>VMRN01000067.1:1620550-1639244 GCA_010277015.1 Poeciliopsis turrubarensis
CTGGTATTTTTGGCATTTTTTGAGTGAAAATACCACATCATCAGAGCACAGCGGTTGTAATGAAAAGAAAAATACAGAACAAGGTCTAATGTCTTTTATTCAAGCAGCAAAACAACATGATGTGTTACTGCTCCTGATATAACTGCATGTTGATTGCTGGGATTGTTGTAATGTTGTGTTGCTTTACACATTTACCGAATTTAGTGGTTGTTTCCAAGTCCTTTCTGTGGAAAATAGTATCTGTTTTACTGTTTGAGTCTTTATAGAGCAAAAGTTACTATAAGCTAATAAAAATTAGTCAAGTTATCTATTCTGGTTGCTCGTCTGCAGGCAACTTATAAGACTTGCTCACCAACTTAAGACCTGGGTGGGTGGAGGTATGGGTGTGTTTTTGAACCATAAATGTTCCCAACAACTGGATTTGTGTCAGAGTGTCTCGGGTTGGCAATATTAGGGTTGTAGTTGTTTACATGTGCTTCTGTTTGGCAACTGCAGGCCGTCACATTCACTGTGCACTAGAGTGGTTTGTAAACAAATATGACGTTTCAGGCGTGAGGGTCTGTTCCTCTTAAGCCAGAAAAGGGTGGATTCTCCCTCTGGGTTTCTGCCCAAAGTGGAGGTGTTAAAGCGTCCCGGCTATCTCGTTTGGGGGGAATTGCAGGGTGTGGGGAGCAGATGGATGGACGGATTGGGTTCTTGCCGGAACTCATGTGGGCACTTCTCCAGTCTGTAGTGGTGAAGAAAGAGCTCAGCTACAAAGAGAAGGTCTCAATTTAATGGTTTCTCTACAATCTGACTGTCACGCCTGATCATGAGATATGGGTAATGACTCAAAGAACGAGGCCCTGGAGTTAAGGGGATGGCATGCACTTCCTCCATAGGGTGGCTAGTCTTAGACTTAGAGATTACATGGAGAGCCCTTACTGCTTCTCCACATTGAAAGGAGTCTGGTGAAGGCGGTTCACTCATCTGATCAGGATACCACATCGTCTTCCATGTGCGGTTTTCCCCGCATGCCCAGGAAACACTCAAGGGACCATGTGGCCCCTCTTACTTGGGAAATCCTTGGGAAACCCCACAGTGATCTGGAGTATACCACTAGGCAGAGAAATGTCTGTTCTCTTCCTGGAACCTGTTACTCTTAAAACCTGATCTTGAATAAACGTACAATCGGTGGTTGAATTTGTTTTTTCTTGTGCGTAAAGGGAAAGTGAAACACCAACGGTGCACTGAAACAAGTTGGGTGGATGCAGCTCTGCGTCGCTTAATGCCCCCATAAGGCCGGAGAATACGCCGGTCACTTCCTCTGCCACCTCATTGAAAGGACATTAAAGCGTGTCCCGAAACTGGTTTTCAAAACCTCGCTGCACTCAAACACGGCGCGAGGTTCTGCGTTCGTAGTTTTTGCTCTCTGCAGCAACACGTGTGCCAGGTTGCTCATGGTCATTTGAGTGTGAGCCATGATGTTTGTAAGAAACATAAAGATGCAAAAGAGCCACGAGTAAAATGTCGCGCTGTGCGCTGAGGTAATGTGGAATGCAGTAAGTTGGAGGTAAAGAGTTGCTTAATGCAAGTCTTCTGGTTTAAAGCTTGACCCAGGGCTGACCCAGACCAAACATGCTGTCCCCAGAGGCCCCCTCCCAT
The DNA here is from genome assembly GCA_010277015.1 of Poeciliopsis turrubarensis. NCBI lineage: Eukaryota > Metazoa > Chordata > Actinopteri > Cyprinodontiformes > Poeciliidae > Poeciliopsis > Poeciliopsis turrubarensis. Next base: position 1,622,195 of record VMRN01000067.1, read on the forward strand.
TGGTCCCTTTGACATGGATACCTGCAAGAGGGATTCGGCCGAGAGATAAAGACCTCGGTGAACCTTTTCAAGAGTTTAGGGAGGGAGAAGGCGGAAAAAGGGGGAGAGAGGGAGAGAGAGCCAGATAACAAATACCTGTAGATAAACACAACAGTAGGCTGGGCTGGAGGGTAAGCTTGGGCGTTTACTTTGTGTGTTTGCAGAGCGACACAAAGCTTGCCACTTGCGGTGCACACACTTGTGAGCACGCATACATTGGGATGTAACCCGATCATCCCTTCTCGCTCCGGGCCAACGAAACCTAAAGAGATGAGCAGGTACCGGTGGCAGAGATCCCAACCGGTGATAACCTTTGGACTAAAGGCCTGAATGGTGTCGTTAAACACACATTGAAAGCACATATATTCGTATTCATATATATTTGTAGTTATGTGGGTGTGTGCACCAGCTTCCAGGGGCAACCTTGGGGTGTTTGTTACATTGAGGTTCTCTTCAGCAGAAGGGAGGTCATACTCTTCCAGGAAGTCACCCTCCAGAGAGGGCTGCCTCTTTCAGGAAGTGACTCGGTGGGAATGTGTGGCAGGAGCACCAGCATCCACGGGGGGCATATCACTTCTGTCCACACGGGCCCATGCTCCACAGGAAACGGGTCGCTGTAAACCCACTCACTTCCTCTTCCTCTGCTTCTGTCCTAAAAGCCTTATCAGGGCCGCGTATGGGTCGGCTGATAGGACTCCTAATCCTCCGCATCCATGCAACACCGCATCCTGTACCTATCAAGGCCATGACAAGCAGGCGGGCGTTTTGGGGTGGGGAGCAGCGACACAGTGTTCTTTTTTTGGGTTGTGGGTTGGCGGGGAGTTTATTATTCAACGGGAAAGGAGCTTGAATATTTTTAGGCAAACATGTAAAGGTGCTTAATAACATATCTTATGACATTGAATGTCCTAAACCCCTGAAATGTAAATCCAACCACATGAGTGGGTTGGCGTCTCAGACACAGGGACTTAAATTGTTTTTTTTCTCCCAACCAGCCTTTCCCTGACATCCAACTTGTTAGCACAGACCATATTAGACTAAATACGAAAATCTTGTGTTATTCCATAACAGCCATCTGGATGCTAATGCACTATTATTAGTGCATGCCACAGCAGTGTTAGCGTGCCTGTACTATCTGAGTGCAGGTCTCAGTTTGGCCGGCACTGATAAGCCGGCAGTGGGAAAAAGCCGTGTGTGCGCAAATTGTTTGTCAGAGGTTGTGTCAGACGTGACCTTACACTGTAGAAAGTTGCAAAAACGAGCAACGAAAGAGTTCTGAATCATTTTGAGAGAGATTCTGCTAAAAGGTAACATTTTTTCTGGCTGCAGATAGCTCCCTTGCCATCGTCACTTAGCATGACTCCAAATAACATTCTCCTTGAAACCGAAACGCGCAGCTATGGTCTGACGGACGCCAAACCAGACTCCAGTCGCCGCTGTTTTATGAATCTTTGGTTATTAACAGAGAAACCATGGCTGTTTACACTGTAAATTAAGGCAGGAGGTGTTCCACAGTCAATGAGCTTCCTGTGCCAAACACATAGTGAGAACAGAATATCAGAATAACAGCCTGATATAAAAGTAAGGGGGGTGGGGGAGCGAAGGCTATAAAATGTCGTTTTTAAAACACTTAAACATTTTTGCTTTTTGCACCACTAAAATTAGACGGTTCACGGCCTTCGGCGCAAACATAAAAGTGTGATTACCGAGAGCACAGGCTGGTTGCTGGGAATGACATTTGCACAGGATTTTTTAGTGCCTTATAATGGTAGTTTTATCTGGCTCGGCGCAGTTGAATAAGTTAGCGGTTTGAAAATTATTTAAGAAAACTTTGCTTTGGGGACAAGAACCGTTGTATTTCATTCAACCCGCGTTGACTTTAAACTGCCTGGACTTAGTTTGGAGAGCTTGGAGAGCAGCAACGTATTTACTCGTAGTTTTTCTCTACAGATGTGTTTCCTTGAAACCATACATTGCTGTATTAGTGGATATTAACTGCACTTTCACAGGGGGCCATTTTGATGTCTCTTTAAAGTGTTTCCCCTCTACTTTTATCTATTGAATTTTGGTCCAAAGTAAAGTCAAACAGGATATTTTTCCTTTAGATTAGCTGAAGTTTCCTTCTCTTTGTCCCGCATCTACATTCAAGGACTCTGGAATGCCCTTCAGCTCTTCAGCTGACTTTTGGAAAGAACTGTGGTGCCATTGTGCTGTTAAGTGCTTTTACCTTTTGTTATAGTCCTTGTCCTCCTCTGCCATCCCCTCCCCCCTTCCCGTCCTTCTTCCACGGTCCATTTTCCCCTCTCTATCCGTTTGCCGTGTGTTAAGCTCGACCGCAGCTCGGTGTGCTGTAGGTGTCAAAAGCCCTCCGAGAGGCTGCAAAACAATCGAGAGCGAGAGTTAAAAGTGAGACGGCTGCAAAAGAGGCACGTTCTTCCACAGTTTCCGTGTTTTAGCCTTTGTGTCGGAGGCCAAGAAGCTCTGCGCCGCTCTCACCGGCGCTGCTATTTGAACTATAACTCTGGCCTTCTGTCTCCAGTTTAGGGAAAAAAGGGGAAAGAAAACAGCAAGCACAAAGACAGGAGAGGGGGGAAAAAAAAAAAAAAAAAAATCAATAGCTACACAAGAAAAAGTGCTGCACATGAAAGGCCGAATTCATTGCCCCGCGCTTTCATTTTAGGGCTGCGGCGTGCGTCTCCTTCTACCTCGCTCTTTCTTTCCCAGCTGATCCGGGAGCGGGAGCACTGCGCGAGGCGGTCAATGCGGATGTGTGTTTTGTGTTTTGCGAACGCCGAGGCTTGCTGCGGCTTAATGTCGTGTCGGTGCCCTGCGCTCGAGGCAGTTTCCAGCGTGTCAGGCAGCCTGTGGTGATGACCCTTTTCGGGAAAATGGCACAGAGGGAGCAGTCACATTTACACTGACATTTTTGCCATCACCTATGGCTATGTCAACAGGCCTGATCCCTCCGCCCCCTCCTGCCTCCACAGCCAGTGGATGGGCCCCAGCACAAACAGACAGCAGCATAAGAACCTATTGCACTGGGAGAACTGCCCTAAATAGAGTAATGAACATCCCGTAAGAGTCCAATGGGTCAGACTTTAGGCTGTCATTACATTACCAACACAAGAAGGATAGAATAGAATAGACTAAATCTTTACTATGCCCCAGTTAAGATATTCACAGTATAGCAGCACCATCATGGAATCAGAACAATCAATACAGATACATTAGAAACCAGTCACAAAAATAAAACTAAAATACATCCTCTGTTGATACAATCAATAGAATATGTCCCAAATTATGCCATAAGATTGAACCTATTTGTCACCACGTTCTGACAGTATAATATTAGACAAATAACATGTGGCGAGATCGAGCTCCCTCACTTCCTGCCAGTGCTATTATTGTCGCCTGAAGAAAGGCATCGCTCCCGACCTAACAGCAACCGATCAGAGCCAGGAGGCGGGGCCTAGCGCTGTCAATCAGTGACACTCAGAGTGCCGATGGCGGAGAGACATCTGGCTTACAGGAAAACTGTTAAGCCAGCATCATCGGTGGCCATGATGATGGATGGTGACTAGCCTGAGCATTTGTGGCAGGCTGTGTTGTGCTGAAATAGCTGTAGCAATGGGGAGGGTTTGGGCACTAGGATGATTGACAGCGCTAAGACGATCCTCCTGACTCTGATTGGTTGTTTCTGACTGCAGTGGGGAATGGGAGGAGGTGAATTATTATGTATATATATATATATATATATATATATATATAATATCTTTTACAGATTATAAATCTTATACTGTCTCAATATAATGATCATTTTAACAAATATGTGAAAATTTTGGACATTTGTTTTTAATATTTGTGCAGAAAAAAGCCTATGAATGAGATTTTGCACAAAAACTGAACTTCAGTACTGCTCATATAAGCGGAGATCATAAATAAGTACAACTTCCTCCAGTTTAACTGGAACATAAGGTTGTGTAGAAAAAACCTCTAACCCTTATTGCAATAGCATAATCTGCTGCACATCTTATCACACTGACTAACATAGAGTTGAGCCCCCACACACTGTTGCTTGTCACAGCTCCAGGTACTTTAAACTTTCGAATGATTACTCAGACTTGGCAAGTTTGGGAGAGTATTTATGTTCCTGTTGTCAAAACATCTGATTTGCCTGAATGGAATGTTCTGCTGTCTTTCCTATTTTGATGAGAGCAGTGGTGTCGTTTGTCACGTCTTAAGCATTTTACAATTAGAAAACTTTGAGTCCTGGTTGTCTTGAGCAAATCCTTGGTATTTATTGACCGCTTCCTACAGTTTTGCTACGTTGTTTATGCTCATGCTTTGAAAGTGATCCCGGTTTTTCATGTCCCTTTGATATCTCATAGTCCTTTATTAGGGGTGTCACCGGGAGAACGGAGTGTGCTTAACATGTTCACAAACAGCAACACGCCCAATCGGCTCCCACAAAATTTTTGATTTCCACGCCAACTTTGTTTTAATGCACACGTTTTGATTTTTTAATTTTTTTTATCATTATCATTCTTTTTTGTTGCAACTTGAAGACATTCCTCTTATCTGACTTCCTAATTTCCTCAATCAGATCACGGCAGCAGAAATAATTGCCCCGAACTTGGCTGAGATTCTCACAATAACAAGACTCCAGTGTGCCTTAATGACAAATAATGCCTGAAGATGACTCACCAGTTGCATTCGGTATTGAATCTGTCAGCGCCCATCCACAAAACTGTCATCATTCAAGGAAGGATTGCTTTGTTCTTGCAAAGCGCTCTTTATTTATTGTAATTACTTTAATGGAATTGTCTTTGATTACAGGAAGCAATTACTTCAGTTTGCTCATCGTTGTTTACCTGGCTAGCTCGCTCTCTCTTTTTTTTTTTTTCCAAGAGGAGCTTTCTTTCTTCCTTTCCTGCTTTCTTTCCTTCTTTTCGTAGTCGGTGGAATTTCTGCAAAGATCAGTTGTTTCTTTTTTTTTTTTTTTTTTTTTTTGTCTTCAGGGTCACATGATCCAAACAAAGTGGCTGAAGTTTGAGGTGAACATCTAAAACGAGCTAAGACCTTCTGGCAAAGGCAGGAAGGGAAGTCTAGACTAGCCATATTGTTTTCCTGACAGCGCATGTCATTATCCGCAGAGCACTCGTGGGGATTGCTTTCCATCTCTCCTCCAAGCCGGGAAGGGAAAAAAAAAAAAAAAAGCGGGAGGTGGAGGGGGGGCAGGGGGGGGTTAGCAAAGCAGCATTGGTCACAGAGAGTGTTTTGTATTGAAGCAAACGTCTGTGTGTGTTGGTTTTGAACACTTTTATAGTCCTCGTTGGAAAGTTGCCTCGCGGATGAGTTTGGGAAGCAAGAGGGGCATGTGAGGAAAAAGTGTTCTTTGGTGCACCGACTGGGCCTTTCCTGCTTGAGAAATGCATTGCATTGCAAGGAATGCCTGCATGTTCAGAATGTTTGGAGGTGGGAGGGACCCCTAGAGTCATGGAAAGGGTGCCCCCCCCCCCCTCTACCCCTCCACACACACCCTCTCCCGAGTCCCCTTCCCCCCTTGTTGAACTCCCCCCTCAGCAAGTCTCGAGCTTATGAATGGTCTGAGTACAATAAGCGCCACTTTTTTCTGCATTCCCTCCCTCTCGCAGGCCCTTCTTTACCCCTCTGAGGATTTCTGGGAATGTAATGTATGTGTGTTTGTGTGTGAGTCCCAGAAAGAGGAGGAAAAAAAAAAAAAAAAAAAAATAGAGTGAGAGGGCGAGCACTTTAGTAAATGTACATCGGCAAGAGTGCGCGCGCGAACTCCGTCCATCATGCTCGGAGTGTTCGTGTGCGCATGTATGAATTTCTCGCCTGCCAATATGAGACGTGTGTATCCCATGTGGAAAAGGATAACAGGCCCCTGAGGCCCGGGTCTTTCCCGAGCAGCCAATCCAGGGTCATGTGAGCTTTCTGGGGTGTGAATCTCAACGAGTGGCCAATGAAAGATCAGCTGCAGGTCACTTGGACTCCATCAAAGACTCGCTCTTTTCTCTTTGATCGGAAAAAAAAAAAAAAAAAAAACCTTTGGAATAACTACGCCCCCATAAAGTCGAAAGACTTGTCTCCACTTCTTCTCCTCGCGGTTCATCCACAGCCAATAAAACCTCGCAAAAACATCTCACGAGAAAACGCTTAGCCATCTGTGAAGGACTCCTAAAACCGTGTCCCGCTCAGGACATCTGGTGCAGAGCTGGTATTCATAAGCTTTACTCCTCATCGCGGCGCGCTTTCTAAGAAGAAACCTTATTAGAAAGCTAAATGTCATACATCTCCTTCATTGCGCCGGAAGCGACAAGATCGCAGTTTGCAGATGAGTGAATTGCAAGTCCGTGGCTGTTAATTTGCCAGGCTGCAGAAAAATGGCTGACACCTTCCTCGTGGCACGTGTGCCCATGAGCAGGGGGCAGGTAGTGCCAGCGACGCTCTTCTTCTGAGAGATGGTTCGTAATCAGATCATAACAGATTAGCCTAGATACAGCATGATAATGTCAGAGTGCGCCTTGAGAAAGATGCACCGGGGTGATAACAGCGCGACAGGGAGACAATAAAACAGAGGCGAGTGGGCGCCGTCTGCACTCGCCGGACGAAAACGTAACGAGAGCGGACACAGGAAAATGTCGGCCTTTGTATTATTTTATGACACGGTGTCATTAACCGCTGCTTCGTTCACAGTATGGAAACCTTACGTGGAGAAAATTCTTCACTCTTACGCCGAGGATGTCTCGCAAATCTTCAAGTTTCGAAGGCGTAATCATTTTGGAGAGTTAATTAGCTGTCCCTGAGGCTGAAGCTAACAGCTAGCCCTGGAGGAACCACCACCACCACCACAGTGTAGTTCTGAAGCAACTCCAGTGTGAAAATCATCACAGCGGGGTGCCAACTAAGTTTTAGGAAGCTGTAAATGTTCTTCATTTAGTCATTGCGGCTGTGATTATTTCCCATGAGAATGGGGTTGTGCCTCCTGTAGTCTTCCTGTGTGAAATGTACTGGAAGGAATTCCTGTTTCCAGTCAGAACTACTGGCCTACGTGACGGTAGCGCAGTATAAAAAAGCAAAAACCTCATAGTGGGTTTTATGAATGCTGTTTTATTGATTTTTACACCGCCTAAAACCAGGTCTGGTAACTTACGTAAGTTTTGCAGGACAAATCGTGTTCAACGCAAAGACGCCAAATCTTACAAAGTACTTTTTTGCCTCGCTTTTTGTTCTGATATCTTACTGTAATTGAAATAAGGCTAAGCTAACCCACAAGTAACCTTTTACTTACTAATATAGGAGCTTGTTGTAGGTCAACGATTCCTTAATATTGATGAAAAAGCAGCAGTTCCTCTGGCAGATTTATTTCACTTAGAACAAGGCATTTTTCCTCATTTTGTAAGTAACATAATCTGCCAGTGGAACTGGAACTTTTCCAGCGATATTAAGGATTCATTGTCTAAAAACAAACTCCTGTATCTCGCCGAAGGGTTTTTGTAAGTAGGTTTTGCCTTAGTTCAAGTGCACTGAGATATTTGCACCGGAAACCAGGCAGAGATGCTTTGAAAAAATGTTGTGTTTGCAGTGCAGAGTAGGGATGTTGTTCTCCGAGATGGAAACAAGCTCAACCCCTCACTCCACATCAAAAACATAAAAAAAAAGAAAAAAAAAAGAAAAAAAAAAGAAAAAAAAAAGAAAAAAAAAAGAAAAAAAAAAGAAAAGCTTAAGTGAGGCATCTTCTGAACAATGAAAACATAAATGCTGCCAAGGCAGAAAATCTGTTAGAAGGCCATAAAAAAAAACCCCATAATGATGTTCACTTATACGACATTACAACCCTTTCAAGGCAAACAGTAACACCATATTTCGCAGTATTTTTCAGGATGGCTTAACAGCATTACCCAATTGACATGGCCCAACTATAATGCCTTACTTACCAATTAGATAGGAGCCCTGACTGGAAGTGTTTCAGTTCAATCCAAAAATACTAAACTCCCCATTTCCATGCTTCGCTTTCACTTACTATTTCTCACCGGTTCGTTCACCAGCCCTCACATCGGTCTCGTGTAAGTTATCATTGGCCTGCGGCGTGACGTGACGACCGTTTAAAGGTGCATCGGCGTTTGAGGACGGAGCTGTTTGACAGTAGCTCGGGTCCCTCTGAGACGATCAGAGACCAACTAATCTGGATCTGGAGCGAATGAGGACAACAAGAGAGTTCGCATGCTCGGGTGAGAGAGTGCTTTGCTCTGAACTGTTCCAGCCACTTCTTTAAACCCGAAACGCCGAGCCAGCAGATGGAGCGGAGGAGGAGACGCGACAGTAATGAAGTAGAAAGAAGGAGGGGAGGGGCGGGGCTGAGAAGGACACAGAAAGCGACCAATTGAAGCCGAACACAGAAGAATGCATCGGTTTAGCTAATGCTAACAAGCCCTGTAATGAACGAAGGAAGCGAAGCAAATTTTTTTTTTTACATCATTGTCTCTCCGCTCACAGTAAACATGACTGGGATTGTGTCTGAGTGTGTATTTTTGTATACACCCTGTGAGGGGACTGATAAAATATTCCTTCCCTTGGTTGGCCCCGGGGCATTTCAACTGCCCCTGGCTCCTTCCAGTCAGTGGCCTGCTCCTAATTGCCGCACACACGCACACACGCGCGCTCGCGCGCACACACACACACACACACACACACACGCCTGCATGCATGCAGGCCCTCTGTGGTTGGAAACACACATTCACGGGGAAAGGCAGAAGGATGCACGCACATACAGACGACTGCACATCTATGCATGCATACATTCTTCACAGACAAACATGCACCCCCGCCTCCCCCCGCATCGATTCCCCCCTCTCTCCCCTCCCTCCCGTGACCCCCCCCCCCGCCGCCGCCCCCCCTCTCGGTCCCTCCTCTAACTAGTTGCGAAGACGTTGTCATGGCCGATCATGTGGGGCAGGCCCAGAGCTGTGCCTGTGGCTTTTTCTTGTGTGGAGACTGCAGCTTGCTAGGTGAGCTTCCCCGCGCTGAGTGCATGCAGCCCAGGGTTACAGCCTGCTGAGGCCCTTAGTAAGGCTGGCAGACTGTGCATGGAGAGTAACTGACTGTTTTATTGAATGAGCTGCTCATCAGCTGCCTGGCTGGCTTTCTGACCCAACGGAACCGCTGTCGAAAAGGGACTGACGCACAGCGGGCGGAGCGAACCTCTCCAAGACTATTTTACTGTTTTGTTTCGTTTATTTATTTATTTTTTTTATGAGAAAGGTAAATCAGTAAAAAAAAAAAATTACAATAATAATAATTTTCCAAAGTCTGTTCATTCAAGCATACTTCTTAATTGGTTCAGAAGTTGAGATATTCTGGGTTCAAAGATTTGTGGAATATTTAGAAATAGACTTTTATGCTTCACCAAAATCAAAGTCTGGAACATTGTTCTGCGATTTCTGGTGCTCACTTTCTTGATAATCGCTTAGACTTACTTCACCAGATGCAGTCTTGCTTCGCCCAAATGGATATCGTAGTGTTTTCTTACTGGGTCGTGCGTTACTATGAATTATGTCACAGCCAAGTTCAGATTAGATAATTGATCTGGTCTACTGAGCATGCCCAGTTTGAGCTTAGAGTGTACGTGTGTGAAAAAAAACAAAAAAAAAAAAAACCCAAAGCGTTATTCTCTGATATTCTGGCATTGCTTCACATCATCTTGCTCGTTATTCCGTATGATGTATTCAAGATGAACTGGAGACGCGATTTGACGAGCATTAAAATAATGAAGTCTGCTTCGCAGCCGTGTGTTGCATCAAGACGAGTTTTGGGCCGATTCAGAACAATAATCTCTTAAAACCGAGTTATAAATACTCTTGTTATTTTATTGTCCAGAATCAAGACTGTCACCTTGTATTTGTGTTAGTCGTTTTTATCAGTTGTGTTTAGTTTAGGAGAGGCTTTCTGAGTAGATGGGTTTTTTTTTTCTTCTTTTTTTTCTGTCTCAGATGTCAGATCGAGATAAACAATGCGGACTGCTCCTTGTTGTTGTTGTTTTTTTTTCATCTGATTAACTCCCCTGCACCGTTTCCTACTCATTATTTCCTCCCCCTTCGTTGCCTCCACGAGTGTCTCGAGTTTGCACGTTTCGCTCCCGTTTCCCCTCCATCTCCATCCCCGTCCGTCCTCGCGCCGTTTCACCCTTTATCTCGTCTTTGTTTTCCGCTCCGTTGTGTAGCCTCTGTCTGCTCGACAGGCTGCTGCGGCACCGTTGACATTTCCCCGGCATGGCTGCCGAAACAACAGCTTCAGCACCTTTCCGGGCTCGGCCCTTTTCTCTTCTCCGTGGCGTCCCTCGTGCTCGGAGGCAGAGAAAAAGCAGAAATTAGCCCCAGACCTCGTGGAGGTGATTGGTATCAAATTGCACTGAAAATGGAAATGCCAATAAAACCGACGGCCTTCTGCCTCTTCCTTCCCTTCCAGGTAAAGTAAATGTACACTTCTAAGTCTGACCTATTGGATGCTTGCTCCCCTTCTCGGGAAAGTAGGAGTCCATAGGTCAGACTTAGAAGTGTAAAGGATAGGAATGTGTTAGCAATTCCCCGTCTGTTTTGGGTTGCAGGTGATAAAAACCCGGAGAAAAAAAGAAGGAGAACGTTGACGGTGAATGATTTTTTATTTTTTATTTTTTTCCCCCGTTGTTGTATTTTCTAAACATTCGCCTTCTTTCCTTTCTTCTCATCGTACCTCACCTTCTTCCCTCAGCTTTGGCGCTCGTTCGATCCCGCTCCGAGGCGGTTCTCCGGCCGTTTGCTTCTGTTTTCTCAACTCGCATGGGACGAGCCCCTGGGTTTGTTATTGTAGGCTTTGCTGAACATGAGCCGGTCTTTACGACGGATTGAAAGCATTTGCTTCCAATGAAAATCTGGTCTTAGATTACAGGGCCCCGACTCGGCTCACCCGTCTTTTTCCAGCAGGCAGCTGGGAAGGGAGGCGGCGGCGGCGGCGGCGGCGGCGGGGGGTACGAGGGGCGGGCGTATTTCTTTTGCCCTGAAACAGTAGGAAGAAAAAGCTGAACTCACTCACAGGGCTCAGACGGTGCTTGTCCTAGGCTAATGATGTAACTGAAGCTTGCAATGTGAGTGTGTTTCCAGGACAGAGAAAGGCTGAGAAGCTGCATAATGTGCTCAATGTGTGCCTGCTTGGTGAGCGCGGGGCTGAAAAGTCTTGTTAATCAATTAATGGATCAGCTGCTGAACAATTGCAATTGATTGTTCAATGAAGAAAAAAAAACAAAACAAAAAAAAAACAACAGTTTTCTTGTCATGAGGTTCTCCTGGTTTGTTGACCTCAAGTAAAAGTCCACAGTTTCATGACATATTTGGTAGTAAAGTAAAATATGATGTAATTTCTTTAACAGATGGCAGCCCACAAAGCAATGGAGAAATGTTTGGGATTTCAACATTGTGGCGACACAGAGACGTGATTTATGCATGAATCATTCTTCACTTTATGCATAGCCCTGATTTAGACCAATATATACTTTGTCCAGGTCCAAAAATGTCAGGCCATAAAATTGCCACATATGACACCCGCAAGACGACAGCGGAAGGAAGTGCCGCCGTTGCACGAAATAAAGTCTAGGTGAACAAGAATGAGTGAGGCAGATGAGGAATTGCTTGCTGTTTGTCTGAATAACATGATTTATTTTGAGAGCGTGGCTCATCGCCTGTTAAGACGTTGCGATCCCAATCTGAGCTAAAACATCTCTGCATCCAGACTTCGACTAAACATCTAGAAACACAGCAAATATACAGGCCAAATAGACAAACTCTGTTGACGCCTGAGGTTGCGTCAATATTACCTGCGCAGCGTATTGGTGCTTTTTTTTTTTCTTATATCTCCTTTTATTTAGATTCGTTACTTTGACTTTAGCGCAATTACACCCATCAAGCTGTGTATATGCTTTACACTTAGCATGTGATTTCCCCGAGTTATATACTTCTTTGCTCTTTTATTCGTAGAGTAACACAAGTATATCGGTTGATTATATAGTCAGACTGTTTTCCTCTGGTAGCCGGTCTCTCACACACAGTGACTGATGAAACCACTGGAAATATTTCTCAACAGCGAAACAGAGAGAAATGTGGAGCACTGCAGGTGTTCAGTGACTGTAAACTATAACTTGTTCAAACCTTAATGTACCTTGCTAGAAAACGTTCTTCTGCCATTACATAGTTCTCCCGTGACATAACACTTTTGGGAACTTTGCAGCAGCCATTTTGGTAGGCATTCCTGAAATCAACTGTCATAGCATTTAGTTGCTATGACAGCAATCCAATTTAATGAACAACGTAAGTAGATTACATCCATTGCCATACCTTATGTTGGTTTCGGAGCCACAGATCATCCGTACTTTATGCTGCACTTTCCTACCAAGATGGCGGTTCAGCGGTGCGGCTCACTTCCGGCTCAGACTGTGTGTTTTGACAGACATTGGAAACTCTCGAAAACAAAGAGTAAATTCATTTGAAGCAGTCCCAAAGCCACGCGGTGAATTTTGGTGAACTGGCAAAGTGTAACGACCAGATGATTAACTCTCCATTGCTTTATCCACTGGTTGTGTCACGTTAGCCTGAGCCAAGCACGCGCTTGGTCTTCATATGTGCATTATCAATGCGCAGTAGGTGGTGTTTGCATCAATGCCAAGCCAGCTCTTGTTTCTGCCTCCCCCCCCCTCCCCTCATGCCGTCACCTCCACTTCCACATGAGGTTCATTAGAAAGCCTTCAATATGTGTGCATATGTATCTCCTTCTGCCAGCACAGTCGGAGAGGGAGAGGGAGAGCTGGCCGAGCGTGTTGTTTCGTTTGGTTTGTTGAGAGGCTCTCTCTCCTAATGGCGTGTATAATTCAGGTGCCCTCCAGGCATGCTTTCAGGAATTCTTTTGCCTGAGGTAATGGGGAGCAAAGGCCCGGGTTTTAGGCCCTTGATTATTCCATTGATGTGGCAGACTGGAAAAAAGTCATCTCCAACCGGATTAGCGCCAACATCGCCATTAATTATCAATGAACCTGGGTCTTGGGGGGTTTTTTTTGTTTTGTTTTTTTTTGTTTTTTGCAAAGGTGCCGGGTGTCGCCCTATGGAAGTCGGTGAACTCAACTCTTGCCGCAGTGAAGAAACCGAGATGCTTTGGAAGTGCTTAGCGTGTAATCAATAAATAACAGAATCCAATTCAGTGACTGCTTCTGTGGTTTATACACACATATATATATATATTTTCCTCCACATTCTCACTTCCAGGCGAGGGAGGCATTGTGGGACAAAAGTCGGGTTGTTTGGCGCCGGAATACCCCGGCATGTGAGCATGCCACTTGTTTACCTCGCCTCATGTTTCTTTAATGGTTATCATCTTCATTCAGGGCGGCTCACGTTTTTATTTTTTATTTTATTTTATTTTAATTTCTTCGAATAATGATAACAACAATTAGGCTTTTCATCGCCGCAGATGGGAGAAGAGACACTTTCTCTCCAGCCGGAGCCGTATGGAATCCGTCCAGTAATTGGGCGTCGTTGAATGCAAGCGTGTGCGTTCGCCGCGTTGAAGAGTTAATGTCGTGGAGAAAAGGCCCGTGGAGCCTTTCTCTTCCAACGCTCAGATACTCTGAGCTGTCTCACTGTACCCCCTTAGGTGAGGTTAACTGGCCTTAATAGAGTCTTATCGAAGCCCTACAGGTTGCTGTAAGCAGCCATGATGCTATTGTTATGAAAAGCAGCTAGCTTTGTTAGCGCTGTTTGCGCTTCCCGTCTATTTTCCTTTCATTCCCCCCCCCCCCCCCCCCCCCCCCCCCCCCCCGCCCTTTGTAGTGCCGTGTTACTCTTTCCACCCCGGGTAAAATGGCAGAATGCGCCGGGGCGACGCTTCAATAACTATTTCCCCCTCAGGATAATAAAGACTAAATCTCTCTGTCACTGCGCGGGCTTGGATGGGAGAGTGGGGAAATGCAACCTTACAACTCCTTTGTGCTCCCCTTTCTCTCTCCCCCCCCCCCCCTTCTCTCTTTTCCTCACGAAAGGATGCAAGCGCTTACTGTGTTTTCAGGGAGAAAAATGAAAAGGCTGGGGTTTATTTATAAATGTATTAAAAGTGAATGCATTTAGCGAGGTGCCATTCTCTGCCAGCCATTGTCGAAGGCTCCACACCCCGTCCTGACACAAAGAATCTCCAGAATTCCCTTTTTTCTTCCGAAATCACATTTATTCCCTTTGAACCCGCAAGACGCGGCAGCTGCAGGAAGCACACAAACTTCCCTGGCGTCTGATGGGAGCTGTCTCTTCCTGTTTCCCCCGCCCCCCCACCCCGTCATGTCACAGGTGACGGCCTGGACAACAGCGTGGCTTCGCCGAGCACGGGCGACGACGACGACCCGGACAAGGAGAAGAAGCACAACAAGAAGAGAGGGATTTTTCCTAAGGTGGCCACCAACATCATGAGAGCGTGGCTCTTCCAACACCTAACGGTGAGTTCAGCCCAACAATACGTCGTTTCACGTCATGTGTGATCCACCAGCTATCTTCCCCCCCCCCCCCCCCCCCCCCCCCCCCCCGTGTCTCGCCAGTGTTTGGGCAGAAAGGCTTTCGCGCACCTGAAACACACACACACACACACCATCCACCACTTGGCACGCATTCCCAGTTTGTACGGCGAACACTTCAAAGACAGGAGACCTCTGTAATGTTGGAGAGAATCTCTGATCAGCTGCTGAAGCTGAATGAGGCAGAAGCAGAAGCAGAAGCAGAGGCACCCCGGGCAAGTTTGTGCAGACAGGCCGAAGAACCTCGTTACATTAGTTAGCAAAATGGCCAGTGGCTTGGCGTTTGCTTTCCCTCAATTAGCAGGAAATCCACTCATCGTTCGAGACTGACACAGATAGTTGGGTGGAAGCTAATGTTGTTTTGCGGGTGATAGGATTAGGTTTACAGGGAGATTTATTAGATCAAAATAAGCTCCTCGCTGCTGTTCAGATGCAGCTTCTTGTGTTCACTCCAGCTGACCAAGATTTAAAAAATTAATGTCTGGATATATTTCCATCAGATCTGATCATTATAGAAGCATTCGTCTCTTCAGGTAGACTGCTAGGTTCTGTTCTTTTGTTTAGAGGCGAACATAAAACCTGTCATAAAACCAGTACATTTTGCTGGACGGTAAATTATCCCAGATGTTACTGCGATAAATAATGATATTGCGATTTTGACACAGTTTATAAGTAATACAAAGGCCATTATAAAGCAAGGAGACATTCTCAGGGATCAGTAAATTCTCATGAATGTTTAACACTGGAGCTGAAATACATTTTAAATATCGAAAAGCAACTCTAGGTGCACCTTTCAGAATTCAGCAGATTTCTGATCTCAGGCTTTTGTCAAATTTGACCTCAATTATGTACAATACACTGATATTAATTTGAAAGAAAGCGAATGCTCATTAGAGTTCACATTGTAAACCATCCTTAGGATCCGACAGTAGCGATTAGCACAGCTAGCATTACGAGTTATTTCATGAAAAATGATACAAAAACACATAATCCCTCACCACATGAGAAAAAAAACGTTCCTCGACATTGGTCAGCAACAAACTTCTGACCAATCAGACAACACTTTGCACAAAGCTCGGTCGAAATAGTTCGACCCGGGCCTGCTGTTGAGTGTGGCAGGTGGCTGTGCCTCTCTTAGCGAAACGATTTCGGCAATTCGGATGAAGTATGCTGAGGGCCTTCACCTTCGCTCTGAGATTTCCAAAAGGCTGCCGACAATTTCCACACCCAACGTGTTCCATGAAAGACAAAAGTCAAAATCACCGTTCAGCCTTCCTGTTATCCGACGAATAGCTCGTTCTTTCTGGTTCTCTCGCAGTCCGGAGGATTTTCAGACGTGACTGGTAATGTCGTGCTAAGCAGAGTGTACTTTTACCTCGCTAGATGTTGTTTCAGCCTAGTGTGCCCATATCTATTTTCGTAGGATTGTCGCTTACGGCATGAGTCATCGTCGCCAAACAGGAAGTACACCACAACAGTCTGCAAGCACAGTTTGTTTTTAGATTGGAGAGGTTTGGCCTCAGACAAATCATTTGCTGCAAGATGTTTTATGAACTTACGAAACTACTGTAGATTATCTCTGACGCGCTGCCCTGATGGAGTCGCATATTGACGCCCCTCCTGTATGCGCTTCTTCTGCCAACACTTGTTGAAATGCAGCCGATTGTCTCTCCACCGGCTACGCCTGTTGCAAATGAGAACCGCAATAAGATGTCAAAGCAACACTAATAATGTTCATGAGTTGATTGAATCCAGATTATTTTTGCATCCATCTTTTCTGGATCTTATAAAAAATAAAAAATAAAAAATTTAAAAAACGTGAAAAAATAAATGGTATTTCCGATCCAATTAATCCTTTCAAAAATGGCTAAAAGCAGCGAATCCGCTCCTGATGCTTCTTCAGAGAACGTCTCGGTGAAATATAACCCGGCGCTTGACAAAACTTTCAGTTTACACTAAGCCAAATTGCACTGGATTTCAAAGTTTAGCGCAAAGCAAATAGAGGAGCTGGAAAGTGTTTGGCCATTTAGAGGCTTTATCAACATTTCCTCTAAGAGCCGTTCCAAGGAAGGATGTCTTAGAAGTACTTTCCTAACTCCGCGTCGCTTGCAATCTGCAGACCTCAGGAGTTTGTGGAGAACATGATACGGTTCGGCCGAGTGGCTCTCAGCTTTGGATTGCACAGGCCAAACAGGAGGATGCGGAAGAGCGTGGATATTGCGGTCTTTAATGTCTGCGTAGGGCGGCGTGTGACGCGTTGTCAAATCTAACATTTTTGGCAATTTTCTTTTTCTTTTTTTAAACTTTTTCAACCTCCCGCTCTCCATTTTGTGATCTCTAATCGCACACCCCAAACCCTTCAGGGCCAAAGGGAGAAGGTGTTTGTAGCACACACACATACACACACCCACG
>VMRN01000067.1:1639344-1662976 GCA_010277015.1 Poeciliopsis turrubarensis
GAGAGAGAGAGAGAGAGAGAGAGAGAGAGAGAGAGAGAGAGGAAACAAGCCGTGCACACAGACTGGCAAACATTGGATATAACGGGTGAGCTACTTTACGGCACAAAACTGGAAGAAATCAGAAGAGCTACATCCATCTTTTGTGGCAGCGGCATCATTTCGCTGAAACAAAAAAAAAAAAACCAACAAAAAAAAAATCCAACTTTTATGTTGAGTGTATTTAGTTAGTAGGGGGGAAAAAAAATCCCAGCTGTTCTTAACAAGGTCACGAAATGTAACTGAAGCCTTTCTTTATTTTATATAATACCTTTTTTTTTTTTGAAGCTGATCAGAGCTTTATAGCGACTGTTTAAAAGCAAGCCAGGACTTTTTGTTCTCCTTTTATTATGGTTCTTTCAGCCACTGGGCTCCAGGCTAGACCCGTATTTATCTTACCAGCGAGCAGAGTGAGAATGATGACACATCTCTGACACTCAGCGGAGAAGTCGGAAGACGAGTCAAGCGAGTCCAGGCGTCATGTGGGTCACCGGGTCTCCATGGCGACCACTAACTCTACACGTCAACCGGTTGTTTGGTCGTGATGGCAGAAAAAAGAAAAAAAGAAAGCTTTTCCTGTAATGTGGTGGAGTTTGAGGAACTTTACAGGGAATTCAGCTGGAATCGTTTGGGTTTGATGAGATGAGACAAAAGATTGATGAGGTTGATGGATCTGATCTGACGGGTATGTAGAACTGCACAACTGTTAGGTAAGGTGGAGGATGCATGATGCTGGTCTATTCCACAGCTCCTGGGAGCCTTGTGAGAGGTTGCAAAACATGCAAGGTCGTTAACCTTGGGAGATGCTACGAAAGAGCGCTAAGAGTTTTCCTACTTGAAGAGGTGATTTTACAAAGCAGAGATACCAGTAGCTGTGTCATTTCGCCTTATGGTTAGATTTATTTTTTTTTCCCACGATAAGTAAAAGTGGTGAAATTATTACCTGTGTTTTCGAAGTGCTTCAGTAGCTGCGTTTGCATTAACTGTAATATTGCTCTAATTGGAATGACGGAAATAAATTTACGTAACGGAAATGGCAATTTTGTAAAAAACTAAAAGTTTTTCTGCGAGGACGAGATGGTTTTTAGGCCGTATCTAAATTTGCATCTTCGCAAAACTGCCGTGGAAACAGGTGTTTCGCATCACCTGGGTACACAATCAACAACCGGATGTTACTACTGACGGAAATGACGAAGGTGACAGGGAGTACATGACTAATCATGTCGAGGCATGTCTTCAATGACTAATTGAGTCAAGACGTGGGACTTTAATTGCGTTTCTTCTTCCTGCTGGAAACAACTCAGTTGCAAAGTTGTTTTTCAACATTAGCAGAACATTAACAAAGTTTTGCGAACATTTGTAATGGATAGCCAACGCAATGTAACTGGCGGCAACGGCAGCTAGCGTGGGATTAAAATGAAATATTTACATCAAGGCGTTTTACATACATAGTTGGTCAGTATTGTAGATCCCATCTGTTCATACTAATCATTCTTTGGGACTGCCATCATTTGAAAAGACCAGTTGGCCTTTTCAATCGTGGCATTTACCTGCAAACGCTGTGTAAAAGTACATTATCCCCATCGAAGGCTCATTGTTGAGTCTTAAATTGAGGCTTAATTTTGACAGCGTGGAGGGAAAAACAGCAAGAACTACAGTCAAAGTTTAGATCCCAAACTTCAGTGTATTATATGCTAGTCGCCCTCACAACTGGACCCTCAGGGGAGTTCCCATTGTGTCGAAGCGGAAAGGGAAGGTGGGTGGCAAAACGGGGCTATGAGTGCATCAGCAGGGTAAGGGGTAGGTGGCATTTACGCAGCTGTTGTTTCACTGTTGCGTTAAAGTCGCTCATTTCATCCACCATAGGTGTTCATCAGCTACTTTGCCAGGGAAAGGTAAAGATTGTTTCCCGCAACAACGGTGGGGGCGCGGGGGGGGGGGGGGGGGGGGGTAAAAAAAAAAAAAAATCATTTAATTCCCAAGATTGTTGTTTTCCTTGTGAGCTGCTGCTCGTCTGACTGGGAGAAAACACGCTTCCAATCTGAGATTCGCTGCAGCAGTATTGAATTTGCGATGATGACAACGTTTGCAACTCTGAGCTCTCTCCAACACGCCCAATGAGCTCATATGTTGTTGACAATGCTTGTGGGACGGGTTGAGCGCAAGAATTTGGCTGCGCTGGCTTGGAGCGACTACAAAACATTAGCGTTAACCGGCTGTCAACGATGGCCAAGGCATGCAGTCTGCTGCCAGCTTGACATGCAGCTGTAAACCGGGTAGGAGGGCGTAATAAAACGGAGAAACGGGGAAAGGCCTCTTTCCACTTGTCTGCTCATCACACTGTGATATTTTTTATTCTTTTTATAATAATTGTGCGGGTTTTCTCTTTTGTGTTGATCATATTTATTGATAATATTTGTGTAGTTAAGTCATTTTCACCCCTGTTTGGTTAATCTTTGTTTTTAGTAAGAATAAATGATTCATTGTCCAGGGACGACAGATGAATAATAGCTCTTTTGGCTAATTACAAACACGTTAAAGGAGCAGTATTGTGTCAAATCGACTTTTTTGGAGCTGTTATGAAGTAATTCCCCTATCAGAAGCATATCTAAGGTGTTGATTTGAAATTTTTAATGCATGTTTGAGAAATAATGTCCACCATTTAGCTGTTAAAAATGCCTGGGTGGACATAGCTTCACCGTCAGGACGGTTTCCAAACTTCCAAACTTTGTCCTCACAGAGAACCCCCCCTAGCCCCCCACTCAGCTCCTGCAGACTAGCAAGCAGCAATTAGCAAACACCTGCTGGATGAGCTCATGAATCTGCTGAGCTCATTATAGCAGCTACTTCTCAGTGAAATGTCGGTAAAAATGTTGGGTTAATAAATAATAAGTCACATTTCATATATATATAGCATTTTTATAACTGAAGTGAACATAGTTATTTGTGCTCTAAAATGACTCTACGTGCCTGGAAAACATGTAATACTGCCGCTTTAATTAATTGGGATGACTCTCTGTGCACATCTGACCAGAGAAATCAAACTTTATTGTGATTCAGCGAGAATAGCTATAGATTGTTGGCAGTGATTTTGCACTTATTCAGCTAATATTCATGCATTCACAATGTCAGACGCCAGTTTTCAAGAAATTCCACAGTCCCTCCTCCCCACTGTGGGGTCTGGTTCCGTCTGCCCCACCTAACCTGCGCCCTCCCCTCCACACAAATGGCATTTTCTTGTTTAATTTAACAAGGAATGAGTAGTAAATGAAAGCTCAGGCCTCGAAATCCCCAACGCGCCCCACGCTCTGCTCTCCACTCCCCTATGAAAAGGCAATTTGTGAAATTATGTGATAGAGTAATTAGATGGAATTCACCCCCGCCTGCGTGTGCTGCACACACCGACCGTATTCCCATTTAGATCGCTGCCTCGTTCGGGTTCATGGTGGCGCGCGCGCGCGTGCAGCAGTGAGTTCGGCATTTGAAGTGTCAGCGTTGGTGCATTCGCACACTTTTATACACATTATCGCTAACACACTCACGTCCTGGCTCTCCTCCCCTCTTATTTGTACACATATGCAGAGTAACGAGGGGCAGCCATGATCGCAGCTCATAAAAGAAGCCAACCCACAAAACCCTCAATGGGTCGCCTCTGCTTCCCCCTCCCGACTCCCTTCGCCTCTCTTTCCTTAAAATGTGTAAAAACGCGAAGAGGGAGCGAGCATAAAAAAAAAAAAAGATCCAACTGGAAGGCATAATCTGCCGTTAATACAATTAGAGTAATTTAAATGCTAGTGTACGCAGATGTAGCCGAGCTGGGGGAGCATTCCCCCCACCACCACCCCTCTTGGATTTCTTTTTTTTCTTCAACAAAGCAGCGTGTGCTTGTAGGGGGTGCAGGGTGGCCCGGGGAGCTGGGGGGGTGGAGGGGGGGGTGTTGAGCAGAAACAGGTGTGAAAAGTGATATAATTCATTTCTGCACCGTTAGACGAGGCCAGAAGCCTGGTTGTCGTGTGCGATGGATGGATGTCGGATTGGGCATTTATTGTATCGTTTTATCATTTATCGAGAGAAATTTCTCGTCACGGTAAGAGCTTTGGGCATCGCTGTCGTGATAAATTGCAATTAACGCCGTTTGGAAAGAAACCGGTCTGTAGTGTTGGCGGAACGTGTTCGAACGTGCTTTTCCTCCTCGCAAATGTGGGAAGTTTTTTTTTTTTTTTTTTTTTTTTTCTTAGGGAAGCCAAAACAGTATCAGATTCGATAAGAATCTTTTGAGTAGAATAAACAATAACACAAACTCCAAGCCAGCAGCCGTAGAGAAGACTGCTGGGGCATCCCCCAGAGCGCTGCGGCAGATCCAGGTTCAGCTGAATGTGTTTTCCTGTTAGAACAGAATAGCTGCACCTCTCCACCGTCACCACGTGCTTGCTCGAGAGGAGAGACCTGCTTGTCAGCTGCTTTGTGTTGTTCTGAATTGGCCTTGTTTGACTTGCTGATATTGGTTGTCAATTAGCGCTTTATAAATCTACTGACTATGATGTATGACTGAAAGACAGCAGTGGTCTTGATAGTCTTGCCAGAGAGTAATCGTCCTGTCCTTGTGTGATTGACAAAAAGACAGACTTTTTTTTTTTTTTTCTGGTTTTTTGCAAAACGTGTTTGTACAATTTAGACTATATTGCATTAGCAGATGGCATGGAGTCCAGTCCAGCAGAAACTGAAGCTGGCTGGATGGTTGAATCACACAAGACCTTGACTCGGCTCTAGGTCAATCTGTCCCTTTGCCAATGTACATTTTGTACACATATAAACTTTATGGATCAGTTTTTCAACCTTCAGTCTCTTTGTGAATTATGGGAATAGTCAAAAAATGCTCAAATGTCACACAGAAGTAAAGTTAACCATTACTTTCTGAGGGCTTTTGTATGTCATACAAACAAATTATTTGACAATGTATTATGAGGGAATGACAGATAGCTGCGATTAGTGTTAGTACCAATTTTTACAGTGGCTGATATCAAAGATTAAATCATGTATCTAATGATGTACAAAACGACCAAAGGACAAAAGGTATGAAATGACGAAGGGTTGAAGTGAACATTGATTCTCATCGGTTGCTAAAGGACCAAAGGAGATCAGAACGTTTTGATCAGTGTGGAAAGCCGCAGCATGTTGTCACTCTTTACTGAAAACACGTTAGTTCCTGGAAGTTTGGAGAACAGAAAGCACATACAAGAGACTGTCCACTAAACAGTGATCTTGGGAGAAAAAAAAAAAAAAAAAAAAAAAAAAAGCTCTAAGGTCAAAGTTCACAGTTGTCTCCGACGCCATTATTCTTGGGCTGTTTATTGCTAAAACCTGGATGTGTCGGGGCCCGGGTCGGCCTCGGCTGCCCGGGCCGCATTGGCCGACTCCAGAAAGTTCCTGAGAAAGTTTTTTTTTTGTCCCTCTGGTTGTGTTTCCAAACCGAGATCAGAGGGTTACTCCTGCCCACTTTCATCTCTACTACTCAGTTGTACTGATAAGGAGGAACAAGGAACATGGAGAAATTTTGAAAAAGATACAATGCCTGAACCCAACTCAGAACAGTATTCTTTTTTTTTTTTTTTTTTTTTTTTTTTTTTGGTCATATTTTCGACATTCTTGTCTTGTGATTGTTGTTTATCTTATCTATCCGCCACAGAAATAAGGTTTCTCATAAAACATAATTGCAACTAAAAGTCAAAGCCGCAGGGATGCCTTGTTAATATCTTTTGAAGAGGCGTCATTAAGCAGACTTGAAAGGAGAAACATCAGCTGACTATTTATGTGTTTTCATTCATTTATTCATAAAAGACAATGAAGGCACGACGTCCGTCTTGATACTGTACAGTAATTGGAAGGCTGGTGTCTCGGATTAAGGCCTAATTTAATCTAAGTGGCAGTCAGAAGCTTTGGCGCCACTGCATGACGATTTCAAAGAGGTCTAGAGGGACGACAGACAGGCAGATGGACGGATCTGCCGAAGGCCTGGCGTGACACCGCGACAGAATGGAGAAACGAGCGCCTTTATTTGCTTTTAGAGACTTTATCTTCGGAAAGGAACCGGCTCGGGGCTGTGTGTTTGTGTGCGTCTTGCCGGTGAGGGTTCGCCGCTTGGTGTTTGTGCAAATGCTCCCGCGAATCGCCCGGGTGAGTTTGTGCGAGGGAGTTTGGAAGAGATCGCTTGTCCGTACCGATCGCAGGAGCGGTCGGTGTCAAAGAGGCGGCAGCTGAGTCAACCTGCCCACCCCCACTAACACACACGCACACACACACACACATGTTGTGCCCCAGCCCCCACATTACCCCGCACCTTGTAATGAAAACATCATCAATTATCCGTCTTGACAGGCCCCAGGGACCTACGAACAGAAAGCTTTCTTCGGGGGCTTCTTTTCTTGGAGTGACCCTCACGAAAAAAAGAAAAAAAAAAACACTCTGCGATTCTCCGACCCTTTTGTGAAAAACATTCACGCTTCCGTTGCAGTTTGTGTCCAAATCTTAAGGCTTTGCTTTGCCAACAGGCTCAAGACGGCAGAGTCCATTTGGTCAAGGTGTTGGGAGCAGGAGGTGTGAGTGCCTTGTGTGGGGTACTAGGGGGTTGGGGGGTCAGAGGGAGGGTGCAGGGTGGGGTAGGCATAATGGTGTGGCTGGGGCAGAGAGATCTCATCAGTCTTGACAGAGGCTCCTGAAAGGCCATCTGTGTTGTGATTGATGGATGGAGTGATGGATGGTTGAGTAGATGAGCAGATGGGCAGAGCCATACAGTAGGTAACAGAGCGACTCACGCATGGCACAGGTTTGCAACTCATAAGATAAATGTTGGCTTCTGGAGATGTTGGCTTTTTCCATGTCTCTTTCCGGAGACGTTGATGAGATCTTTTCTCCCGTTCTGTAGTTTGTCTTTTTTAAATCGACGGGATGTTCATACTTTTAGGTCTTCAGGGGGGGGGTTTCATTCCCGCCTTGTTTCAGTCTAACAAAAATCAGTTTACAGACCATTTCAAGTAGATCTTGCTTCTGTTGTTTCCAAGTCTGACCTGCCGATTGAGATTTTGACTGGCTTAGATTTTTGAAGGACTTTAATGTGTAAAAGAAGGAAATGTGCTGGAAGTTGTTGAATAGATCTGGTCATTTGGAAACCAGCAGCAAATGAAGAATTTACAAGATCAGTTCTGTTAAATCATGAAAGTATTTCTCTCAAACTTTTATGAGATTTTTTGCTAAACTCAAAAAAAGTGAATCAAAGTACATCCTGGTACGGTTATTTACCTTTTTTTTTTTTCTCTGATATGCTTTTATTGAGTAGTGAAAATATCTGATTTGTCAGTTTTTGACAAAGGGAAAGTGTAATTGACCTAAGCTTTGATTTACTAGCTGATATATCTTTAGTTTTAAGCACTTTGTCATTGTATTGAAGTACTATCTTCATCTCATTGTACCTGGATCTATTTCTGCTGTTGTCTTTGACAGTTAAATTAAAATATTATTAAACAGACTTTTCAAAACAGTCAGCAACATAAGCAGGAAGCGCTTCAAAGCAGAGTAAGATGAGTATTATATTGTTGTAAATGCTTGATTATTATTTTACTGTTATTCCCGTTATCGCAACATTTCGAGTGACTTCTTTGAGCAACACATAGGTGCAAGTCCCAGCCTTTTATCAAGTGACTCTACATTCCCCTGAATGCTTGACTCCCCTTTTTTTTTTCTTCTTCCAGTCTCTCCTCTGTGCTTCTTGTATCGTTTTACCCCACCATTTAAAAGCCCTCAAGGGCAGTTAACTTTTAATTCATGTCACCTTTGAACTCTTTCCTAGACGTCTGCTGCAGATCTGGACCGAGAGCTTGCACATTTGCCTGCGCGCGTGGGTGTGTGTGCGTGCGTGTGCGCGCGTGTGTGTGTGAGCTGATCTGGCGTTAGTCAAGAGGTAGGTTTGTGTGTTTTCTTGAGAACGTGAGAACTTTACAGACCCTCAAGGTCGGTCAGTAGCGCTGGAAGGGATCAAGAGATCTAATGGCTCTCGAAGCTAAACAGACCCGACGCCCCGATTCAGTTTGAATATTCAAACGCAGCTTGTGTTTAGATTGCACACAACTTGCAAAAAAATATTAATAGAGCAGTCCAGTTGTTTGGTTGGTTTGCAAGTACCGTGATTACGACACAATTCATTTTCACCAAAAGTAATTCATCGCAGTTGTGTCCCTTCTTGCCATCATTTTCCTTCTGCTTACCCCCCCCCCTCCCCCCGTGCCCCTCCCCAGCTCCCATATAACCTCAGTTGGGGAAACTATGAAACAGTTCAGTGTGTGGTTTCATTGTTGTATGTCAGAGAGATTGATGGCCTCATGCTGAAGCTGTGTTTGACACTAGTTCTATTTTTCATTATCAGCTGTATGTGAGCAGCATGTGTGTGCGTGCATCTGTGTGTGTGTGTGTGTGCGTGTGTGTGTGTGTGTGTGTGTGTGTGTGTGTGTGTGTGGCTACAGGCTCAGTAACTCAGATATGCGAAACCGTTCTTGGTTTGGAACCCACTAATCAGTTTACGGCAATCTGCAAACGCAGTCGACTGAAAGCGTACACTCGGAGGCAAATTTAAACCCACTATCCATACGCAATATTTTAAAAAAGGTGCTACAACAATGCCTTTGTTTGTTAGGGTGCGGAGTTCCCCACCATTGCTGTGGAATTTATTGGAGAGTGTGTGGCAAGTTTGCCATGTGGTGGAATCGGGATAAATATTGTCTTAAGGCGGCGTTCAATTTGGCTTGGAAACTTGAAAGATGGAAGTGCATAATATCTGGCTTCTTGTTCCAAGTAAAGTAAAAAAAAAAAGAAAAAAGAAAAAAAAAAACAGTGGTAATTATATGTTGAGTTGGTGCTAGCTACCAATAAAAGTCAATGATAACGGCTTTCTGTTGTTAGCTTGATCCTATGCTGTCATTTAGCTATTTTGCTATCTTAGCTGTATGCTAGCAACGAGCGTTTCCTAATCCCCCCCCCAATTCCCATCGCCAAATCCTGGCCTAATTGAACAGAATTGTAAATTAGCTTCCGAAGATGTTGACATCTCCTATTTTAGTGATTGTAGCTTTGGTCCCAAAGCTATTGATTGTTACCCCTGATAAAAGCAAAATAAATGTAAGCAGCCTTCTTCTGGTTGATTTTATTTACTTCAACTCCATTTTTTTCCCCCCAGCTGAGTCGATTTTATAAATCTGGTTGTAAACGTGTGTACAGTTTTTTGGGTTTTTTTTCTTTGGTATGTCTTCTGTTTTTAGTCTCGTACAAAATGACCAAGTTGCAAAATGGCCAGCACCCTAATATAATATAATATAATATAATATAATATAATATAATATAATATAATATAATATAATATAATAGGTAGGCCTATGTTTACCTCCCACCAGAACAGCATAGCCTCTGAGTGTGTCCCATGAGTTTGTTCAGCCATTCATACTGTACAATAATTGTGCTAGGTGTGAAATCACATTAGCGGTAGCTGTTAGCCATTATCCACTGGAGTGTGTTTGGCAATCCAGAGGATGGGTAGATGTTTTCTCTCTGGAGTCAGCAGCTCAGTACATTTTACTTTCGGCCAACTGCTGCAGCTTGCCCCAGATACATTTGTTGGGTGTGCGCGCGATTGCATATGCAGCCGTGCTATTATATTATTTGTAACTGTCAGCCTCATGTCTCTTTTGTTAAGGCGGAGTTGAATGTGTGTGCGCCTTTTGTGCCTCGTTCCATGCCGGCGCTTGATAGATGCTCCGGCTCTGCTGTTGTGGTAATCAGTTTGCACGTTGGCTGAACTAATTTATCAATTCAGTTCCTCCCACTTGTATTCTCGGCCATGCGTGAACCCTCTTCTCTTTCGCCTGCTCTCTTTCTCCGCCTCAGACAAAACACTCCTTTCTGAAAGACCACGCAGGCTCCCTATCTTTTATGCAAGTCTTCTGCTTCTCTGACTTCACCCAACCCATCGCTCCTTTCTTCCGTGACTTTCCGTCATTTTTTTTTTTTCATTTTTCTACAACGCTCATTTGTCTCGGCTTACATTTTTGAACGGTGATACTTTTGTTGTTGTTGTTGTTGTTTTTAAGGGACTGTAAAGGCAGCACATATTTATAGGCGAACTCTTGGCATACTGTAATTTCTACTCTTGTCCCATAATAATATGATTTACATTTTTCAACTTAAACCACGGAAAAAGTGGATAATGCACAGGTCAATGTCGCATGAAACATGACCATAGGTTGGTAGTTTTGACCAGCTGACCCAAAGAGTCATTGCGACGGGGCCACAGTCACGCACACCGACCCAAACACACAAGTATGCATGTCAATGTTTGTGCATTTTCGTGTGATTTTTGTGTACGGTTGTGTGTCCAGTGGAGTGAGGCAAATCGTGGCTAGTGAACCAGGAGGTGAACGCAGGCGGGCAATAACTCATGGTGGAGGAGTTGGACTCTCGAACTGAGAGAAGAAATATCTGGAGCCCTGCACCGATGGCCACCTATTTGTCTTGCTTCTCACCCCTGATTGTCTTAACGTACTCCCGGAGCTTTTCAGAGCCCAGGCTTTGCAATAGCTTCCCACTTCATCCACGTCAACATTTGTTGCTTTTTTTTTCTCCGTTTGAAGCGTTTTCGCGTTTAACAGCTGTTAGCTTTCTTGTCTCGTTACCCCGCTTGCTTCTCGAGAGCCGAACGAGGCCGAGGGTGCTGCTCACTTGTTTGTTACGACAGATTAAGTCATTGATTTGTATAAGGGGTGCACTGATGGAGAAGGCCCGCTGCTGCACAAGATGAGGAAGGGCAGGGATGGAGCAGAATAAGGGGAATGGAGAGAAACCGTCTGGTTTGAAAGAGACTGTGGGTACAGAGCACATCGGAGCTAATTGTCAAAGAGGTGAGTTAAATGGGGATGGAATGGAGCAGGGGAGGAAAAGGTGGCAGCCAGATGGACAGTTAACAAAATGCTAAATATAGAGCAAAGTGGTGGAGTCAGAGGGAGGCAGGAGGGAGGGGTAAATGCTCTCTGGTAGACCAGAGGTCTCAGGGAAAAACCAAGGAAGAGAGCAGGAGTTGCGAAAGCGTCATCTTTCAGTCAGAGCCCTGCATCACCTCTTTCTGTCGTTTTGTACTTGCTGCTTCAAAGCGCATAAGGCAGCAATTGCGAAATACCTTTTACCTAATTCCAGCAACTCCCCAACTCCGATTCCTTTAGCCGAGCCCTGCGGGGGCCAACGGTGAGTTTCTAATTAAAACGTTGGGGGCAAAAGGGTAATTATTATAATGGCATAATAATATCGCCAAGGTTATTAGAATGTTCTCCGGTCGCTAAATTGCTTCCTCTGAGAGATCGGATTTCGGTGGCATTACGTAAAGTCAGATTTCCTTGAAAGTCAGGTGAAATGAAATGAATTCCCTCGTGGCAGAGCTGCGATCTGAGAGGTTCCCAATTGTACGTCAAAGAGCCTAAAAACAGCTTTCGTTCTCTCATGGTGATGGCATATCCTTCAATTACTTTGACGTTTAGTTCTATTAGGGAGACTGCAAAGTGCCTTCGTTTAGCCTGTGTTGCGTTGAACTCCCCGGTAAAGGCACGCAGTTTCTGCGCAGCCCTGTCCTACCAGCCCGCCGTATTGTTTGTGTATAACAAGAGAGCATTTGTTTTTAGGCTTAGAAATCATGGCTAAAATGCTAGCTCCCAGCATTGTTGCTCGGAGCTTGCTGGTGGTCTTCGGGGCATCCCACTGTTTTCTCTCAGCTTTCCGCGGTACCTGACTGCGATGGGGCTTTGTAGATTCCTCTTACTCCCATTTAGACACCCCCTCATTCCCAGGCAGCCCCGAGGCAGCTCACCTCCAGCTGTGGCTGCTGTTCTCCGCACCGCTTGGTGCAAGTACCGATCGCTTTGGAGTGCCTCCCCCTTGCTCAAATAGGCAGTAATTACGGGCTTAAAGAGGTTTAGTGGTCCAGCAAACTACATAATCACCCCCTGAATTAGCCCCAGCTCATCAGCCTCAGTCCAATGAGCAGCAGTTACCGCTAGCACTAGCTAGCGCGCCGCACTCCCTTTCTCCTTTATTGCACAGAGGGAAGCGCAGCGGCAGGTGTTGTGCAACATCCGGCCCCCTTAATAAATTTAGCCTCCCTGGAGCTGGAGTAGGGAGGACTAATGAAGCACGCCTTCAACTCTCACTCAATGCAACCGCCAGCAAACAATACGAGATCCTTTTGTCGACCGGGCTCATTCTTTACATACCTCAGACGCAGAAACCTTCCTCTGAAACACGTTGGCGCACGCTTAAAAGCTTCCACATATAGGTTCGAAACTCACTCCACTGTGCGGCTGTCGGATCGGAACGCCCTGAAACGACAGAGCAGCAGCTCCGGCGATGGCGGCCTCCCAACATCATTCACTGAGCCCTCAGACTGTGTTGAATGATACTAATTATCTATTGTCCTCAAGCAGAAGCAGGTGAATTGTCTAATCCAGTTTGTGTAAAGAGTAGATGGCATTCCTCTCACTCCGTCTATAAAGTTAATAAGTAGGGCTGCAGCTAACAATCGTTTTAGTAGTCGGTTAATGTGACGATAAATCAGCTAAAAAGCTCAACCTGCAGATTTCACCACTAGAAACACGTTAACAGACACAAATGAGCGAACAATTCAATTCATTTTTGAGTACGAAAATCAACATTTCATTACCTAAAATGCGATATTGTAGCATTCGCTTAGTAAAGCTAAACCGATGCCGCTTGAGGAGTTTTAGCTAAAACACATTGACGGAATGTTTTCTTGAAACTTCAATTCAAAATGTACATGTTTTACTCCATACTGCAACTCGCGATTAGTAGATTGCTAAAGTAGTCTCAATAATTTCAATAATCGATTGATGGCGATTAATCCCATCTTCACCAGGTTTCAGCCTCACCAGCAAGATTTGCAAGATTTAAAGGCACAAGAGCACAGAAACGAGTAAAAGCTCATCAACGAATTAAAAGTGGAAGAACAAGTGGTTTTTACCTGCCGTGTCTTCATTTCACAAAGAGGCGACTGAGAGATTTGACGGCACAAACATTTTTAAAGTGGGTTACTTTGCCAATTTTCGTGCACGCATCAAAATTTTCCCCTTAAAAGAGGATGGTGAATTATTCATGGAGGCTTTGAGCTGATTTGCCATGGACCAACACCATAAAAAAAAAAAATAAAAAAAAAAAAACCAAAACATTTTCTTCTTTTTTTAAAAAAAAAAACATGAGCTTTTATTAGTTAGCTAAAACATTTTAGATTCCAGATTTAAGTCACACCGTCGTCGATGCAACTCTCTCCGAGGAGCCGTTTTCACACAGTTTGATTTCGGATCGGCGCAGCTCGAATCAGAGGAAATTAGGTTAGGGGCGCTTTGTTTCTTTTCCTCTCTGGCTCTGTTGTTGTTTTTGTTCACGCTCACTCTCGATTCTTTTTGTCTTTAATCCCCCCCCTTTCCTCCCAGAGCCCGCCTTGTTGCCGGGTCCCTGCTCCCTAATGAAGTCAAAGGGATGTCAGTCGCTGCCACCTACACCGAAAGGAATTTGAAATGGCGCCGCTCTCACAGAAGCAGCGTGAACAAACACGAGTGTGAGACTCCAACTGAATGAGCAGGAAAATTGGGAAACCGAAGGGGCTTGCTGTAGCTTAGACGCCGCGAGCTTACGGTTCGGAACGGCTGGTTTTAAAGTCCGCTCGCACTCGGGGGTTTCGGGATATTTGTTAGCGCTTTGCTTCCCCAAATATTGAAAGTAATCTCATACATGTCTGGCAGGAGCTGGCTCCACAGTTTATATGTGTGTGCGTGTGAGGCAGTTCGGTATGATGCAGCCAAAAGGCCTCGGGATTAGCTGTCAGGCATTCCTGATGGACAGCTCAGTTTCCATTGAGATTTAACCGGCGGACTCAGAGGATTCGGCCATGTGAGCACCAGGTTTTCTTTGGGGTTTTTTTTTTTTTTTCTTTCCCATGGCGGGACGGTTGCAGCAATTAAAAATCTTTTTGGAAGCGAAGATGCGCTCTAATTAAAAGTTGTTTACTGCGAATCATTCCGTTTCTTTCTTTCTCTCGTTCTTTTTTTTTTTTGTGTGTGTGTTTGTTTGTTTCGTTTTGTTTTGCATCGTCGCGCCTTGTGGCCGAGACCAACCATCTGCCGGAAAAGCAAGCGGACTTAAAATACCATCGACCCATGTCTGCGATCCACAGATTGTGCAGTGTCACGGCCTCGCTTCCACGGGACGCTACATTGCGACAACATATGATTTTCCTCTTTGGTATTCCCCCACCCTCCGCCCATATTTCAATGGATGCTTTTTTATAACGCTAATGTGGCGTGTCGAGGCTTTTAACATGATGCGCGCAGGCTAGGGGAGCTCAGCTTTAAATAGAAGAAAATGCAATGATAACACCTAATGGCTAAGAAGGGAATGCGCAAGGGTGTAATTATACACACACTGAGATGGTGTGTTTGGAAAATGTAGTTGTGCATGTTTTTAATTATATATCTGAAATGATCTACCAGTTATTCAGAAACCGAGCTATAAAATGCGGAATTGCTTTTGCTTTAAAGATTAAAGGAGAGTTTAAAAACGTCGAGGGAACCCAGAAGCGCGTCCTCTTGTCGAACGTGTCTTCTGCTTAATTGTTTTGCTTCTTGTTTTGCAATCGAGATGCGAACTAATCAGCCTGAGCAATGAATCAGATTTATGTCTTCGGATTTCAGCTTGGGTACCAAAAATCCCAAAGGCTTCGAAGGATCCTTCATTACGGGTGGGGAACATTGTCACTGATACCCGATCTAGAGGTTTTTTTTTTTTTTTTTCCCCCTCCAGTATCCGGATCGATACAGAAATTACAGGTTAACGTTTGTTTGTTGAGTCGTTTGGGTTCTACATTTACTTGCAAGTTATTTTGCACAGTGCCGTTTCTATTTTCATGGCCAGTAATGGCTCGGTTATGGGGTGGACACGGGATAGGAGGACTAAAATAGGGATCCGGCAGAATATTTATGCCCTTATCTCTTTGTCAAACCCTGGGGCTTCACATATCCATTTCCACATCTCCTCCTTCCGCATTTCTCTCTCGCTCCCCCCTTCTGGCCTCCCCCTGTCCATCCCACTCTTGTTCTTGTCTGAGGACGTCCTGGGAGGAAGACGGTCAGACAGGGAGATGTTACCGAAACCTCTCTCACCCACCCACCCACCCACCCACACGCGCATCTGTCCGTGCGTCAACGCCGACTCGCAACGCGAATCACTGTCTGGCCATAATGGACGCGCATAGCACTCTGACAACACGCTCCAGTTGATGAGACACAGGCAGGAGAACGAAGAAGAACGGGAAGGAGAAACGGTTCCACCCAGATGCTGTGGGCTCTGCAGAGAGTGGAAACTCTCATGAAAGGAGTTGTATATTTGGAGAAGACGTATCATTAAGATAGGCTCGGGGAAGGGAGGGAAGGATGCGCAGAAACTTTCCATCTGCTCTTTTAAAGAACATGTTATTGCGCTTCGCACTGGAGGCCTTCCTTAACTCCGTCTCTCCCTCCCTCGTCCGACCCGTCGAACCGCAGCCAGAATCACTCAAAGACAATGGTGAAAGCCGGCGACTCGTTGCCGGGCGAGAAACTAAATCACAGTGTTTTGTCAGATAGGAGCTAATTTGGAGGCTTAGCATTGAGGAGGACAAAAACTATTTTGTCCTCCTCAATGCTTGCTTGGGTTCCCGGCCAAGTGGCGCTCGTCACTGTGCTCTGTTTATGTTTGCTTCCTTTCTTTTTTCTGTTTTTCTTTTTTTTTTTTTTTTTTTTTTTTTTAGGATAGCTGTTACGGAAAATTAGAAGCAGAATCAGAATAAAGAAAAAACACAAAACACTGAAGCACGGCTATGAACTAAATCTTATTTTGCTTATTTGCTTGCAGTGACCTAGGCTCTTTTAACCTTCGGGATCCCAATGAATCGGCGTTTTTGAAGGGCATTCAATCTCTTTTTGGATTATAGTTCCACTCGTTATGTCTGACTATGGCAGCACTTTGTGTTGAAAATCTGTAAAGTGCATAAGTAGGATGGAAAACGGATAAAATGCTGTTTTAAGTCTGTGGTTCATATAAGGTTCGGCGTACAAATAAAAAGAAATAAGCGTTCCTGGCAGACTTCTCCTAAATAAGACAATCTCTTTTGATTCAGTTGTGACATGTTTTGAAAGTGATTGGTTTTGTTCAAGATGCTCCCATCCCTTTAACAATTGTAAAGGGATGCGCGTGCATGCGCTGTCATTTGTTCACAGTTTTACTCATTTATCGGACTTTTTAGGATTAAACTTCAACCAAAGGCTACATCTACCACTGCTGTCTGAAAGGTTCGTGTGCAGGTCAGCTTTTGCTTTATGCTATGTGCTGTTTTGTAAGAGTTACGCTTAGCTTAGCATTGGGAAAATTTACATGCATGATGAAACCAGAAGAAGATCACTTCCTTCATCTGAATATCCTACCCAAAGCCGTAGATGTTTGCAATAATCTTTTTACCAGAATATCCTACCTGTTCAAAAATATTTTAAATACAGAGCCGCTTGTCAGAATGAAACAAGTATCAGACAAATTCAGATCACCGCAGGTCTTTTTTGCGCATTTATACGTTGTGTGACAAACTTCATCAAATGCAGCGCAGTGCACAATGTGTCCACCGAACTGCGCAGGTCACTGAAATGATTGGATATGATTCGTGTGCACCGCTATTACACAGCTATTACACAGCTATTACATAGCTATTACACAGTTTCAATCTCACATAGTATCGCTCCAAAAGTGTGTCATTCAACTAAAATATTTCACGGTACGGGTACCAAAAAGCCCACAAAACGACGCATTTTGTCCCGATTAACAGCCAAATGATAACTTGTTCACAGTAACGACATTGCAACCGGCAAACTAAAGCCATTCATGAATAGATTTACAAGCTGCCTGTCATGTAAACTAAAACCATGGAGTAATACAGCAGCGTAATGGAAGCCAGGTATAAAACAAATGAAATAAAGCGTTTCATGTTCAATTTGCGATGAAACATGAAACGAGACTTCCACAGGTAGCGCGTGTTTATGAGAAATCTGCTGAGTAAGCAGATCACTGGCACGCGTGCGTCGATGCCGGTGAGCGACTTAGCATCGATGTGCGCGTTGTTCCACGAGGTAGGATGGATTTTAGGGCAGCACAGATATAGCAGAACACCGGTTCTGAACGGGATAATTCTTCAATGTGCCAAGATCGGTTTCAAACGCAATCCCAGAACATGCAAAGCGCTTTGTTCAAGAAAGCGTTTTCAGTGTGTTTTTGGCTTTAGGACGATTTTAGAAATAAAACAAATACTAGAAACTGCAACATGTTAACTTGTGTAACCTGGAGTGTAATATTTATACCGATCACAGAGTCCTTAAAGTACAGATTGTGAAGTTAACAAAGGGGGAAAAAAACCCCAAAAAACAAAACAGGGGGCCCTTATGCTTTCATAAAAACGCTACAAAATTCTGACCTTGTGCATTTCCCATGAACTCGGTGTCATGCGTCGTCTTGTCTCGTGAGCTCACGCATCGTCACCAGCCAGTCTAAAATAACTCCCTCCTCAACGTCGGCCTCCTTCTTCTTTTCTTGACGTGGCTCGCAAGCGCGCTCGCCCAGCCAGCCCCCCGTTTTCCCACTGCCTAAAATTCTGATTATGTGAGTGTGACCAGTGTTGTGGATCAGGTTTTGCGTGCCTGCCCAGGAGCTACGGAGAGGGGGAGCGTTGAGAAAGGACGCGCTTGTGCTGAGCCGTGCCCGTTGGCGCGGCTGAAGCCCCGTCGGTATCACGAGGAAGGCACTGCTTGCCTTCAGCTCCGCGGCACGCAGAATAGACTCATTGATCAAGTTTGATCAGATCTCCTTGTTGGAGAAGGGAGATTTTTGAAGGCATCCTTTTTCACATGATTTGTTGACATTAATATGTCAGCGGAGAATTTATGCGATTCCTGTTTGCAAGCCAGGAGGGCCCTTGGACCTCCACAATGCCCCGTCTTGTACTGGTAGAGTTAACGGCTCCTTTGTTCGCCGATGCTCCTCGTTTCCACAGAGATTTTGTCAAATTGATCTCATTAGTTTTTATGACATCTCACTGACAGATAAACTGATAAATAGATCCACGGCCGGCTTTGAAACGCACCTCTGCTTTCGTGGACGTACCGCTGACCGGTAGCGCCGTCGCGTTTTACGCGGCGAGCGTTTCGCGCGCAAATTCATTCGGCGGTTCTCGCAAATCTGACAATATCTGATCAGCTTCAAACGCGGTCCCCCCCCCCCCCTTACCTCACCCCACCTGCGCGCGCGCGCGCACGTACGCGGTCCTACACGACGGCGACGACGACGACGGGGTAATCTCTGCAAACGCACGCTTCCAGAGGAGCACAGAGAAAACGGTTGATGAAGTGGACACACATTTGGCCAGAGGCGACAATGCAATTATAACTTGGCGCATGAAATTAGCCTCCTTGTGTTTCCATTCCCCGCAACCAATCACATGGATAAGGGAATGCTGGGGGAAAAGAGGGAAAAAAAAAAACGAGCCTCCTCTCACGCTCTCTCCTCCTTGCTCAGCATTAAACACAATCCTGGTCATTATGCGCTGGAAAAACTGTAATAAAAAAATGAAAAAGCTGGCGCCAGACTGATTTTTCTTGTCTGATTGACTATCATGAGTCCGTCGCCTTGTTAGGCACACTGCAAACACCCGGCCACATGTGTGTGGTGTCAGTGTTGGTCGCCCTATTTCGGGATGCAAGTAATGGATGCCAGCAACAGAAGTTATGTTTTTGTTGTTGTTGTTGTTTTTGTTTTTTGTGTTTTCCAGGCTTTTCGGTGACATTTATTGGTTTCATAAAAACAAAAATGTTTGAGTAAGTCAAGCCCCTATGGTTGGTAAAATGGTTTTTAAATGAGCGTATCTTATGTAAATGGATACACAATCAATTCCAGTGTGTTCAGACACACTGGTAGCGAAACTGCTTTGCTTCGTCCCTCCTCTTCTCTGTTTTTAATCGGCCTGCTTACGGCACAGACCCGGACTCATGAACCGGACATTGTGCCGCATGGGAAAGAGTCCAAGCCGCCATGACGCCACACGCTCCAATGTGACTCCACCCGCTTTTTTTTCAGCGCACATCCACGCGCAAGCGGGCGGCTCAGCGTTAACCGGTTCGTGGTCGGGGCGACTCGTGAAGCCACTTTGACACAGGCTCAGTTCGACTGTCCCGGCGGAAACAACAATATGCGTCCAGGTTTCGTTTTTGCCTCCAAAAATGAAACCAGCAACCTAAAGTTGATTCGTTTCGTTCCAGTTTATGAGTCTGAGCGGCCAAAGTGTTCACGAAAGAGAAGGGAGCTGCATTTCCACTGACTTTGAAAGCGCGCGAATTGAAATTGCGGCAGCTGAATTTGCCGAATGGAAAAAAGGTGGATTTTGAAAGGACTCGTGTTTTTCGATTCAAACCTTTTGGCCCTGGGCTGAGGTGATGTTTCGGCTGCATCAAAATCAGTGCGTTTCGTACAACTTCGATGGAAACGTTTGGGGTTTTTTCCCCTCCTCTGACGAGTCAACAACCCGATGTTACCACGAAAGACGGAGAAGACGGCAGGAACTGGGTGGAGGATGATGGCCTGGCATGTAACTTTCACAAACTCATTCACGTGATCTCAAGCTGAATTTCTGATTTAAACGGAAACACCGCAATTGCGAAAATGTGTTATTTCGACCAATATCAGAGTTTTGCGCACGCTCATACTGGAAACTTCTTGGAGTGTTTCTCTGTGTGTTGGGAATGTGAGACTTTTAAGAGATCATCAAGGTAAAGGAACCTTCCAGTACTTCAACAGACAAACCCTTTAAAGCTCGAAGACTTTTAATATTGCAAGACATCGTGCATTTAAATTTGGAAAAAAAACAAAAAAAAAACACAGACTCTCGCTCCTAAAATCTTTATTAAAGGTATCAAGAGCTCGCTTGGATTTGTTGAACTGAAGTTATTTAACCCTTTAAACTGGATTAAAAGCCTCACTGAGAAGATATGATGTATTTCTAGGGAACCCCCTCTTCCTGTCTCAAGATGGAGGATAACAGGAGGACGCGTTCCATATTCCGCAGTGAAAATGTATCAATCTTTGGCAACAAAAAAAAGAGCAAACTTAACGGTTAAATGGGATCCATAACCGGCGGGAGTGAAGACAAAGGATTACGCGAGTGTTAACCGTCGTCACTTGTCTTTATTCCTCTGGGTTGACGCGACATCTTCTCGTCTCACTGATTACATATGCAGCGGGGTGAAAGGGGGGCCGTCGATGCGAATATATTTGTGTAAGAGGCTGCCTAATTATCAGAGCTGGTTCTCCACTTCACTTAACTTTCTAATTGGCTTGCCTTTTTGGCTGCCATTAATTACAAGATTTCATATTCCATTAATAAAGTGTGTGTGTGTGTGCGCGTGTGTGTGTGTGTGTGTGCGTGATGCGCTCGTACTCACACCAACTTACAGTATAAATCCAGACACAGACACAGCCAATCAGACTGAACATCTCATTTCTACCTGCGTTTTTTTTTTTGTTGTTGTTTTTTCTTCTTCTTCTTCCCTCATGTGATTGTTCGCGTCGAGCTCCTCGACGCAGACGCCTCGACTCGAAGCTCCGTCAGTCGATTTCTGGTTGTTTTATGTTTTTATTCTTTCTCCTCCCTCAGCATCCCTACCCCTCAGAAGAACAGAAGAAGCAGCTGGCGCAGGACACAGGACTCACCATCCTACAAGTGAACAACTGGTAAGTCGCTTCACAGTTTACATGCAGTCGATTTTTTTTTTTTGTTTTGTTTTTTTTGTTTTGTTTTGTTTTTTTCAGGGTGGGACCGCCCGGGGCTATCCTAGTTCTTAATGATTGGAATTAATGCCTCCCCTCCTCCCCTACTTTTCATCCCTCTCTTGCTGAATTCCTCCTCAACCCAGATCAATCCATGTGAGGAGATATGGCCTGGAGTGGTTTTTCTCTCTCTCTCTCTCTCTCTTTTTTTTTTTCCCCTCAAAAAGCAACTGCTTAACTCAGCCCCGACACGAGCATCCATGTAAATTAACTTTCTTTTTTACAAAAATCCAATAACATCATTCATTATGTGCAAGTTAGATGAGGATGATCACTTGAAAAGCGGTAGCTTACAGGGTAATTATAGGTGTTTGGCCCAATCATTTCAGGGTTTACGGATTCCTTTTTAGCCTTACTGTAATTAACGTTCATTTTAATCTTCGTGCTTATTTCGTCTAAGTTGATTGCAATAGTTAAGCAGAATGCTAAAATCTAGGATTAGGTTTACTCATATTAGCAAAAAGTATTCATTGCTTTGATTTGTTGTTCAATTTAGGGACTTTAGTCATTTTTTTTAGTGGTACATGCAGCTCCTGGGGGAAGATGAGACATTATGTTGGGGTCACTAGATGAGATGACTTTTTTTTTTTTTTTTTTTTTTTTTCTACAGTTTGTTTTTACCGGTATAGGTTTTTACAAACTGCATTTTAGTAACCAGTCCAGAATAATCTTAATGGATATTTCGCCGTGACCGTCTCACATCTCACAGGCCACGTTTTACCAGGTGTCTGTGTCACCGCTGTAGTATTTGAAGCCGGACCGGCTAGCACCATGCAGGTTCTCCTGAAGCACAAACTCTGCAGTGATGAAAACTCGCCACGGCATTCCAGATGCTTGAAACTGAAAAGCGAGGCTGGTGGCATGGCCTGCTTTACGGCGTCTCTGACCGCCGTGAACGTCGCATCTTTCGCCCCAATCGACGCACACGATTCAAAAAAGCAACAGAGAGCGTTAAAGACGCGACACTTTAAAAACTTCGAATTCGGCATCAATTCCTCATCTTTAGCGAGGCAGCAGTATGAGAGCGACTTATGTATTTTAGATTGATGATACAAGTCAGATGCTGATTTTATATGATCCTATATGATCTTAGGGTGTCTGAATTGGTTGTATCTCTTTTTTTCTTTTTTTGACTGGTTACATTAAATACCGAAACTTAAATGTTTTGAAAGTTCTGGGAACTTCTTCAGCGCTATCTGTGTTGGTATGAGTGGTGTTATCAAGCCTATTTTATGGAACTGAAGAGATTTTCTAACTTCTTGCTGTTTGCTCAGATCCTGAGGGCTAAACCCCTCCCCTTGTCCTTTCAACCTAGAGACGGCCCTGCTCGTTACCCAGCCCAAAGAGCAGTGCTCATTAACTGAACACTGGATCTGAACAACTACTTTTGCTACAAGAGTTTTAACTCCCCATTACATCAGAGCTTAAATGAACCAATATCACAAGATCTCATAGCTCCAGTATTTCAAATATTTTTGGAGCAACTTTAGTTTTTAAAGTCATCCTTGTTAACAAGGGGCCCCTCTTGGAAGTCCACAGCCTGGCTGCTAACCTGCCTCTGCAAATTACCGCTCTGCGAGTGCCAACTAGGCAGCTAATTACAAACAAGTGTGACTGGCCAGGCTCATAAAATAAGGTTGCTAACTATCCGTTTTAACCTTAGGTAACACTGTTAAAGGTAGAAAGGGGCCCTGTGTCCTCGCGCGGCCGGTCTTATCAGTGAGATAGCTATCAGCACGTGCTTAGCGTTATTAGCCGTGTCTAATTAAAGGGGCTGAAGCCCGGGTAGCCGAGGCACGGCCCTGGCAGAGCGCGTTTGATCTGCGCAGCCCTTAAAATAATCCTTGAAAGCGCCTTGCGAGGTGCGGGCATAAAAACGGGCGGAGGAGAGGCAAGAAGAAAGCGATGAGCGGACTAGCGAGAGTGAAAAATAGATGAAGATCAAAAAAAAAAAATAAAAGAGAGAAAAAAGCGTGAGATAAGGACAAGAAGGAGGGGAAAAGATCAGGCCTGATAACTCCCCCCATTACCAGCCGTCTAATGATGTTAACATTATTCCCAGCCATTGTTCGGCCCGAGACCTCAGAGACGTTAGATTAGGGTATGATGGAGGATTATACCCAACACAAACACACAAACACATACACACACACACACACACACTGCCTTCTGACCAAAGGGAAT
This sequence comes from Poeciliopsis turrubarensis, assembly GCA_010277015.1. Classification (NCBI taxonomy): domain Eukaryota; kingdom Metazoa; phylum Chordata; class Actinopteri; order Cyprinodontiformes; family Poeciliidae; genus Poeciliopsis; species Poeciliopsis turrubarensis. Next base: position 1,662,553 of record VMRN01000067.1, read on the forward strand.
CCTGTAGAGGTTATCAAATCACGTAACCCCTCCAACCCCACCACCTTTAAAATCCAACAGAAGGAATCGTTTCTTACAGCGGTGATATTGTGTGTGTGTGCGTGCGTGTGTGCGTGTGTGTGTGTGTGTGTGTGTGCGTGTGTGTGTGTGTGTGCAAGAGACAGATAGACTTACACAGTCACATGAACTGTAGCTTGATCTCTTTACCTTGAGTGTGTGTTTGTTTTGTTGTTTGTAGGGGTATGGCAACAAACCCTGAAGGTTTGTGTGTGTGTGTGTGTGTGCGTGTTTGTGCGTGTGTGTGTGTGTGTCTGTGTGTGAGAGAGAGAGAAAGCAAGGCCACCACACACACTGTGCAAATCGTAGGTGGGTAATCTTGGTTTGTGGAAGATGTCGTGTGCGAATGTGTGTGTGTGTGTGTGTG
>VMRN01000067.1:1672976-1692988 GCA_010277015.1 Poeciliopsis turrubarensis
GTGTGTGTGTGTGTGTGTGTGTGTGTGTGTGTGTGTGTGTGTGTGAGACGACGCGCGGCTGCAGATACCCGAGGTAACTGCGCTTGAATTTTCAGCTCGCGGGGTTACCTCTCGTGCGTCCAATCCGCGTCTTTCCAAACGCTCGTTATTAAATTACCCCCTAATTGGTCACGCGACAAAGGCAGCTGATGAAAAAGACAATTTCTTGCTTTTAATTGGGCATTTCACGTGCGCTCCGCGTACACCTGTGTGCAGCCGGGCTCGACTCGGGGATGCGCGTGCGTCTCCGCGCGCTCGCGCGCGCGAGTGTAATCAGAATGGGACATTAGCAGAGGCTTGGCAGACGCCGTCGCAATCAGTTCCACTCTTCCCAGTGAAGGAGGGGGAAAAGGTTGGAGGATTAATCGTTACATTAGAAGTGTTTGGTGACTTGCAAGTGGCCACGGAACTCTTGAACTTTGGCACATTTTGTCACACCTCAGCCTCACGCTTCAATGTATTTTATCAGCGTGATGCATTATTGCGAAGTGGAATAGAAATTATTCATTGCTTGCTATGTTCAAGAGTTTAAAGATTAATATCTCGTCTGTCGTTCATTTAAGTGGCAGCCAACGGGGTGTGAAGATCTGAAAAGTGTGGCGTGTATATGTTGTTCAACCCCTTTTGGTCTGATACTAATAATAATTTAAAAAAAAAAAGCATTCCAAACCCACCTGATTTGTCTAAACCGATGAAGGGGAGAAGAAAATGAAACGTTCAGTGTCCTAAGCACGGGGGTGGCAGCGTCATGCTGGTTGGAAGGCAAAGGCGAGGAAGGTGATCAGATGGTTACGCTCTGAAACAAGATGCCCGACTAAACGCTCCTTGCATGATCATCAGTCTGTCGAGGTGCATATCTTGAAAACCATACGTTTGTTTTCGAGTTTATTTCTGCATAACGTTTCATCAACAAGGCAGTTCGAAGTGCTTTGCGCGACAAAAACTTAGTACATTTTGTCAAGCGTCGTCGTCAAAATCATCAATGCACATCAAGTATGTTGATCAATGTTCCAGTCACTGCGAATCAGAGGCGGCGCTGAATTGATTTGGAGGATCTCTGTGTTTCAGCTGTTTTCCTGAACGCTGCTTCTCTCTGTTTGGTCCTGGTTCCGGAGATGCAGAGCAGAACCAGTATTCGGAAGACTCGAGAGGTCTGGAAGGTTGCTACGACAACGCCACATCTTGCATGTGTTGTGGTGCTGAGCCGCTCAGCGATTTGTCAGCTAACAGAAGTCGTTTGAAGCCTCTGAGCTACATGGATCCAGTGGAAGGACTTTAGATTTGGTCTCTCCTGCTGGTTTTAGTGATCAGTTCTGATTGACCTGCTGCAGTAATGAGCACTGTGAACCACTTTAGCTTGAGCTGATCCATAAGCACATGAAAATGCAGGTTTTTCACCATGAGAGAATGTGAACAAGTTAAAGGGAGCATGAACACTTCTACAAAGCCTTTGTATATAACGCTGGATACAGAAACAATAAATCCGACCCAGTCTCTGAACAGCAGCTCATTGGCTCTGGTTCTGGCGACAGCATCTGGCTGGCATGTTTTTTTGGATCCACTGTTCCGTCGGTTCATTCGTATGTCAAACACATGCAGCCTTGGTTGGACTCCAACTCCTGACCTCTGACTGCGTTCAGAGTGCGATGGATTCCCCGACCTGCGCAAGTCGTCTTCCCTCTTCCGTGTTTTTATTTTATTTGATTTTTTTTTAACCCAACTTTACGCGTACCACCAGCGGCGGCGGCGTGTCACGCCAAAATAGCCCGGCCATTGTCGGGCGGGCCGGATAGTGAAGCTCATTGTGTTGGATGGGAGGCCGGGGAGGGAGCAGGCCATAAACACCGGCCCTATCGCACCCGGGGGGGGTCGCGCAAAGGTGAAGCCTCGCTCTGGTTTTCTTTACTCTCTCCCTTCCTCTTCTTCACTCCCCATCACTCTTTCTCCTTCTCCTCCGGTCTTCCTCTGCGTCGGCTTATTAACGGGCACAGCAAGAGAGTCTGGTTTGCAGAGCCCCTTGCTTTTTCTTTTTGCACCCCCTCAGACGCTCTCACTCCTCCTATTCTCTCCCTCTCCATCTTTCCATTCCCTCGGCTGCTATTATGAGAGGCATTTCATCCTTTGTTCCAGGCCCCATGGTGCATCTGGCCGCAGATACGGGGGACGACGGGGACAGGAAGCCGGCATGGGTTTCCGAGAGGCGGAGGGAGTGTGCAGGGTCAGACTGTAGATTCGTTGCTAAGGGAGTTGGGTTGCCATTTTCCACCGTAAAGGACGATAAGCAAGAGCCAGCTGGAGGAGGAAGCAGATACAGATAGGCTTGCTCAAGAGCTGCGAGCCCAACGCAGTAAAGTGTTTGATTCGTCGAACGGACGTCGGGTTTCGAGCCGATTGCCTAACTTCCCACACGAGACGTGGGGAGGCAGAAAAAGAAAGGGCAAAGCAGAGCGAGAGCAGATGCAAGGGGACGTCAGGGAACGTCGAGAAGAAGAAGAGGAGGAGGTCAATCCGCAGCCAGCGCTGGCCTCAGGATGACCTCGTCCCTTCTGCGAAGAGTTTGAAGTGCAGAGGAGAGGAGAGTTAAAGGAATGCTCAGGCCTCCCTCAACCCTCTTTGCCCTCGCTCCTCCTCCTCCGCCTTCCATATCTCCCCCCCCCAGCAAAAACAGGGTAACGGTTGGGTGGGAGGGGGGCAAGAGAGGGAGAGAGCATTGGTGATAAAACTCCAGACGTTCCCTCATTTGATGGTGCTCTGCCATGTCAGTGCATTCTTGCATTCCTCCCTCTTCTCTTTAGATTTCCTTCTCCTCTCTCCTTTGAAATTCCATATCAGCGTGCCTTAATGTAGCAAATATACAGGGAAACGGCTACCAGCTCCACTTCCAACCATGTTGTTGTGTTTTTTTTTTTTTGTTTTTTTTTTTGCTTCTTTTCACAAGATGCATTTCTGAAGCAGCTTAAACACGGCAAAAGACACAAAAATCTATTTCTGGTCTAGTTTCTGGTGTAAATATCTCCAGTGCGCTTCCAATGAGACAAAACTGACTCACAAGTGGCTTTTCAGCGAGAAATAGGAGCTTGCTTTTCGCAAATAATTTCATAATATCGATGAGAAAGCACTGGCAGATTATTTCACTTCCATCAAGACATTTCTCCCGTCTTGTAAGTGAAACGATCGGCAAGACGAACTGGCACTGTTTCATCAATGTCCAGGAATTGTTGACTTAAAACAGGCTCTAAATCTTCCTCAAAAGTGACATGTGAGCTAGATGCGTGTTATTTTAAGGAGACTGTGACATTTGTATTCGAAAGCAGACCAAAACTACTTGGCAGGAGTTGTTTGCGTTTTTGCATTGAAGGACATAACAGTTGTAAAGAAAATGCCAGCAAACAATAAGGCTGTTAATCTTTCTTTTTACTGGCCAGCTTTGCCATCCCCTGTCTCCCCAATTCCCCGCAGGTCCGTCTTCAAACCATAAAACCAAGGAAGGCGCACAAAAGCACTTCTGATGAGGGAATATTCAAGAAATTTAAAGCAAGGGAGTTTCCCCTCGCTCTTCGGGGTCCAAACAGATGCGGCGTGTTTGCGTCCCTTTGTCTCTCTCCTCCCCTTCTCGCCCGTACCCTGAGCTCATAAACGTTTCATTTTCCAGCTTTTGAAAAAAAGTCTCCCACTACCATTGTCCCACCCCCCCACCCTACCCCCCTTTAAGTTCGGGTTCCCCCCCACCCCCCCTTTCAGAGATGAAACAGAAGTGTCCGGTCGGGCAACAGCAGGAACACATAAATCAAGTCAGAAGCCCCCCGAGAGTCCTCTCTCCTTGGGGTCATTGCAGGCCAAGGGGTCATTTCAGAAGGGGTTAGGCTGACCGAGGCCAGATCGGCTCCTATGTGAACATGCGCAATTAATAGGTGTGAATACATGTAGGGGAGGCACTACGTTTGTGTGTGATGAGAGTCTGTTTTAAACGTGAGTTTGTGTTTGTTTGTGTTGCCACGTTGGGGTGTTTTCCAGTGGAATGACGTTTTCTGACGGCCAGTAAGACTAAAGTGACCAAATCCCAGTTCCAGTGCGTCACAATGTTGTCTTTGAATAAAGGCAGTAAACATAGCTGTTAAGATGAGAAATGATCTGTTCTCTAGTTGTACTTAGGCCTGTCGCAATAAGCAATAAATCAATTAATCACATAAATTAAAAATGAGCTCAATAATTTTCTGTTTCTGGGATTTATCGTTTTCGTCTTTTCTCTCCCCTTTTTGCCGAAAACTGGATGCCGAAAGTCGTCAGAGTGGTGATTTGGTCTCCACTAGCCATTATTTTGGAAGGGCAACTTTTTTTTTTTTCCACAGCAACTTCACTCTTCATTTTGTTTGTCGTATCATTTTGGATATTTAAAATGTCTTCCAGTTCCATCGTCTATTGATCTTTGAGACTGTGTTCTTGCACTCTTCTGCCATTACCGTTACGTTACTTGGAAAAGCTCTCACCGCAACAATATTATCGTTTATCGCAATAATGCCTGGGACAATTTATCGCCCAGCAAAATGTATTTGTGTCTTAGCAAGCCCAGTGGTGCTTGTTATGTCTTCAAGACTTATTCTGATACAATAACCTACCTTCTTTAAAAGCAATAGTCCTCACAGGCAGCAAAAGCCCAACCAGATTCCCAGGGTTAAGGGTTAGAGGTAAGGTGTGAAAGAGTTGAGTTATGTACTGGCAATGGCTAAGTTCAGGGTGACGTTGGGGTTTGGCACTAATGGAGTAACAGAAACAATGAACAGTTCAGGACCGTGTCCTATTAAGGATAGAAATACCAATGGTTTGACCGTGCAGTTTTACAGGAGGTCATGAAGAGGTCAGTGCACAAAAACTGCACAGACTAAAAGAGGTAACACACGGTCACCTGTCGCCGGGAAAAAAAACAAAAACAAAACAATGCCACTCACCAGAGGCGACGCGCCACGCGTCTCCGTCAGCAACGCCCCGCCGAGCGCGTTAAACCCGTCAGCAGTCTCAGCCGCGTCGGGAGGCAGAACGCCTCGGATAAAAAGAGACGGGTCGCGACGTTTTCCAGACAGGCGCAGAGAGAAGATCCTGCCTCCACAAAGACCCCAGTGTTCAGGCTGACTCTTGATTTTTTTTTTTTTTTTTTTTTTTTGGGGGGGGGGGGGGTGTTTAGGCAGGTTTCCACAAGTTCTGCAGTCCCTGACTGTTCAAAGACAACTATTTTAATAACTGAGGCAGTTAAGATGCGACTTTCGCTGTTGCGCTGCAGCGGCTTTACCGGGGCTCAGCGTCGCTTATGGGAGAATAATTACTCCTTATCACTGTTATGGTTTGCTAAAGAGAAAAAGGCGACTTTGGAAATGTGGTGGTTTTTGTGCTGCCTGCCAAGATCTTCAGGGTATTAGTCAGCATTTTTTTTCCCCCCCCCTTAATCTTGTTTTGAGTAAAGCTCTGACTGTGTTTCTGTGTTTTTGTCTCCTCTCCTTCCTTTTCTCTCCTCCTCCCCCTTGCGATCCTCCCCTCCGCCCCTCCCTCACCCCGGCTCTCTCTCTCTCTGCAGGTTCATTAATGCGCGGAGGAGAATAGTGCAGCCCATGATCGACCAGTCAAACCGTGCAGGCAAGTCTCCTATAGTTACTGTTTTCAAGTCGCGCAGGCTTAAGCCAGCCCGAGTCCATGCACCCGGAGGCCTCTCAGTGGGTAAATACGGGACTGATGCGCCCTTCTTGGAATGTCCAAATCCTTCAGGGAATTCTTTCCCCCCCCCCCCTTCCCTCTGTACTGACCAATAAAGTTAAAAGGCGAAATATCTCGACATTAACAGCAACCATTAATCAACCTTGACGTGCCATGTGGAGTGAAAAAGTAAAGTATTCACCTCTTTGCCAATTCGTAACCCTACTTTGTGCCCACATGTTGGCCTTTCCTACAATTTACCAACAATTTGGACAAGTCCTGACGTCAGATTTACCCATGGATGACAAACTAGGCACAAATTGAGACACGGTCTGCACGAAACGTTCCTACGGTGGCTTTCAATTGATTTGTGGTCAGTGAAAACATCTCCAGCATGGGTTCAAAATCCAACCATTGGAGACAAGCAAAGCTGCTAAAGTATGAAATGGCAAAGCGTTGAAACGACCGGCTCTCGTTAATGATGAGAGACTTTTTTTTTTTTTTTTTTTGCCCCCCTTGTTATCCTGCTCACAAAGCTAGCTGTGTTCTCAGAATAGTTTGTACCTTAACCCCTTCCCGCCCCTTTTCGCCAAACAGGTACATAGTAAAAAAACAAAAAAAAACAAAAACAAATCCTCCACCAAGGCTCAAACTATAACCAAGAGAGACCTATGGCCGTTTCTTTTTTTGGTTTGACCGCTGATTGGCTTTTTTGGCTCTGGACCTGTTTTTACCCCCCCACCCCTTCCACCCCGCTACTCCCATTCCCTTTAAACACCCTCCCTCAACCCTATTTGCGGCTGTTTTAGGGAGCAAGGGGGGAAGGAGTGAGCAGTCCCCCTGGTGCATGGCTTGGTTTTGGACTGCTGTAAACTTTATTACCTGTAATAGGGGTGAGAGGTCATGGTGGCATTAAGGGAGAGGGTAGGGTGGTTGGGGGGGCATAGTAAAGTTCAAAGGCATTCAGTGGGGCCGAGGTCCTGCTTTTGCTTGACTGGCCGCCAAACGGCCTAAATCGAAGGTAAGTGGCTTTCTATGGGAGCAGAACAATGGAGGGGTGCAGAAAATAAGGAACCGGGTCGGGTTTCACATATTCCTGCCGCTCAGTTTTAGTCCGTATTTATAAGATAAAGTATTAAGATAGGAGCAGATCCTGGGACCAATCAGTAAGAATGAACTTTTGTTGAAAACCGGATCGGGCCTCAACCTGGATCTCATTTTTGCTCCTTTGATCGTATGCATAATTATACATCAGGGGGCAGCAACGGTTTACGTTAAAAGCATTGCTGTATTACGTGCCAACATGTCTTTTATTAAATATCTATTGGAGTGGCCGGACATGTCAAGCCTGACAGTCAAAATGAGACGACTGAGATGCTTTTGGATTTACGAAATGAAATTTGAAATGTTCCCGCATGTGTGACATTTAAAATCTACCTGTTGGCTGCTTAAGCAGACAAATGAGATTACATTTAGATCTAGATTTGGGCAAAGAGTCTTACCTTGTAGACGTTGACTAGGCTATACGTAAGAATTCACTCTCCTTGAAACTTTTTTGTATTTTCTCTGTTTATGGCCTCAAATTTGGTGATTGACAACGTACATAGTGGACTAACACAATGTAATGCCTAACAGAGAAACGGGAGGAACGGGATACGTTGTTGTTGGGTTTCAAATGTGCCCCCGTTTACTCTTACGCCCCTAAATAAGATCAGGTGTAATAATTTGTCTTCAAAAGTCTCTTTATTACTAAATAAGAGTCCACATGTTTAGTAACCCTTCGCTGCCACGACGACACCGGTGTGCTCATTGACCCATTTGAGGTTTCCACTACAAATTCTCGCAAAACTTTGCGAGTGTACCGCTAATGTGCTAAAAAGCCCAAAAAGCCCACACCTTTGCAATCTCAGCGTTTCCATGTAATAAGAAACCAAATTCGAATCACAATACTCAAACAGCATCGATTGTCATTTCAGCGTAAACAAAAAAATTGTTTCCCTCAGTGCAGACGTGGAAGCCTGAATGCAATCTGGAAAACTGGCCTTCCTTTTCCTTTCACTTCCCATCGATCCTCCTCTTTGTATTGGTCTTTCAAATAATTAAAATAAGCACATTACGTTCTTGGTGACAAATATGACCTCTCGACTGTTTTCAGAGCTTCTGGGCCCCGCGGCAAAATCTTGCAGTCTTGACGTTTAGGTTTAACGCGGCGTAAGCGTCAAAATAACATTTCAACAAGTCAGTCCCTCAAACCAGAGTCAGTCCGCGTCTTCAATGTGCCATAGCGCAGATTATGCTCTCATTCTGATCCCTATCAGAGCATTTGTCTGCGTTAAAGCCCACCAGGGGCTTTCGGCGGACAGCTAGCCGTAGCAGCGTGGAGCAGAGTGACGTTGAAAGGCAGCAGAGTCTTCCTGTGCGTGCACCAGCCAACAGATGATCCCGCACCGTCCGCTGAGCTTTAATTAAAAGGACTAATTGACCACTCTGCTCCCTCCTTCTCCCTCCCTCCCTCTTCTTCTCCCGCATCCACAGTAAGTCAAGGAGCTCCCTACAATCCAGATGGCCAGCCAATGGGTGGCTTCGTCATGGACGGCCAGCAGCACATGGGAATCAGACCACCTGGTATGGCTTCCTCTGCGTGTCTGTCCGTTTCCTCGCTCTGTTGTTCCTCCTATCTGTCTTCAGTCTGTTCCTGCGGGCTTCTTTGGCTCGCTTCCACCCGTTTTCCGTCCAACATCGCCTCGCCCTCTTCAACCTCCGCGTCCTCCTCTGCGTTCCTTCAGACGTCGATGTTGTTCTGCAGCCAGTATCTGCCATGTTGATGTTTCATTTAATCGTCGTGCTGACAGAAAAGCTCTTCTTGTGAACTTTTACAGTCGCCGCTTGTTGCTTTGGGTAGAAACGGCAGGATGTGCACTCCCAAAAACACTTAGACAGACACGCACACACACGCACGCACACACACACACAGACACACACCGTTTCCTCCCCCTCTTTCCTGGATACACCAGAACAGGTGTGCTCAATCACATTACACCACCATCCTCCTCCTCACTCCCACTCCCCTTAAAACTCAGTCCCTCTCTCATGCCATCAGCTTTAATCCCAGAGTTTGTCCTTAAGCTCTTCTTCTCCTCCTCTATCCCCTGTTTTCTGCGATTCTCTCTCAAGTCTGCAACCCAATCTCAGCCTCCACTCGAAGTCAGCAGGTTTGGATAAACTGCCGGCCGACTTAACCACCCTGCACCCCACCTCCAAACATGTCCACACACACCTCTCCCAGCCAAATCCACGGGGCTTTGTTGCTACGCTGCCTGTCAAATTAGCTTCATGGTGAAACCACACTGTTGCTGAGTGCGGTCTGCTTCGAACAATTTCCCGTTCGAAGTAATCAACAACGAATTCCTGCACAATCAGAGACGACACGTCTTTAATTTTTACGTTTCCTCTTTGTGTCCTTCCTCCAGGGCCGATGGGTGGAATGGGGATGAACATGGGCATGGAAGGTCAGTGGCACTACATGTAGCCCAACCCGAGTCTGACCAATCACAACGCAATGGGGGATGTAAGTAGAGCAAACTGATTTTAGACCGATGTAGTCCTTTTTCCGACACTCTTCAGGAAAAGGACTTTCGTCCTTTACCTGAAGGACAAAGGTCCTTCCGGTGAAGGACTTTTGTCCTTTATCTGAAGGAGTTTCCACACTTGATCGTCCTGTAGGCTTGGTTGGATTGGTGACCAAAGTTGCTGTTGCGTTCTCGGCTGCAGCGGCTCATTGCGTCAAACAAGCCAAACCGTTTGAAAAGCCAGGGCACCTGTTTGCCAGTAGCGGCACCGCACCAAGATCTGACGAAGGAAAAGATACAAAAACTTTTGACGATTCAGTGAGCGCACCTTCCTTCTTCTCAGAATGTGAACTAAAATGGAGCAGCGTCAGATTTTAGCGTTCCCCATTGTACTCAAATCGGGGGAAGTTTATTCTTTTTTTTTTTTTTTTTTTTAATTTTTAAAATGCATTTAATCAAAAATAAATGCATTGTGATTAGTATCATTTATAGCCATGTTTATCAGGGCACCAAAAATCATACGCTTTTCAAATCTGTGCTATGGGAGCAGAGGTGACGTCACACTGTGTGAGAGAGGATTGAAAAGAACCTCTGTAAAACAGGTGTTTGACATAAGAAAAATATAAAAAGCACTTTTGCTTTATGATTATGTGTTAGCGTTGTATGTTATCCGTTAGCGAGCGATCAGTTCCTTCGCGTCGATATTTCCAAAAAATTGCCGACGTTGCTTTTGCTTTTTTTTTTTTTTTTTTGCAGCCCGATTAGGATTTTTTTCGCACAAAATATACCTTCTTCTTAAACAGCTTCTTACACCTGTGGGCTTCCTTCCCACTTAACCTTTAGACACTTTCAGCAATACTGGAAATGATATACGTCTGTGTTTGAACGTTCCCACGTTCAAACCCGAAACTTGACGCAACCGAAGTTGTTTGAGATGCAAACATTCTGTTGTTCTCCGGCGAGCGGAGAACAACAGTTAAGTTGTGCTAAAACTTAACAGTTTTAACACAATTTTTTTACTGAACATAACTTTTAATAAAATAAAACTAAAAAAATGAAATTAAACTATTTTTTTATGTTTTAAGGTTCTCCACCGATCTTTTATGTTGACATTGGTCCGGTCGTTGAACGAGTAGTACGCCTTTATCTTCTTCCAGTTCCCCACGCCAAACTGGGGAACCGTTGCTCTTTCTTCAGCGTTCCCACCCTCGGTGCGACGATAGGAGGCTTTGATCTCGTCCGTGTAACTCTTTGTGTACGTTGTGTGTCGCTGTGTGTCGTCGTGGCGCGTCCGAGAGCCGCAAAACCAAACAGGGGAAGCAAAACAAAAAAAAAAGAGAGAGAAGAACTACGGACGCTTAAAGTAATATGGATTGGTAATAAATAAAAAAGTGTTTTCAAAATCGAGACAAAGTTATGGAAGAATAAACCGTTAAACTGATTTTTTTGTGTGTGTGTGTGTGTGCGTGTGTGTGTTAGCATGTGGCGAGGAAGAGGAAAGGGGGCGGGGATGGGTAGGGACAGGAGATGGGTGGAGGAGGGCGGGAAGGGAGGGGGCAGGTAGAAGGTTACTATGGCAACAGACTGATTGGCAAAAATGTAAGCAGTCGTTGCTGGTGCAAGGAGAGCGAGAGAAGTGCGCGCCCCTTAAGTGTCATAAATCTGCCGGGTTGCTGTTGATGCATGAGCCGCATTAATACACACATGCTAACCGGCTACAGGGAGCCCATCACCACCACCACCACCATCACCACCACCACCTTCCTCATCCTCGCTCCAACATTGTGCTTTTTCTCACTGTCAATTTTCCTCTCTCCGTCTCTTCTTTCACACACCTTTTTCTCTATTTTTTTTCCCTCCTTCTTCCTTCTCACTTCTCTCCCCTTTCTTCCCCTCCCCTCCTCTCTCTCTCTCTCCCTCTCTCTCTGTCTCTCACTCCTTCCCTCGCTCTTGCCCCAGGGCAAAACAGACTCCCACATAATTCTGGATGTATACAGGCTGTGGATGGTGTCACAGCCGCGCATTGTGATAAAGTGGCGCCGGGTCCAATCTCAGCCGAACATCATTGTTTTCCCCCCTTGCCGTGTGTGCCACCGCACAACGTTTATAAGTGAAATAAATACATGCTGATGCGTGGGCGTCAGCCTGCGTACCTCCACGCTGGCCTGTATAGTGGTATATATGTGTGTGTGTGTGTGTGTGTGTGTGTGTGTGTGTGTGTGTGTGTGTATGGTAATAGGATTACTCCTGGCACAGAGAGGGGACACAAACTACTGCAAAATGGAGGAGGTAGCCAGCAGGGTATGGAGCTTAGCCGGGCCTAATTGACTAGATCCAAATTAAATATGCCGTCACCGGAGGTGTGACCAATGGATTTGACTTATTCAGTTTACAAAAATAGGGACCATTAACCCTCTGCACAAGGCTCATAGTGGGAAAAAAATATATAAATATATATATATATATATTCTGCCTCGAATGTTGGCGACAACAGAAGACCGGCGGTCTCATCTCACGGGGGACGCAGGAAGTGTAAGGTAGGAGAAGAAGAAGAAGAAGCTGAACATGTTTTTTTTTTTTTTTGGTTTTGTTTTGTCCGCGTCGCCGCCGCCGCCGCCGTGTGAAGTGAGTAAACACGAGGGCCGGTTCTTTCCAAGCAGCTGCTCGCCTTCCCAGCAGACCGCGCTTTAAACAGCCTCAATTTGCCTGCTGAATCCCGTAATTGGGCCACCAGAGGAATCCTGGGTGAGACGGGGCGAAGCGCAGGAAAGGACGGGAAGAGGAGGGAGGGAGAGAGAGACAGAGAGAGAGAGAGAGAGAGAGAGAGAGACGGCGAGGTAGACTGAAAGAAGACGGGAGGGGCGGATGAAGAGAGAGAGACAGAGAGAGAGGAGAGGAGCCGAGAGAGGGATGATGAAAAAAAAAAAAAAAAAAAAAGAAGTCTCGTCTCCGCAAACTCGTCTTTCCCCCCGTACAGCTTCATCAGCTCCGTCGAATTTTCTTCCTTTTTTTTTTTTTTTTTTTTTTTCTAGGTCATTTAAAAGTAAGCGACGTGTTCTACTCTTTCACGACCAATTAAATTAATAGGTTATTACGTGAGGGAGGAGTGGGGACCGTTATCTTATTTGATTAAGAGAGCACAGGTTCATTATATTTTATAAGCAATTTTCATTAGCGGCGTTTTGAGGTTTTTGTTACTGCAGGGGCCAAACCGGGCGCGTTCTTGCGCCGAGCCTCGGCTGCAGAAGGTGTGCCTGGCAGTCGCGCCGCAACATTAGTTAAAACCAAAGCCAATTAGTCCTGCTTAGTGGAGAGCGTTCTGCCTTCCACCCAGTGATGATTACGGAGCTTATGTCCCCTTGCGAAACAATACACCTGTCAGCAGACATGAAGCCCGGCAAGTCGAGCAGAAGCGAGCCGAGCCTTTGATTGCGACGGGATTGACTCGCAGATGACCTTTACCCCCGTTTCCCCTTCTTCCTTCCCTCCTTTCCTTCTCTGTCTCTTTGCTCTCCTTCTCACACAAAATTAGCCATGTGCGCCTTCCTCCAGCCCCCCGCCCCCTCCCCCACCCTTGCAAAACTGTAATTTTGGGCTTGAGGAGAATTATCACAGAGTGGAAGAATTAATTATGACGCAGAGAGTATGGAATTTGTTCCTCGGTTCTCGCCCATTAGGAGCTTTCCCCCCCCCGCCTCAAATCGACAACGCTTGAATGAACGGATGCTTTTCTCCGCCGGTCTCGGCTGGAGACCCTTTGTCCCAGAATTCATCGGCGAAATCATTAAGCGCAAATTTGTTAATCTTCCGCCGACGGGAAGGGGTCAAGATCCCTTCCCCAAAACCCTCCAACGATCACACAAAACTTCCCTTTTGCTTCCCGCGGAGGAACCTCGACTGTTGAGCAACTCGAAGGAAAAGAAGGAAAAAGCAGCAAACGACAACAAAAAAAAACCCAAAACGAAATGGAAAATCGGGTCCCCGTGGAGTTTGCGTGGCCCCTTGTATTGTCCATGTGAATGTGTGTCCCTGTCGATCCGAACCCTGAGGAACCCCCACCCCCCCTCTTTCAGAGTCGAGGAAATGAGACTCACAGCTCAATGTATTGATTTGCTTATTAGGTGAAAAACCCCATAAGCAACGTTGAGCTCTTCCAAGCACTCATAGCATTATTGGCCTCTTGACATGAGTTTACCGCAGTAATCACTGCAGTCTTGTTAACCTGAGGTGAAAAAAAAAAAAAAAAAAAAAAAAAAACGCAGGAAAGACACACGACTTCGCCAGCAGTGTTATGGTCTGTTAGAGTTCACCGGTGAAGGTTTTGTGAGATCTGACTCAGTTTTGCTGACTGGAAACCTTGAATTTTAGGATCGAAGACGGAACCAGTCCAAGCGTTCCTGCAGACATCTTGGTACACTGGAAATAAAAAAAAACTTGGTGGCAAGTAACTTTTCAGCAAGATTGTACGAGCTTTGTTTTAAGTCAGTACTTCCTTAGCATTGGCCAAAAGTACATCTACCAATGGAGCGAGTACTTTTTCATCAAAATTAAGAAATTATTGACTTAAAACAAACGCTTATATCTTGCTGAAAAGTTACACGCAAGTTATTTTTGTCTTATTTAAAGGTCACGAAGGTATTTGCGCTAGAAGCTGGACAAAAAGATTTTGTTTTTGAAGTGAAAATACGAAAACGTTTCAGATTTTTTTTCCCAGCCACTTTATTTGAACCCTCGTCATGAAATGTAGTGCAAAACCTTTAAAAGCCACTTATTAGGTAGAAAAAAATAAAAATAAAAATACAAAACTTGCTGCAGCAGGAAGTGAGGCTGATGGAAAATTTGAACTGAATGAAGACTAATAGCGAATGAAGAAGCTGTTAGGTTCTGCAGTTGATTGGCTGACCTCCAAGCATGTTGACTTGTTCGAGATCAACACTAAAACAATTTCTGACAGGAATTGGGAATTGATGTTTATCTGGACTCGTCATGCGATGACACTGAACTCCAGCTCCTTTTGCAAAGACGGAATTGGACCACATGCCGGTAGAGCCAAGGACCAGAAGACTTACATCATGGTGAAAGTGTCTCATGACACAAGCAAAAATTGAAATTGAAAAAAAATTTAAACTGTACAATTTTTATTCCATGTCTCAACTGCCCTCTGCTTTGTATGGTCTCATTAAAAAGGCCTAAATTTGGTGCCTGTCACATATAAAACAACAACTAGAACCCAGTAGAAACATAAATAAGCTACAGCTAAGCTAGCACAATACGTCGCACTCGTCTTGAACACGCCACACTTTTTCTACTTTGTTGAAAAGTGATGGATGAGAGGAGGCAGGAAACTATTATTGTTCTCGTGCTCCTTATCCTTTTCCTTTTTGCGCCTTTGTCTCGTCTGTAACGCTCCTCTGGTGTCTACGTGTGTGTGAATGCGCGCGTGTGTGTGTAGCGTTCGCGTGGACGGCGCTCTCAGGTGACAGCCGTCTGCGGCTCTCGCCTCTCGCTCTTTGGCTTTGACGACGTCGGTCACGTGCGGTCGCCGGTCACTCCCCGCCTGCTGACAGACGGACAGACAGACTTCTTCTTCACCCTGTGCGTGTTTCCGAGGAAGTTTGCAGTCGAGCCGCAGCGGTTCGAGGTCGCTTCGGATCGCCGTCGCGGCCCGGCTCATGGGAGTCTGTCGCAGTTGCTGACTAGTCTCTCTTTGGAGAGACTACCTGGGGCTAATTCCGAGTTACCTCGTAGTCCAGTTCAACAGATTATCCAGGAAATGTTATGCACTCAACCTTGGTATCGCTTCAAGCTGATCATGTGTGTTTGGCCTCTAAGTCCTTTCCTCCTGTTAAAGTAGCATTACTGTTGTGTAGGATTAACTCGGTATATCCTTCAAAAACCCTCTGTGTCTGTCTCATGCTTCGGCACAGTATGTGGATTCCTGCTGCGGTTCTGACCCAGAGTGTCATGGTTCCGTTCGCTGACACATACTCTACTGTGTGACCCGTGTCTGACGCTTTTTGGCCACATGCAACTTTTCCCCCCAAACCAATCCGATCTGTGCCACTTCCATATGTGGCACTAATTTGGACGCGTATCCGATTGTTTTTAAGTCTCGACGGTCTTGTTGCGTTTTATCCTCCTTTTATGTCACTGATGGGAGACGTATATGTGTGTGCCAGGAAAAGCCATATGCTCTAAATCCGGATGTAAACGATGGCTGAAAATAATGATTATGAACTCATGAAACAAGTCTTTGTCGCTGAAGCTCGTCACATCACAATCCCACCACTCATAGTTGCGACTTCGCGTCCAAACAGACTTCCCCGCAGACGCTGCTCCACAAAAGGCCCTTGCTGGGACTTGTGCAAGGAAGCACAAGGAAGGGACTATCAGCTTCCTTCGTGCTGCGATCTTGCGATCTTGCGATCTTGGGATCTCCGTCATGACTTCCGCGCTGCCGTGTGGCGTCAACGTTCCTCTTCGGCGCGCGCGGCGCACTTTACGGGCGTGAACCGTTCACACACAAGTCCGATTTCTGTCACATTTAATTCATGAATGAATGACAAGAAAAATCACGTTTCAGTGGAAAAAAAACAACAAAAAAAACAAAACTAGAGTTGAGCATCAAGACCTGCTGTGTGCACATCAGCACACTGAACTACTCCAATGGGAAATCTCACAATGTTTACGTGCAGAGACATGAAAATGTCAAGTCCTGACTGATTATTGCTGCTGATGACTGATTGTTATTTAGCTCATTTAGTATAATTATTTATTGTTACAAGTTCTGCTGCTGAAAGAGTTTCTACTCATAGACTCTGAAGTACTGCAGACTCCATGACGTTTTTCACAACAGAAAATAAATGTATTTCATCCTGATTCAGCATTGTGCCTGCTCCCCTTCACTCTAATACCCCTCAAAAAAATTCCCCACCTCCAGTTTCTCACAACCCAAGCATCAGACGCAGTGACCATGTGGAAGCAGGGGCTTTGGTTGAGTGAGAACTTTTTGTTGTACACCCAAAACGCCATTTGCACACAAACCTGAACGCCTTCCCATACCTCCTGTCGTTTGCAGCGCCGTCTAATATGGCCAGTTTAAAGCAGATTATTGAGTATTGATCGGCTGAATATTCTCTCTCCTCAGAGCTGGAGGGGAATCGTGTGTCTCCCAGAGGCCCGTGGAGCTCAGGAACGGCACACCTCGACTTCCCGACGCCAGTAACCAACGAAAACAAGACTCCGGATTCAGCGACCGTTTCAACCGGCCGACGCCCGTCACCCGGGCGTCTTCCATGGCTGCCTCCGACCTTTCCACCGGAATCGAACTGATGCTGCGCTGATCAAAATTCGGCCAAGTACAGGAAGACCTGACTCCTGAAAGAATGCCGCTTCTTCTTCCTCTTCTTCTTTTTCTTCTTCTTGTTCTCTGGTTGGCACAAGACTTCAGTCCCTTTGCTGCTGCCCAGTCGCCCCACGCGGATTCCTCCATCGAAGTGATTGTGATTGACTCTTTTCGGGCGATTTGCCTGCACCTCTGGCGAATGTGCTGCCCGTTTGATCTATTCTCGATTCTTTTGAGGGCAAATGTTGAGACTTCTTTTTAAGAGGAGCGCTCTACTCTTTGGGACGGAGGATGTGGACCAAAGAGAAGCCAATGTCTGTAAAGGACAGGAGGAGGTGCCCTTTAAAAAAAAAAAAAAGAAAAAAAAAAGATACAGTGGATTGAGACCTGGATGGAGAGATGGCGAGAATTAAAAAGTGTAAAACTATATCAAGCCCTAGTTTGGGAAGTGAGTTGAGAAAGAAAATATACTGTATACTGTTGTAAAATTACGCTGGACTCTCACAAGAACTGGGAAACTAAGTATTGTAAATGCTATTGTATTGTTCTGCATATTATGTTGTTTCTAATAGATTTTTTAAAAAAGGATGTGAACTTTTTTCTCTTTTTTTCTGGTTTCTTTACGGATTCTCTTATCTGTGTGCGTGCGTGTGCGTGCGTGTGCGTGTGTGTGTGTGTTTGGGCATGCGCCGTCCCCAACAAATCTGCCCTCTTCAACCTGCAGCTCCATTGACCCACGTTGCGTTTTTATTTTGAGAACAAAGTAAAATCCCGGGTCCGCACTTTTTCACAGCCTTTTTGTTGAGTATCGGAAAGGTCGGCGATCCAGACGTTGGTTTTGCTCGTTTTTTTTTTTTTTTTTGTTTTGTTTTAAAAACCTTTTTGCCACTCCTCAGGCTTTCTCGCGGACCTAGAAGATGCAGGTGTTTCCGTCAATTTGGCTGCACTTCTCTTGCCTCCAATCTATGCCACTTCTGCTGGTTTCAACCAGACGGACGAAGTTTGTCCCCCCGCCGTCCCGTTTTCCACTGCTTTCATTTTATATGTGTAGGATGGGGAGATCCTCTTAGCGTCGTCGTGGTGATGCACGCTAAGACATTCTTCACAGCTGATGGGGAAGCTGCAAGTATGACCCAGAAGACATGTTTTTTTTTTTTTTTTTCCTCCACCTGTATCCGATTGACGTTTGACGTCACTCGCTTTCGCGCGCCCGATGGATTTTTCTCCCTCTCGTGATCTGATGCAGATGCTTTGGGGAAACATTTATGCCACGGTCCACTCTTGTTTTGTTTTTTTTTTTTTCCCTTTTCTTTTCAACTAGCTTGGTTTAATGCTGGTCAACAGACAGGAGAGAATGTAAAAGCAACACTAAAAACTGCTGGGTTCAAAACAGCCCAGTCTGGGTTACTTTGCTAACCCTTTTCTGGGTCCAACATTAATCCATTCTAACGCACGCGTCTTCTTGCTTTCAACAAAAAGAAATGCCTTCGTGGAGACAAAATAATTGCGTGTGTATTTAGCTAAAGTGCATTCCAGCATTTTTGGCTCGCTGATTTGTTTTCTACTGGCTGTTTTGTGCTGAAAGTAAAAGAAATTCTCGTATATAAAAGAGAAGCATCAAAACATCACCTACTATATATGAGACTATAACATGTATAGTCTTAACAGTGCCTCTAACTTCCTTCTTTTTAAATATAAACCATTATTTGGGTTTATAACAAGGGTAAAGCTACTGAAGAAGGGATGAATAGAGTGACCAACTACCAGGAATAATAAAGACTTAATATTTAATCTAAAATGTATCATTTTCAGTTCAGAAAACTTAATGTCAAAAAAGTTGCGATCTTTAGACGTTTTACTGACAAACACTTGAATTTGGATGGGAAAAGTTACACTTGGTGTCCTTCATGACGGATTGTTCAGTTGAAGTTTAAGCGTTGCGCTAGCTAGCGCTAGCTCCCTGGCATGTAAAAGGCTTGTTTTGTTTTCTAGTGTGAACTAAAGTTCACAACGCAATTCTTGTTCTTATTCAGCAACATTTTAACCGTCTCATTCCTCCCTTCATCCTGTTTGAGGAGGATTGCTGAAGTCCGTTCAAGTCGATGTATTCAAAATGGCGGCTGTGGAAGAACGACGAGGCTCCTTTTGGTCTCTTCACTCACCAAACGCTGCAGCTCCGACTACCTAACATCTGTCCCAACAGCACAGGGCTAAAATAAGAGCCCAGCAGTTTTTACGTGTGCCGCATGTGTGGAACAGTATTGATGTGACTGGGAACATGTGTGTGTCGCAGAGAGCGGGCGCGCGCGTGTGCGCGTGTGCGTTATCAACGCTCCCACTCTCCATTGCTTCAGACATGTATGACGCCCATCTTTTCAAATTCCTTTGAAGACAAAGTCATGAGTCGTATGCTTTTACTTTGAAGGGTATATGTGTACATGTGTGTTGTAAATAAATACTTTTCTTCAAATAACACAACTTAACTAGTCTCAGATTACATTATTACACAGACGCGGTGCCCTGCAAAAGTATTCCCACCCCACAAGCGAACCGCAAACGCCAGCGTGATTTTCTGTTGCAGAGCCACGCAAAGTTTTACGTATCTGTGAGGATTAAGAAAATGATGCTTGGTTTCTTTGTTTTGTTTTTTCCCCCCCCAAAAAACAAAAAAAAAAAACAAAAACAAAGTGTTTACTCCCACTAACCTCAATACTTTACAGAACGAGACTTTCCTAATTTTCCATCGACTTTCCCCGTGCAGAGAAGTCGAGTCGGACATGATAGAATCACTGAACATCAATTTTCAAAGTTGCCATGGATACTGAAATGGATTTGACTGG
Organism: Poeciliopsis turrubarensis; assembly: GCA_010277015.1. Classification (NCBI taxonomy): domain Eukaryota; kingdom Metazoa; phylum Chordata; class Actinopteri; order Cyprinodontiformes; family Poeciliidae; genus Poeciliopsis; species Poeciliopsis turrubarensis. The sequence goes on from VMRN01000067.1 coordinate 1,692,452, forward strand.
GCCAATCGTCCCCGGAGCATGATGCTGCCACCACCATGATGCTCAGTGCTACTTTTCTGTCACACATAAAGGTGTGTCCCCTATATGACTTGTGGCGAACTGCAACACAAGACTGTAATTTTTTTTTTTTTTAAGAGAAAAAATATATATATTATTGTCCTTTACTAAATAATAACTGAGCCCCATGAAACCCCAACAAAAAAAACAACAAAAAAAACAACAAAACACCATGCTCATGCCAGTGTGTAGTGTCGTGTGCGCGCGTGGGAGCCGACTTTTCCTCCTATGGCGTGAAAAATAAAAATAAAAATAAAAATACAAAATAAAATAGTGGAGATTAGTTCTCCCTCGTGCCTTGTTGCTCAAACTGCGGGATGAGAAGGGAGGAGCGCGAGCCGAAAGAGAGAGCGAGCGCGAGACTTTAGTCAGATTAAAACATTCGGGAGAGCAGCCCTTAAAAGTCACTATCTTATTTCTTCCCCCCCACTCGCCCTTTTTTTTTTTTTTTTTTTTTTTTTTTTTTTTTTTTTTTTTTTT
>VMRN01000067.1:1693088-1794065 GCA_010277015.1 Poeciliopsis turrubarensis
TTTTTTTTTTTTTTTTTTTTTTTTTTTTTTGTCTTTCTCTTGGTGAACAACAGAGAGCCTGTTTCATCCGCAACAATGCGCGCGCATAAATCAGCCTCCTCTGTCTCTCTCCTCCGAGCAACTATTGTGTTTGTACCGCTTTTATCGGGCTGAATGCTATTTACACTAAGGAAGAAGCAAGGTGGAGGGAAAAAAAAGAAGCAAAAAACAAACAAGAGACACTTTGCAAACTTAAAAAAAAAAACAAACAAACAAAACAAAAAAAAAAAACGGCGACGTTTTAATTGCCTCGCGTCTCTGCAGCATGGCTGGCAGATCCGAGGCTGTGAAATGTGAATTCCTGAGCCTGTGGCCGCTGGGAGCGGTGGAGACGTGGAAGCAGAAAGCCCATGCATGACTGCCCTCTTTAGGGAGGCCGGGTAACTGTCCGAGTGCGTGGAGGCAGCAGGGGGAAGCTTTGGAGACGGCGCAAAAAAAAAAAAAAAAAAAAAAAATGCAACCGCGTCTCCTTTTTACGCACGGATCTCCAAAGGCGCACCGAGACGCTGCGATCAGGATTTTTTTTTGTTGTTGCTGCTGTTTAGAGCTGCACAATATTTACAAGAACTAATAAAAATAATATTTAAAAAAAAAAGTTTTTTTTTTTTTTTATCACTGCCTTAAAAGTACAACCAAGAGTTTTCATTTTTTGACTTTTTAATCTAATTTGTTTCTAGTGGAAAAACTGAATTAATTTTAATTTTATCAGTATGCGGCTTTAAAAAAATTGAAATCAGGAAAATGAAATGATTAAGTCGTTTAAGTTTTAATCATAGAGTCAACGCTTGATAAAACAATAACAAATCCAAACTTAAAATGTACCGTATGTGTTTTTAAAAAAAAAACGTGAAAACTTTTACGTTATTCGTCACGGTTTGCCCTCGGGGAATTTTTTTTTTTTTTTTCCACGCAGCTGACCTACATTCCAATTGTCTTCAACATTTTTTTTTCTCTCCTTCAGTCTTTTATCAAGACAAAACACGGAACATTGCAGTTTTTGTCGCAGTGATTGCTGGGTTCGGCTGTCCTCGTTCAAAACACACGCTGACCGCGGAGTGAACCGTCAGGTGTAAATGAGAGGCGCAGAAACGCGCTCCAGAGCGGCGGAGGTGTCCGCGCGGGGCCTCCCTGTCTTCCTCCCCCCACACAAGGAGGAGGGAAACCCGGACCGAGGAGGCCGCGCGTTTCGAGGGAGACGGTTTAAATCTCGGCGAGGAATGAAAAACAGAGCAGGAAAAACGCCGGAGTGACCGCCGTCGCGTGTTCAATGTGTTCTGTGATTCTCCCCTTTGAGGCTGTGTGTGGCAGTTTGGAGTTCAGGTCGCCAGGAAACGTGGTTTTCGGGCCTTGAGACGTCATCCTGTCTTTTGAAAACGTGAAGACGTCACTGCGTATTTCAAAGCAAGAAGGGACGTGAGAAAAACGGGGCGGCCACGTAACATTTACAGGTTATCGAATGTATATGTTGAAATATATATATTACAGCCTGGTATGTACTATAAAGCCACATTAAATGCTTTAAAAAAAACATAAATAATAGCTAAATTCTCTCGAATAATAATTGGGAGTGGGTCCACCGGTACGCAGTGTTTGCATGGTGATGTGCACAAAGTGGTTAAAGTTAAGAACTGTCGCAAAGACTGCCAACCAGTTAACAACACGACACTGAAATCAACTTTGGAGAATATAAAATGTCAGAAATGAGACGTATTTAAAATACACCCAAGTATTTCAGGTTTGTCAAATACTGAAACATTAAGTAACAAATCCGACCTAAACACACTGATGTGAATATAACTCAACATGTTGCTTCAGTCAACAGTAATATATGTAAAAGGGCCGCACTATAAATGACATCAACAGATAACGACGGAAGTCTCGCTGAGTCGCGGCAGGAATTGAAGTTTGTATCAAATGTTGCTATTTTAGCTGACGTGGCTCGCTAGTGCTAGCAAGCTAAGCGTTTTAGTTCTGATGTAGCCATTGCTAATAGACGGTGTGCCTCCAAAGGCGAAAATATCTAAGAGAAGATTTTTAACTTTTAGAACTATTTTAGTGGTATTTTATTATTTAACCGGTTTAGCGATGGAGCAAATTTCCTAGCAAGCTAGGCCAAAAAGCAGCTACCGATAATTAGCAGCGTTAGTAGGTGTTAGGCCAAAATGTTCTGACGTCTTTCTTTCCATACATTTTAAATGTTTACAACTGTGACTATCTACTTTACTTGCTGCTCTATCATTACGTTTTTGATTTTGTGTTTTTAGCTTTGAATTGACCGGATATTTTGTAAGGTTAGAAACATAAATGCGACCTGTTGTGTCGAGGATTTACGTCCACTAAAAACAGAAAAGCAAAGGCCACACTCTTCTAATTCATTCATTTTGAGTGAAATGAAATCGAAAGTCTACTCGAATCCATCCAATTTAGTTAGGGTCCTTTTTGCATGTTTAAATATACACAATTTCGACTTGGGATTGTTGGTTAAAATTGACCTAAATTTAGGTAAAATTTATCTGAATTATTTATGAGATAATTCAGAAAACAACTGGGTCACAAACATAGAGCTCAGATGGATTTTTTTTTTCAACATTTTCCCACTTTATGATATCAGTCTGAAGCAGAATCCAGATGAAAGGTCGGCCTGTGAACACCTCAGAGGACAGACTTTCTAGAACCTCCTCCCTGGAACGTCGCGTGGCAGCTGGTTCTGAAACAAAAGGAGGCACAAAAAAAAAAAGAAAAAAGAAAACCTCCAACAATCTGTTGGTGGAGGAAAAAAGAGCCGGGGAGCAAAAAGAATCGAGAAAGACTGTTGAGGGCCATTTTGGATGTCATCTGTCTCCTTGGCGACAGGGCCCCGGCCCTCAAAAGCCCCTTGGGCGCGCGGATTGTTTGAGAGGAGCCCGCTATTTTCTGCAGCATCATTTATCACTGTCACCACATAATGATTCCCCTCGCAGCTCCTTATTGATGTTTGTAATTGCATTATCTCATAAGGGGAGGGGGGATGATCAATGGAGCCGAGAGGAGCACAGAGGGGTCAGGAGATGCCGGATTGCTGTTTGTCCATTTAATGCAAGCAGGCTCTCATTATCTGCAGCCTCTCCAGCCTGTACCGCTCTCCTCTGAGGTTGTTGGGTTTCTTTTTTTTTTTTTTTTTTTTTCTGCTGTGATGAGAGGAAGAAGAGGATGGAAAAAAAGGGAGGCAAACAGTTGGTTTGATTTGTTTAACCCCTGCACGTCACCGACAAACAATAGAAATGTCGAGAAAATCCAGGTGAAGGGAGGAATTACTCCTGTGAACGTGAGGAATCGAGGCTAAAGTAGCTTTGGAGTTCGCTTTGTCTGAAGTGGCTCCATATTCTGTGATCACGGCTCGCCATGACTGAGGGTTTAGATGGACCACTAGCCGGCCGAGGCAAGCCGAGGACGGAGGAGTCTGACTTGCAAGTCGGACTCGCTTCTCTTTGAGCTGAAAACGTTCGTTTGGTACGGAAACGTTCTGAGGTTCAAGACGCGCTAACCGAACAGCTGCTGAAGAAACCGGGTGGCTACACTTAATGCTTCTCAGCACAGTGTCGGTTGTCAACATGCAAAATGAACTTTATGTTAATTATAAAGGAGAAAAACCAAACAAAACAATTAGTTTTTGCAAAATCATTTTTGATTTGACCAGCTTTTACTAAAGCCCGTACATGGAAGCATCTAGTTTTGCTTCATCGTCTCATGATTTCTGCTTTGAAAGAAACATTTTGGATCATTTAAAGTCCTGATATCCAGAGAGATTGTTAGAATGATGGTTTGTGTGACCTGACAGACTGATATCCACTCGGCAAAGGCCTGTTTTGTGGCCATGAGGAGCTATGTGTCATTTGAATGAGTCACAGCATTTATTTTTAGGTTGTTTTTCTTTCAAAAGCTGAGATAAAATCAGCTGCGTTAAAGTAAAGCGCGTTAAGAAACGTTCATTTTTTTATTTGAGTCCGTTTTTCACCATGAAAGCTAAAGCTATGTAGCAGTTAGCTTTACACTGATTTCAGTTAGAAAGAAAACAAACATATTTTTCCCATTTCAACAAGTTGACAACATGGTTATGAAAGATTTTATCAACATAAATATGTCAGAAACTCATAACATGGACGTTTGTGTACACACACACACACACGCACACACACACACACACACATATATATTTATTTATATTTTTTTCTTTTCTTTTCTAGGAGACATTACTCACTATAAATCATCCAGTCACTGATCTCCACTAACCTACCTGCAGTTCACATTCTGCAGCTCCGCTGCAAACACTTAAAAAGAAACAGCAATTTACTCAGTTGAACAAACTTGTAAAATTCTGTTTTCATAAATAAAATGAATCATTATTGCCTGGTAACTAAGGTATCGTTTCTCCAACGCAGACACGCATATATAGTGGCGATAATAACCAAAAACATCAGCTTTAATGCGGAGAGTGACGCATGACGTCCACTTTAGTGGACAGACGATTAACTGCAATTCCTCCCAACCAAATACTAATATTGAGACATTTAAAAAAAAAAAAAAAAAAAAAATAGTTCTAACTTATTATAAATTATCACCGCTTTTTGTACAGTAAAACCTCATTGTTAGCTCTAGAAACATCTCCATCACCTGCGTCTATGAATAATTCCTTTTTGCTACAGATGAGTGTTTCAGTCTCTGGCTTTGGGTTGGTGCGCGTCATGGCGACGTGCGTGCGTACTGGCGCGCGCAAAGCACCCAGCATCTCTCGGGGGGCCGTCCTGCGGGCGCGCGGCGTGTTTTCTCCGCTCCACAACTTTAGAACCAGACACTTCCGGCGGCTTGGAGGAGAGCTGGTTTCCTGGCTCAGGTGCAGCAGCTCCCCTGCAGCTTGGTCGGCGCTCCTGCTGCGGCTGAGGGGAAACGCGGCTGGCAGGCGCGAACTTCCCAGCGGAGGCGCAGCAAAAAAAAAAAAAAAAAAAAGAAAAACCACGGCTGGTTTCAGAACCAGAGATGTTTCTGTCAGCGCCTTCCTCGAGTTCCACCTCTCCCCTCATCTCCCTCCAAGGTGACCTTGGCAGCGCCCAGGCAGGACAGAGGAGCCAAAAGATCACGGAGGAGGAGGAGGAGGAAGATTTACACACACGATCACCTGGTGGGTCCGTGGATCCAAAAATAGAGACCCCTCACCTTCTGGAGCAAATCTCACAGAGAATACGACATAAAGTGTTCCAGGTCAATAAACAAAGATCGTCTATTCGTTTCAAAGATTTATTGTTTGGCAACTTTATGAAAGCATAGATTCGAATCCTAGAGAGAGGCAAAATGAGAACAAAAGAGGTTTATAAGAACCTTATAAATGAAAATAAATTTCAAAAAATGCATAAATAATCAAATAAATAAAAAATATTAAAGCAGAAAGGTTGTCGCTCAGTTTTATTATTTTAGTAACGTTTAAAAAGGAAACAATTTAGGCAAATCGAAATAAAAGAAAGAAAAGAAAAAGACATGATTAGCATTCACTCCTGTGTTATTAAATATCAGTACCAGCCGTCCCCAGTGCGCAGACGCGGCCCTGGGCGGCTGAGGGTCGGCTCTGGCCTCTGGAGGTAAACAGACAAACCAGCAGGTCCAGACAGGACAGCGGGCCGGAACTCCAGCCTGAAACCTGCTGCTGGCTGTCCGCCATCTTTTACATTAGCTCGGTGTTTGGGAGCTCACGCAGCTCACGCAGCTCCCGCAGCTCCCGCTTCCCCTCCGTCCAATCTGCGGAGAATCTGAAAATGCGTCGCGGCAGTCGGGGCTGTTACGCACTCCCCAAAGAGCGCGTCGATCCTCGCTGTTTCCCGACGTTTCTGAGCCGCGATCCTATATATTTCCCATCTTTATTGGATTAAATTTAGCTTCAGCAGAGCCGGCGTTGGTTTTGGAAAGTCGCTCAAAGTGGAAACTAGTGCGCAGACATCTCTCCCTGCCTCCCCCCACCTCCCCCCCTTCTCTCTCTCTTTCTCTCTCTCTTTCTCTCTCTCTCTCTCTCTCTTGCTCTGCCCGTCTCTCTCTGGTAATTGGTTGCCGTGAATCTGCCACCCGTCTCACATATTCATCAGGCTCACATCAGTGATGGGGAAAGAAAAATGTCAGCTCCGCTCGCTCTCACCCTGTCAGCCCTCCAAAACCGTGAAAACGCGCGTCTTCATCGCCGCTGCTGCTTTTTGTTTTGCATCCTTCTTCATGCTTCCGTCTCTTCTCGCCTGCTGCGTCGTCGCAGAACTCCAAAAGTGTTAGTTTTTTTTTGTTGTTGTTGTTGTTGTTGTTTTTTTTTTTTGTTTGAGTTTGCTGCGGAAGGCGCGGCAGCTCTGACCCCGTCGTGTTCAGTGCCGAACCCGGTTCGGGTTTAATTTGTCGAGGTTGGCAAGCGATTGAGTCTAACTGATAGGTTTGGTGAAAAACACGCGGGGAGGAGGTCACAGTGGGTCCACTCTCTTTACACTTTTCTCTAATTAAGGGAAAATGTGTTTACTGGAGGAGTTTTATGAGGTTCGGAGTCACACTGAAGTTGACAGATTTACTCGAAGTTGTGTTTTTTTTCCCACCCCCAACACTATTTACCCGCCCACCCCCCCAAAAAATATTAAAAAACAAAAACTGGAAGAAGAAATCTGCTTTCTCTCTTCAGCAATAAACAAGCGTTTCTGTCAACTTTTTTGCAGAAGCATTCATTTTCTCCTGTCCAGTAGTGACCAGCCTGCCAGAATTACTCTTAAGATTACTGTCTTCTGTTTTTTTCTTAAAGAGCATTTTGCCAGTAATGACGCCTCCTGCACTGAATGACAATAAGCATTAAACTGTGCAACCAAAAAGCACAGTTTAATAAAAACGTCATTTTTAGCCTGCTTCTCCTCTCAAAAGCCAGATTTAAGTCGAGGTAGGTGAGTCAAAAACCTTTTCCACTTCCGTTTGTCTGTCTCGCTCACTGTCTGTCTGTCTGTCTGTCTGTCTGTCTGAACATCCACAAACACACAACCCAACTGCAAAAATGGACAAACGTGTTGAAATGTACTGAAGGGCAATACTGTTTGTCTGTCTAGCTCGCTACCTAGCTAGCTTCCTGTTTTTCTCTCCAGACAAATACCTATCTGTCTGTCTGTCTAACTGATGTTGAGCTGTGCATGAACTATTTTATAGAAATATTCCATGTTTATTACAAAAGCTAATCTGCCATGATTGTCCCCAGCTGGGTTTTTAGTTACCCGAGACAGAGATAATTACGCAAAGCTTAAAATGAAACTACAAATGTAAATGTACCAGTCAGGAGAAGGGTACAAAAAGGTTCCCAGAAGAGGTTGACCACACTTGATTTGGGCTGTAAAGTCTCTTGTATATTCAAGACAGAAAAGTTACATTTTTGTGGCCGGATGGCTCTCACAATGAAACACGGAGGTGGCAGCGTCATGTTGGGTTGCCACACGGTTGAAGCTGACATCCAGTCGTTTTCCTCACAAAGTCCATTTTACTTTCATGTAAATAAACACACATGTTCTTCTTCAAGATCAAATAATCACTGAGCAGTCTAATCACAGACGTCTGTTCAGCTCATTGTTGTTTTCCTCGTCTTCCCTCGAAACTCTGGAGCTTTGGCACAACTTACCAAGCCGAATCCGGCAAACCTGACGCTGGAGCGGCTGGAAGACGATTCCAGGGTTCTGAACCCTCATGCTGTCCAGATCAGCAGAGTGCCATGCTCAACACGTCCCGATTTATGGACCATGGACGGTTTATAAGCAGCAATGCGCTCCGTCCGGACAGGCGGGCGAACGGAGGGCGAGGAGGATGGCTTCCATGCGGGAAGCTGTGTTTTGGAATAATATATGGCCTGACAGAGATGTTTCCCCTGTGACGTAAAACAGCAGGGAGCACCGACGGCCACTTACCCCTCCAACCAAATATGAAGGCAAACTTCTGCGCTGCCATCATTTTTCTTTTTTTCTTTTTTTTTCCCTTTCCACTTGTCAACTTTGCATGAAGAGTTCTCGACATTTCTCAGCAGTTTCCAAATCTTTGAGGGAATCTCGACTCTGATGATAACTTTACCAAAACAACTAGATTATTCACAATGCAATCGCATATCTAGATTTAAAACTTTTCAAGTAGCCAACCCCAACTCAGAACTTCTGACACTTGAATGCATTTTACTAAAGGAAACTGTTTTCCTCTTGATTCATTTATAAGTTGTTCAACTATTTATATAAAATAAATAAACAAATAACTTGAGAAAGACATGCAATCTTTTCCAGATTGTATTGAAATGTACTTCCACAAATGCAAGTTACAGTGAAATACAACAATGCCACACATCTGACGCATTTACACGTAAATGAATATGAGAAAATTATACATTCCCTGTATATTTTCCTAGACCAAAATTTGCATAAAATTATGAAAAGATTTGCTTAATTATTTCACATGACAAAAACGTAAAAAGTGGAGCATTTAGTCACATGCTCACCCCAGTTTCTATGATGCCCCAAAGTTGAAAGTTAGCTCAACTTTTGATTTGTAAATTGAAGTTCATGTATAATTTTCCTCTGCTAAGTGTTACGAAGTGTAACACGAAATGAAACGAAAAATGAAGTTATGAAATCTGGAAGCTGGCTTGTGGAAGAATATTACCTCATCGACACAAACGGAAAGTGATTCCTAAAACCAAACAACAGAGGGGTTCTTTTTTTTTTTTTTTTTTTGCGTGTGTGTGTGTGTCGTTTACAACCATCACACTCTCCGTCACTGACAACCGCAACAAGCTCAACATGAGCCCCACCTCGGCAGACAATGCCTGTTTGAGGGACGAAAGAAGAGCGGGAACAAAAGCAGTGACATGATGGAAAGCTAAAACTTAGCTCACCAGACTGACATCTGCTGAGGCGTTGGTGTCACGCAGATAGCTTGTTATGCTAATGAGGGGGACGCCGCACCCGTGAGACACTGAGCAGTCACACCGGCTCGCTATCTTGACAAATCTGAAGACGACATTGATCACACACCGCTCCATTCAACCATCATTGGCTCTTTAAGTCATCCTCCGCAGGAAAGAGACAAATATAGGGTTATTTCATGTGTTATGTAGCTTCTAAACGTCAGAGAGTTGTAACTAAAATCCTAGGGATTGACGTTTGAGTCATATGCTTTCGTCAGGGGTACATGCTAATGTTTTAGAAGCAATTCATCGCCCATCTGATAAAAGTTTTGATTCATCGAATGAACACATGCTTGCTCCCCCTCCCCACGCCCCCTCTGAAACACACGCAGAGCAGGTCGGCAGGTTTCTCGTGAAAAGCTGTTAGCCGCGCAGAAGCGACCGAAGACACATCTTTTGTTGGGCCCCATGATGGATGACGCAGCGGTACGCTGGCGCTCGCCGACAACAGATAAGCAGGGTCATCACCTTCGCAATGGAACGCTAATGAGCCAAAAACTGTTTAAATGTAAATAAAAAGCACCGGTGTGCAGGGGAAAGACATCCTCCGTAGCTTAAGGCGCATGTTTGCTGAATGTAAACTGGTTTTGAAAGAAATGCTTTTTAAAGCGCTTCTTTTGTCGATACGTGACACGTATCTGGATTTTTCGCCGCGGTCTGAATGGCCCGATTCTGAATTTTTCACCTCCCCCCAACCCCCCAAAAAAATCCAATCTGTGCCACCTCCATATGTGGATCCAATTTGGAACCAATACTTTTCAAACATCGGTCGTGTCGCATTTTATCCGACTTCTATGTCACTGATGTGAGACGTGTCATAATTCTGCACAGGAAAACGCCATCGCTCTTAGTTGTGCTTTGTTTTTATTAGCTTCCCTCGTCTCGTTATGATCTTGTGGCGTTACTGAATCAAGTTTAAAATGGATCCATGAACAGCTAGAGCTATTTTAACTTTCATAAACAGAGCCGGTTGCTTTGGGGACGTAAACCGTTCACACAGAAGTCTCGTTGTGGTCGGGTTTGATCAGTAAGTCTGAACAAACATTGGATGTCAGCCCAAAAAAACTGGATTGAGCATCAACTGTGTGAATGTATCCAATGTCTAGTTTTGGTGAGTTCATGTGAACACCATGCAGGGTTTGAACCTCTGCTTCCAGGTTTCATAACTTCAAATTGTATCTGCATAGTTTGATTGTAATCAATGGTTATTAAAGCTAACATCATTACCTTTTCTGATGCTTGACTTGAATGGCGCCACATCTACACCAGATACCTTAAAGCAGAGAGCTGCTGCCGTGTGATTGGACAAATTAATACCCAGGTTATCCAGGATGGTAAAACTTTTTTGTCAAACTAGGCAACAGATACTGTCTTAACCAGCAGGCCAAACTGTACTTGAATGTTGTTTTTTTTTTTTTTTTTTAAGAAGACATCTGTTTACCACATTACAGCACTCCATGTACTCTCCTATCCTATTCCAAAGCAGACATTTTACTCCACTGCTCCGTCTGTTTACTTTACTTTGAACGTCATCAAACACGCAGCCCAGTGACGCTGGATTTTCCTCACAATAGTCCAAAGGACAAAACGCCACGAAGGGCCGAGAGATTGTCAAGTTTCCCTGAGAAATGTTCAGCAGCGGCGTAATGGAAGTCAGGCAGACAGAGCGGCGCGCGTGATGAATGAGCGGCGATAGGACAGCAGCTGGCGAAGATCCGCTCGGATTTCCAGTCATCTGATGGCAGCGCAACGTGTCAACGTCACGTCTGATGAGCGTCTTGGAGGTTCTCCACAACGACAGTCTTATTGGTGTTTGCCCAGCAAAAGTCATAATTGCCACTCAAGTTTTAAAGCAATAGATAAACTAAATCCGTTCTTTTTAGGCAAACGAGAAAAATATTCCTTATGTCTAGAGAAAGAAGTCCTGAGGTATGGATGGAGGGATTTTTGTCTAAAAAAATAATTTCAATAAAAAAAATGTGATCAAAACTGTTAGGATTGGAATTAAATATTTTATTTTTCATATAAAAGTTTGTCTATTTTTAATCAAATCACTTATTCTAACCCTAACCCTAACCCTACTTTGCAAAGCAGAAACTTTGATTTGCGCAAAGCTCAAGAGTTTTGAGAGATGAAACTCGTAGGCGGGCCCTAAAGAGAAAAATCCTAAGACGAGACCCGATTGGTCGGTGCTGACTTAAGATACTAATCCCTCCCACTTAACTCCTTCAGACTAGCTAGCAGCAATTAGCAAATACTTGGTGGAACTGCACATCGGCTGAGCTCATCAGAAGAGCAACTTCTCAGTGCAACCCTGGAAAAACGTTGTTAAAAGTTCGGATGACGACCTAGAGGCAGTGTTTAAAAAGAGTTTGTAATTAAATTACAAAGTCAAATTTCTTTTAAGTCATGCAGCTTTTTTATAACAACTGAGGATAAGATATTATGACTTATTGTGCTATAAAATGGGGTACTGCCCCTTTAATACATCTGCATTCAGGAGGGTTCAGGCTCAGGTGAAGAGTTCAAGAATGTGGAGGCGAATCAAGACCTCTTGGTCACACCACGCGTTTTCAATTGTTACCACACCAATGGAGGACCTCACTGTTTTTATAAAGCGTCTCACTGAATGATCAGATCTCATATTGTAAAGAGGAGAACCATCTGCAAATTCTCCAAATGTCCCTCAAATGTGAGCAAGACTGATAAAACCTGGATACATCTGGGTATTCCAACAGGACAACGAGGCCAAGGAAATCAAAAATGTTTCTGGACCCGATGGCGGGCCTTACCTCAAGCTGAGTGCATGTCTGGAAACCAGCCACGTCAAATCAACCCCACCGTTTCTGCAAGAGGACCTTTTCCATGAATCCAAATCCAAATCACGAGAAAGTGTTTTCACCTCAGAGATTGAAATGTTGATCATCAAACAAGTTTAAGATCAACAGAAATAACTTTGAAAAAAGAATCTTGAATTGAGAGAAAACCCCTTCAGCCCGAGCCGAAAGGACTTTTTCACATCACTGTTGCTGGATAAGAAAAAAACAAATTACAATCGATTTAAACTTGTGAACCCGAGTTTTATTCATTGAGGTTGTAAGACCCAAATCAAAAGGAAATGAGTGCTGATAATGAGTGTATGTGAACCTCTGACCCACATTGTATCTGTCAGAACGTCTCAGTGGGTTGTGAAGGTCTCAGTTTACCACGGATCTACTGTCAGCTGGTAAAAGACAGTTTGCTCCGACAGAGCAATGAAACACTGTAACTGTGAGTCTTTTCACATTCTGTGTGGGTTTCTGTTCTGTTCTGACCCGTGTCTGAACTCTGCCGGTACTTTTTCCCAGCTGAGGTATTACATTTCAGCTGGATTCTGGTCTCCTTTTGTCATCTTTGCAAATTATAATCACAAAGCAAATAAGCAACAGTAAATAACGATGCTGAGAAATGTTTTACGTGGGTTCATAAAACAAACACAACATCAACTCAGTGCGGCCGGAGAGCCCTGCTTCTTCCTGTTTTATTAACCGATCAAACCGTCAGACCAATTGTGACAAATACTCCACGTTTTTCTCTCGCCATTGTTCTCCCCTCTCGCCGAAGACCTTGGCCTTCGTCGCTCATGGCGTAACGGCGGTCGCCGATTGTGGCCTGGCGTTTAGACAGCACCGCAGCCGCAGTGGATGTTTATGTCTACCAATCAAACACAAAGTGTGTGTGTTACGCGGCATTATGGACGGAGAGGCTCGTCGAAACACAGAGGGGGAGGGATCTACGGTTCCGCATAGAACGAAGAGTCTCTGACAGAGATGTGGAAAGATTACACATAGGATCGCTGAAAACACAGGATAGAGAAATAAAAACGTCTTTTCCAATAAGTCATGCAAGTAGTTCTAACAATATACCTGAGTGCATTGCTTTGGTTGGATCTTTTGACTGAAGCGACATTCTAACAACTATCTGTTTATGGAAATATGCGTCAAATGTGGCTGAAAGCTGCTCTTCCCTAAGAGTTTGCTCACCTGAGCCTCTAGTCAGACAAGGCAAAAATGATTAGCCATCTCCTCAGGAGGAGATCCTCATGCTACTTTGTCCTGGTCTCCTCCATGTGAAGAGCAAATACTCACTTAAGCCCTTCTGGATCCAGAAACTTGACATCAGTTTGTCCCCGTAGGGGGAAGGGCCCCTCGCCAGCTTCCCAAACCCGTTCACGCCTCTCTGCCAGAATGTCCGTCTTTTTGTTTCTAACTCCCCAAGAAACATCTGGAACAGCCTGACAAGACGCGCCGCTCCCCTCCAGATCGGACACAAAGACGTGGTGTCGGTGCTGCTTATAGTAAGTGGCAAAAGTATCGATACCCCGTCGGTTCTACGTGAAAAGCCGACAGAAGGATGCTACTAAAAATGAGAGGGTAGTGATAAGTTTCCATTCAGTCCCCTTTACTGAAACTGAATTTTGTTGTCAATAAGACCTGTTTCACTTTTCAATTGCCTAACCTCTGAGATTCTGGAGACTACAAACAAACATAATGGAGATTTAAATTCTGGGTCCAAGTAAGTCTTACAAATGGACAATGACCCGAAATCACAACCCCAAAATTAGCTTCAAATGGTCTTAAAAGACAACAAATGTTTGGAGTGGTAATCACTCTGATCTCATAGAAAACTTGCTGGTAGATGTAAAAATGTGTGTGCAAGTAATATGGCTGACAAACCAGACTCGGTGATACTATTGTGAAAAGCTCCTCAAAGACGAATTCTGCCAATCCTACCAAATATGTGCAAGCTTTGATTGTAGACTTCTGCTGCCGTGATTTGGTTCTTTGGACCAAAAGTGAGGAGCCACGAGAAAAATCCATATGAAGGGAAATAATGTGAGCTTCAAGAGAACATCTACCAGATAAAGTGTTTGAGTTTATTATGTTTTCAAAAATCCACAAAGGTTTATCGAGAATTTGTTTAGTTAATTCCAAACCATTTCTTCCGCCGCAGTTATCGAAAAGGCCACCTGGAAAAATATAAATAAGTCAGCAGCATCTGGTTGGAGCAGCAGATGTGGAGAGTGTGTGGACAATGTTGGCTGAATTACTGTTATTGTGGTTTTTGTTTATAGCAAAAACGAGGAAAAAGAACAGATGATACATCAGATGAGAGACTTCTTAGCGCCTCCCTCTCGTTCCTTTCATCATCCTCTCGTCCCACCATCTGCAAAAAAACGATCGCACAAGAAACTTCAGTGGGATTCCTCCCTAAACTTCTGAAATTTATGCACCACATTTAAAAACACCTGCCTCGTAAAATAAAATAAAAGTTCATCAGTCTGTATCTCGTAAACGCAGAAAACTTGAGATTGCTTTAAAAAAAAAAAAGAAAAAAAAAAGCAGTTTTCTTTGTCGTTTTTCTTTTTTTCTTTTTATTTGAGAAATTCGGCGAATCCCTGAAAACGTCCTCTCTTCTGCCACGGTAACATGATGGATCAATTTTCCTCCCGAAGCCTCTTCCCTCCATCCAGATCCGCCGAACGCCACAGTGATAAATCCTGACGGGACAGAGCGCCGTAACTCATGTCACCGCCGGAGCCGAGCCCGAGCGGGGCGGACGCAGAGTGATGCAAGCCTGCCGGGTGTAGATTCGGAGGGATTTACGGCTCTTGGGTCTCGTCTCACGCAGAGCCGAAACTGGTAATATCTGCTTTGGCAATTAGAAAATCAATGGTGCCGTTCACTGTGGGAAACGCGGGGATCAAGGAGTGATCTGCCTCCCATTTGTTTCCGTCGTGGCATCGCTGGTGCGTTGTTTCCTAACTCGTGTTTATGATCCAAATGTTGATGTAAATTGAAACTGTCAGGCAAATTCTTCAAATTTAAGAATTAAGGTTTGCATCAGACTAAACTTTTCTCTCTTTTTTTTTTTTTCGTGATTCATATTTATTATGCACATTATCTTCCAGATGTGATCTGTAAATATTTAATCATTCTGTGTTTAGGCTGAGAAACCCGTGGAACATTCCTCGAAGACAGACCACTTTGGTGTTCGTGTTATTAATGCTGCTGTTGGAAGTTTAAATCATGTTATTTTATAAATAAGCTTTTCTTTATTTCAAGTAAATGAATGTTTTTTTTTTTTCAGAGAGGCTTTTTCAAGTCAGAGGACTCTGATGTCATTTTGTTTGGTGGAACAAAAAAAAACAAAACAGTAAAATCAAAGATTTAGACACTAGTGGATGAGTTACATCAGAACCACGGATGTAAAATCACGAGGGAACATCTTTCTAACTTCACTAGGGCGTAAAACTTTCTCGATATTCAACGAAAGTTGAAAAACAAAATTTTGCAATGGCGGCGTTTCCGATAAAAAAAGAAGTGCATGGGGGTAAATCGGTGTCTTTAAAAAACACGCCCACCTGCGTTCCTGGCGTCTTCTTCGTGGGAAGTAACATCTGGTTGTTGATGTGACTCGTGTGATGCGAGAAAAGTGCTTCTGTCTGAGTTTTCAAGAAAGCACTTTTGAATTTGTTCAGCGAAACAAACGCATTTCGATCGAGCCGAGAAATCGCCCCATCGTAGCGCAAAAACCTTTTCATTTAAAAAAAAAAAAAACTGGAGTTTTTTTTTTATTTTTTTAATTTTGCCAAAAACCAATTTGCACAATTATATGGTCAGCAGGAACACTGCTGCTGTCTGAGTTTGCATTTCTCCCAGTCACATTCAATTCCCTTTATTAACCACAAACGGTAGCAGCAAAAGGTCGTTACTCATCTGTGTTTGACTGAAACGCAGCTGCTCTTCTTTTCTTTCTCCTCAAGACATTTTGACTCTCATTTCAAAGGCTTATTGAGTTATCGTCATGGATTAGGAGTTTGAATCTTTTAAATTGCGCCGAGGACAGTCTGACGTTCACGTTGTCACATCCAGAAAATGAGAATATGCGTTCAAATGAGGACGAGTCAAAGTGCTTTTCTGAAAATAACCTTTCAGCAGGTTTCAGTAAGTTAAGCTCACGTTTCTGTTTTTAAACATAGTTTTTCTGTTGTCTTCTTTTTCATTTTGAATGTCTTGTTTTCGTCATCTGTAAGTGGAAAATTATCGTAGTTGAAATAAAGTCGTTCAAACATTTTCGTGTGCGTGATAAACCAGCATGATGTGTTTCACTTCATGATCACTTAACTTCTAAGATAACCAGAGTAAAAACAAAGTGCAGGTTTAAAATGCGAATGCATTTTCTTACGGGGAAAGCCTCCCACCTTGGCCGTACCTGAACAACTGCCAACAAGTGTTTCTATATTGCTGCAGCTGAATCTTATTTGCAGAATTGCCACTTTTAACCGATTTTAATTGGATTTAAGTTCAAACTTTTGGATAAAGCCACGTTGTTTTGAGCCGTTCAGGACGTCGTTCTTGGTGTTTGCTGACATGTACGTGCTGCTCCGCTGCTCGCCGCTCCGCCGCTCACTGCTCCTCCCTGTCCAGCTGATTAGCTCTTTCCCTCGCCTGCTCCCTATTGAAACACCTGCTCTTCAGCCACTCGGTGAGAAGGTTGGTTGTTTTTCCAGTCACTGCCTGAGTGGTCTGTGGTCTTTATAGTGTACCTGACCTACTTCTGTCTCCTCCCTCATAATGTGAGGAATTTTGTGTTTTGTGCTGAAACCTCTTTTTTCTCAGGACTTCTTATTGCTGCCCTGTAGATTTTTTAAAATTTATTTAGCTATTCTGCTTCTCTTGCCTGTCGTCCGTCTGATCTGGATTGTCATAATGTTTGTGTGAGGCTGCTCACGCTCGGAGGACTCTCTTGTGTCGCCTCTCTGCTTTCGTGCAGTTTTCCCATCAGGAAGATGGGACTTGACCACCTGCATCCGCGACAACTCCATCTGCATCAAGTCCTTATTTTATTATTTCATTAAAGGTCTGCCTACCATGGTTTGGCCTCAGACAACTTCTGACTTAATGCGCTCTAAGGTGAGACTCTCGTTGTCATGGCCACCGACGGTTTGGCCACTTGTGTCTCAGTTCTCCAGCCGGAAGCTTTTCTGGAACATGAAGTTGTTTCTCCATCAACGGTTTCGGATGCCAGTGGTGTCACTGGGAGGAGTGGTGATCTTTTCACAGATTATCATATTACACTGATGACATGGTGGGTTTAAGCAAATATGTCAATTCTTGCCCTTTGGCTTAGTTTTTGTTTTCAGTTGAGACCAATCAGAGGGCCATGCTTCCTTCCATTAATACTGAAACTCCAAACTCACTCGCCAGTAAAAATTTGTTCTTCTCTTTTTGTCATTCCAGTTACAAATGTGTCAAAGAACATTTGGCGAACTAACCACTGAAGTGCTGTGGGTACAGCTAAAATTACAAGTCAGGGTTTATTAAAAATGTCACAGATGAGCTTCACAGTAGACGACCATGCCGTGCCATTATGAACTTTGGCCTGAGATCTCGAGCACTTTGCCGGGTTTTTTTTTTTTTTTTTTCACAATTCAGTTTTAAAGTATTAAATCCCTTGGGGCGCTGCTCCATTGTGTTCATGGCATGGGAAAAGTATTCCTAAAAACAAAACAGATGCGCATAAAAATTGATACCCTTCTTAGCTGCCAAACTCACACGAAATGTATTATGTGCAAAAGAAAAACATACTTTTTATGAAAGCATTAAAATGCAAGAACTTAAAGGAGGAACACTAAACTGCTTTCTGTGATCAGCTTTCCTTGCAAGGATTTCAGTTCAACATGTGGATCTATGGAGAAATGAGCAGAAAAACTCCCGAGTAACCTCCTCCTCATCACTTTATGCCTTTGACTTTCCTCCCCTTTTCTTTTTTCCCCTTTCAGATGACTGAAGAAGAAAACTCCCAAAGTGAACCTAAAGGGGTGAGGGAGAGGACACGGTGTCTTGTAAAACATATGCACTTAATATTCAGGCCATAAAACTTGTGAAATTAAAAGCTATTTTGGAAAATAGAAAAAGAAATATTTATGTGTCTGGCTCCGTGCAGAGGTTGTTTTATCGTGGGGCAGCGAGGGCCCTCTGGGGCACAGGTAACGACTGTCAACAGGCGCAGGGCTTTGGGGTAGAGGGGGTTTAATGCTGCTGGGATGAATGCGCTCTAATGTTGAACCAGATGTCCGCGTGTGTGACGGGGTTTCCCCCAGACACAGTGTTGGGTTTAAGGCAGGGGTGTCCAAACTTCTTACCTTGGGGCCCAAAGCTGACAAATTTAGGCCACCAAATTTATGAAATAAAAAAATTAGTCTGTCCTTTTTTTTTTTTTTTTTTTAAACCTGCTAAAATATGTATAATTTTAGCAGGTTTAGCAGATTTTTAAGTGAAATCTGTACATTAGTAAAGATCCAAAACATAAATGCTGCTTTATTGAAAGAAAGTATACAAATATATTTATATTTTTGGTCATTAATTGTTTTCTACTTTGTTGGTCAAATTTTTACCATTCTTGACTTGTGGTCAGGGGCCAAACAAAATCATTCCAAGGGCCACAAATGGCCCCCGGGCCACACTTTTACACGCCTCTGGTTTAAAGAGCACCAAGAAAAACAGAGGAGGAAAGTGAAACAATAAGTTCTCCTGATTATAACCGAAAGACGACCCAAACGACACCGACGCTCTCGACTGTCAACAGTAAGACGAATTGAGCGACATGATTAGAGCTACAAACAGACGTCAGAAATGCAGCACAGATGACAAGACGGGAAAATTAAAGGTGGAAAACCCAAACACGAAAACAATGTCAGTCCAAGTCAGGTTGATTGAAAAGCTGCAAAAAGCTGTTATGATTGTGAGAATGTGCAGACCCCTCATTTTAGCAGCCAGAAAACATCGTAAATCGTGCGGAGGTCTCTGTTTACGTTCTGCTGACCCCTCGTTGCACTCCGGCTCTCCGAGTTCAGACGCAGTCACTTGGAGACAAATTCAAATGCACATCAGGCGAGTCTGAATTAAGAAACAGAGGAAATCTGTGAGGGTTTTACGGCTCCGTTGCTCCGTTTTAAGCCCAGGTTGTTGTCAGACTGGCAGAGTGGAATTTACGGCGGTCTTTTTACCTTAAAGTTCAATTTGTGCTCTTACCATATATCAGATTTTTATGTAAGTATATTATAAGTGAGGGCACACAGGGGCACAGTGGTTAACACTTTTGCCTCACAGCAAGAAGGTCCAGGGGTCAAATATCAGGCGGGGGCCTTTCTGCGTGTCTGTATGCATGTTGGTCTCTTGAGTTACTTCTGAAGAAAAATAGTTGGATTGGATTTTTTTGTGTGATTGGGAAAATGAATAAAAATGTACAGTTTGCACATTGAAAAGGAAACCACCCAAGCAACCACATTGTTAAAAAAAAAAAAAAACTCAACTAGAAGAAGCTGAGGAGGTGTGATTATTGTTGGACAATGCTGCAAAGAAACTGCGTCTTTAGGAGCTGCTGCTTCTAAGAAAGTGGAAAAATAAAAGCTTTTCGGGGGCGATAGTCGAGAAACTTGAACCCAGAAAATCCTAAAGTGATCAAATGCTTTCACTGAAAGTGACCAAAAACATTTTCCAAAGAAAAACAGTAACAATTGTTTAGACAGTCGTGGAAACTACTACTGAAGAAAACTTTGAAACCCGCAAAGCCAGTTTGATCGACATGAAGAAGGACCGAAGGCTTCGGCTCAGAACTGGAAGGTTTTCTTGCTTTTCTCTTCTAAAAGGTTTGTTGTACATAGTAAGAAAATGCATGCAAAGATAATGGCTGTGACTTGTTGGTCCCACAGTTTTTGCTTTTCAGCTGCCTTCTTCCTTCCCAAGTGGGAACCAATTCACCTTTGACCTCCTGAAGGCAGAAATTGGTATTTTATATAAAGAAAAACAAACCAGGAACTAAAACTAATATCAACGTGACACCATATTTTAGAAATATGACATATATGTGATATGGAAAATAGCCTTTATTTGCATAGTATTTGATCAAGTCTGTGGACTCCAAAGCAATTCATTCAACCAACCACAGACATCCATGACAGATGCAACTTGGTCTGATTAAGCTTTGAAGTTTGCAACTAGACAAGATAGTTACACGCCCTGCAAAAAACACACTCTTGGTTTTGAAACGTCAGACAATAAATCATATGATACTTTCCTGTTTTAAGTCAGTTATGATAATCAAAACCATTTCCACAGGCAGGAATAATGACCGAGTGTCTTTTAGAGAAGATTTATACAGATATCCAAACAGAATCAACTGAGTTTGGTTTGTAAGCCGTTTTGTTCTCAGACACACACACACACACACACACGCACGCGCACGCACACACACACACACACACACACACACACACACACACACACACACACACACACAAGTTTTCACCTACCAAAGTTTATATTCAACTGAGATTAAGACTCCAAAATATTAACGTTGTTGGTAATTAATGTGGCGGTATGCTTAGGGCATTTGTCAATTTGGTCGACAAACACTTGCCCAGGTTTGAAGTTCCTAACAAATTTGTCAGCATGACAATGTTTTTTTATAGTAATTAAAAAAAAAATCAACCATTCTTTATTTATTTTTTTAAAACTTTTTTTATAGTTACTATACAAGTAAATTAGTATCAATCCAACAGATTATTTGAATAGAGGAGTATTTTGAAGTGAAAAAAACATTCAAGATGGCTGCCACTTAGGGGCCAGTCTAGTAATGGAAATCTGAGGTTGATTTTTAAAGTTGCAACATGTGCCATTCAAAGAAACCATGAAAAATGTGTCTGACCAAATCAAAATCTCAATACTAAATGACTAAATGTTTGACCAAATTGAAAAACTCCTTTTTTGGAGACAAAAGAAGTCCAACTTCTGGTATCGGTCTTCAAGAATGATCTAGTCCATTTTATTTTTGTCAAGCTTCAGATCTATTTATCTCCAACACATATTCAAGGCAAGCCCTTACAGATGTTGGATAAAGAACCAATTACTGGTTCTATTGTCAGCGTGAAGGAAAATGTGGCGCCTGGTGTTGGTACAGCTTGTGAACTCGTGGGTTGCTAAGGAGCGTGGATGGCTGAACGTTCCGCATTAAGTGCGCCGGCATTTCTACGCTCTTTGCAAGACTGTTCCTTTTTTTTCTTTTTTTTTTTTTTTTGAATGAATAAAACACACACAGCCCCTTTTTCCTGTGAATTTCAGACAGACACCCGCATTCTTAACGTACAGGCCTGCACATCTCAGCGCCACCGAAACACACTACAAATTTATGACCTGAACATTCCAGCGGGGTCAAGCAATTTATCAAATCCCGCACATTCTGGTTTCAATTACACAGTCGATTGTGGAGAGCAGTTATTTTAGCAGGTTCATTTGGCCCAGTGGGGAGGTGGACTCTCCTTGCTTGACATCACATCCCTTGAAAGCGACTGGGCATCGGTTTCTGGACAGACGCTCGTCTCCCCGGATCGTGCAGATGGCGGGAGGGAATTTGTCAGGCCGCTTTGGAACGAGCAGATGAGCTGTGGGTGTCTTCACGCAACTGTCTTCTTCGATTTTTACCACCACCCCCCCCCACCCCCCATCCTGTCTTCTGCGTCGAGGCTTTTCCAGCTGCAAGCGTCCTTCATTTAGTTTCTCCTCTTAGCTTCTTCAGTCTGTCTCTTCGATGATGAGGAGTCTTCTATCAGTCCTGGGTCTCTCTATCGAAACCTCGCTATTCTTCTCTCCCCCACATCACCCGTTCCTACCCAATTTCTTTGTTCGTTTTTCTACCTCTCTCTCCCTCTCCCCATGTCTCTCTCTCTCTCTCCCTCTTTCTCTCTCCATGGTAGAGTGGTGATAAATCCGTATTTTATTGCCGGAGAATTTTCCTCTCCCTGCAGGGCTGACAGCTCACCACGTTCTAAGACACTGCTAGGACCAAACCCAATCCTCCCTCCCCGCATCACTCCATCTCTGCCTCCATCTGGCCTTGATTACTGAAAGAGCGGAATAAGGGTGGCGGAGCGGAGAGGGGGAAGATGTCGGAGGATCGGCATCACAACATTTCACCGCAGGAGAGGATGGCGCGCGGCGTGTTGGTACGGTCGAAGAGGAGAACGAGAGTAGAAGAGGAAAAAAAAAAAGAAAACCCAGAGGGAGAACAAGAAGTTCTTAATGGTAGCTTAGTGGCGAAGTGAAGGAGAGTGGAAAAAGGAATTAAATTTTAAAAAGAGAATATTTTATGTACTCAACAAGATCCAATTGCTGTTTTTACTTTGGTTTGAGAACCTAGAGACAAAATATCCAAGCACGGTTCATTTTGGACCAATCAAATGTTTCTGTAAACCACAACATATGGTCACATTCAAGAAACTGGAATTTGTGTTTTGATGAGGCTCTTTGAAAGTACTTTCTGAAAATAACTTATAGTCAGGTATCAATCATACTTATCATTAGGCCCACAATTCTGTTTTAAAAATGCTTTCATTGTTCTGATATATATTACAATCTGAAATGTAAAAATTCAGAAATTAATAAAGCCTTGAAAACATCAATCCACGTGTAAAAAAAAAAAAAAAAGAAAGAAGAAAGTATTTCTCCTGGCTGAACTGAGCTACTAAAATTATTCAGCAACATTTTTAATCATTAAATATGATGTATTTATGCATCATGGAAAGACATTCCTAATCAAAGTTCTGCAACATAACAGTGTAACGATTCGACTGTTATGGAATTATGGGAAAAAAAAAAACCATAATTTAATATTTTGGTCAATATTGCAATCACAATTATCAATCATTAATGTGAAATGTGGGCCGAGTGAAATGTGTTTTGTTTCTTCCATTCAGATTTTTTTGAGGAGATATCTTGAGCCAAACATTTTTCCAACTTAAAATGACTAATGGGATATGGTTGTGATTCAGTAAAATGCCAGACTAACTAGTTTTGTGAATTTAATGGCTTAAAATATATCTATGACTTTAAATAAAGTATGTCTCATACAAGTTCGTTTTTAATGCTTTGGATGGACTTCTGAACTCTTCTTTGATATGAAGTGGTCAACGTTAGCGTGATTGTGTTCCATAATGACTCACTTTCTGGTCCAATGTGTGGCTCACTTGGTTCACAAAGCTGCTTTAGTCACCAGAACTTGACCTCAAACACACGTAGCTGCGTAACCTAGTCCTAAAGAAACATCTAAACTCACTCCAACGGGAACAAAGTGTTTGATACACTCGGCTAACTAAAGTATCAAGCTAACGCTAGCCTGCTACCGCTTTGTTTTGGTGCGTGTCTTTGATGGCGTCGCTCGTAACAAGGAAGAACGTAAACCTGAACTAAGACTGGCTGAAACTGAACTACTTTCTCCCACTTTGTAAATTTATTGCTCACCTTCAAACATACAACTCCTGTTTCCACTCAGCGCTTCGCTAAGTGACTTAGCACAGCTGCTCAAGAAAGGAAGCTACAGTGTCCACTTCGGTCTCTGCGCTGCTTACTATTTGGTGTGAATTCCTCTCTGCTGTTTTCTTACCGTGGAAATTATAGGCGAGTGGAATGAGCAAAGTAAATTTCTATTTCAGTCGTTGAATTGTTTAGATTTTTGTACCACGCTATGTTGTAATTTTAAGAGCTTCACGCATAGCGAGATATGGTTACGGTAATCGTTTTTTGTTGATTGATTGTTTTCTAATTATTTGGGAATAAATTTAAAATAGTTTATTGGTTGGTTGTACAGCCCCAGTTATTAATCTCATTGTTACTTTAAAGCAAAACTAATTAAATTAATGTTTTAGAGGGATACAGGCGACAGAGGAAAAGATGGATGAGGAAAACATGTTGAACATAACAGATGAGATAACAGTAAGAGCTCAACGGGTTTAAATGAATGTCGAATCAAACGTCGAAAGACAACAAAAACCAGCACTCACAATTTGCTATCTTTCCCTGCGACCGCGATGGTAATCAGTGTCTTACACTTTACAAAAATCACAAATAAACCATTCATCAATAATGAAAGGACAGGTAATTCGTGAACGAAGTGTTTTCAGTGGCTGCATGAATTTCCTAAAGTCACACAACTCAGCGGTGGAGCGGCGAAACAGCAGCCGGGGCCTGCGAATGTAATCGAGGAGCGATAATGACCGTCATTTTGGGTGGCTGGAGGCTTAAATAGAGAGGACAGCGGAGGAGGCTGTGTGTGCGCTCGCTTGTGTGTCCTGGCAGGCCCGACTGCACAGCAGCAGGTGCCAGAGGAGTGTGCAATAAACGCAACTGCCTCGGACAAGCTGGCCTCTCACATCAAATGCTGTGTTTTTGGCGATGTCCACTTCAGCTGCTCACACGAGCAATCCTCGTTGGGGTCTGAAGACAACAAAAGCGCAGTAATTTATGCCAGATATTTTGTGCAGTGTAGAAGTGCTTCAACAGAGAAAGGAAGTCGAGTGAGAACTGCGATTTAACGGGCTTGTTGTCGTGGTAGAATTGAACAAAATGCATAAAATGTGTTGCAGCTGTTCAAGGGAGTACATAAATGTCCAAAATATGACAAAAGTATTGTCAGACTTCTTTGACGATACAAAACATTCAAGAAGCAGCCTTTGAATTCAAAAGGTAGCGTTTCAGTGTTTTGGTAAATTTAAGATCTGTGTCACCTTTTAATGATTGTTACAAATCAGTTCATGAATATTGTGGATTTAGAGTACGGCCAACAAAATGTCCCTGCCGAGGATAGTGAGGGGAGCTGAAGAAGGTGAAGAAGGCAATAATAAAGATGAACCCCCAGACTGCAACACATTTTTTTTTCTTAAGGTGCTAAAATCCTGAACTGGACTTTATGCTGATGTCATATATTGTGTTTTTATCTATTTGTGTTTGATTTGTCACGTGGCTGCAGACTGTAGCAAACAATGAAAAGACTAAACAGACGTAAATCTGACATGCAATTTCAAGACAGCTATAATTTATATATATATATATATATATATATATATATATATATATATAAATATTTGAATATATTTTTTCTAGATAGAACTTAAAAAAAAACATGAAAGAAAATCCACAAAAGATAGTCGACTAAAGCTTCACGTTGGATGATGATTCACACCCCACTCGCTCTCCCACACACCTCCAGCAAAAATAATCAGGATAATTTCTATTCATTATTACACCTCCATTTATCTGCGAGACGAGATGTGGGGAGGACGGGGTATAACTCTGAGGAATAACAATACCATTAAAAAGCCTGCGCGGCAAATATCAATCATTGTTGCCGTTAATGTCCCTCCAGCCTATTCAGATGGCCTCTCCTCTTTTCCTAATGTCCACCCATCTGTGTGTGTGCGCGCGTGTGTGTAGGTGTGTGTGTGTGTGGCTGTTATATTCGGCGCCCTTTAATCAACAATCGCTGCATCTGGGCCAGATAATGAATGGCATTGTTTATAACCTCACTCTTATGCTCTGCTGACAAACGCCCATGCAGCTAATGCAGCTATCATTTGGAGACAAAAAAAAAAAAAAAAAAAAAAAGAAATAAAAAAATGAGATCATGCTTTATTTTAATATCGAGGGGAGGATTGTGTTAATATAATTTTCTCGGTAAAGTTGTTATGACGGCGGTGATCACGATGATGTTCCATTTTGTCAACCAGCCGAAGGATTAAACCGCCGCAATAAAGCTGCAGAGATGCGGAGTAAGATATGAGGCAATTGCTTTTTGATTCATGGCTTGTGACAATAAGAGAGATAAGGATCAGTGGTTAAAAGTGGAGACGGTTTAATTCGAGTGAAAGCAAAAGGGAAAAAAAAAAAAAAAAGGAAATAGAAAGGGACTTGACAAATTTAAATAAAGCAAGAAGGAAGGTCTTACATCACATTCGCGCTAACCTTTGTGCTAAAGCTTTTGTCTTTGTTTTTCGTTTTGACATGGGCCACGGATGAATAGTCCCCGGTAACCCTGGAAACTCTCTGCACTTTATAGAAGTGAAGCTGAAGAACAGCGATTCTTCCCCAGACATGACAAATTATACAGGAACCGGCATAAAACGATAACAAGCTTTGTGTGTTCATGAGCAGGCGAGGTGCGCCCTGAACTCGTTTAGATAACCACAAGCTCAAAATGATTTCTCAGTAAATCGGTAGATGTGTAAAATAAACATGGATGGTAAATGGAAACTTTTATTAAAACTATATATTGAGTGACCACATACTTTAAAACTCGTAAAAATCAACATTCACAAGGCATGGGAGAGTTATTAGCATCAAGGTACGTCAAGTGTTGAAAAAGTTCAAACTGACTTTAAAACTGGGGGAAAAGAAAGGAAGCTCCATCCTTTTCATGCAATGCCAGAAAACAAACCACATGTTGCTACACACTGCTGCTCAGCTGGCTCAAATAAAAACTTATAACAATGCTACTTTTTTACATAACGTCTTTATTTCCCAGGCCTTTTCATGAGGATCTTCAAATGTGACTTTGTGAAGCTAAAAGGTTTCTGAACTACTCATCTACACCAGCTTTGAAATGCTACCGAATCGTCATATTAACCCCTTTAATAGTTGAATTACACTTGAGATTTTACAATATTAACCTATATTTGAAATAGTGTGATTGTGGACTGGAGAGGATTGTACAAAAAAGCTTGTTGAATGCTGCATAATTCAGCTTCAAAGTCCTGTTTAGCCAAAGCAGATTTAGTAAAATCTGTTTAAGTGCTATTATAGTCAGTTTTGCTGGTTGTTGCTAATTTGCATCAAACTTAACACTTTCCTTGGGCTATAAGCTAAAGCCATTTTTATTCACATAAACCGTCTTTTCTTTAATTAGCATGTGCTTGACATCAAAAACATATTTACGGCATGTTTTTACTAAATAAGTGGAAGCAGCAAGGAAGTAAAATAAGGTTGTTCTAAAGCTACAGTTATGCCAATCTACAAACTACTATTAAATTTAACATGTGTAATTGCTTATCAAAAGTATCAAAGTCAAAATAGCATACATTTTATAGCTATCATTGTGATCTAAATAATCATTGTTTTGTTCACACTGCAGTAGGAACAGTTCTTCATTTTCTCAACTATGTCGTTATAAAAGTGACAACATTTGTGTGTAAGTGTAATATTTGTCTGAAACTTGTATTTTCACTTCTCCTGCCAAGCAGTGTCCAAGTTTTCGTAGATTAAAAAGTACGATGATGTACAGCGACGCCACAAAAATTTCACTGCTTGTTCAGTTGTGGCAAAAACTTGCTGTGGAGCATCGAGACGTTCACAAATTAAACTCAGAAATAGCAAGAGCAGCAGAAAACTCTGAACTCTGCACAAGAAGAGAAGCAAAACACACAGTGCTGACATTTTTCCTGCTGTCTCTATTTCCTTGGTGACGTTCTCCCACTGGGGAAAGCAGCAATGTGGAGTTACAACCCACTGTGGAGCTCATACAGAGGACAGGGGACAATTTGGCGTCCACTGCTGCCGGTGTTATTGATAAAAAAGACTCCTGGAGAACGGCCCCAAAGTCCCGTCATATCGCTGCCATGATGGAAACAAGCTGACAAAGACAGCGACGTTTATAAAATTGAACTAAAAGAGGCGACCAGAAAGAGTTCACTGAATTTGAATGGACATCAACTTTTCACATGGACACAAAGTGGAAATTCATGGTTTGTTGTTTAATGTAAGTTGTGTTGAAACCTGCAAAGGAATGTTCTGATTTTAAGGAAAGCCACTGAACGTTCGCTTCGCAGAGGTTTAAATCAGAGGTGTCCAAACACTGTGCTATGAGGGCCAAAACTGTCAGTTTGCAAGAAATAGAGGGCCACAAAATGTTGATTTTTTTTTTTGTCTGTTTTATTTCTTCAGAATTGCGAATGTTTCCTTTTTTATCTGATTGTTGTTTAATTTCTGTAGGAAAGGCAGCTGTAAATCAGTGTAGATCTAAAATCTCACAACTTCACCTTGTTTAAAAGGGACACACAAAAAAAAAACTTGTTAGCAATGTTTCAAAACCAACATTCATTTATAATCTCTTTAGATTTTTTTTTTTAGGTCTTTCTGCAAAAAGTATTGCTTTATTTCTCTGAGGTTACAACCAAGATCTGCTCAAGTAAAAGTCACTGGGTGTTTTCTGTCCTATTTACTATGAACTTGAAATATAAGCTGAAAAAACTAAGAATTCATCTGTGTCTTTTTTTTTTTTTTTTTTTGAAAGTGCAAATTTCACCCGTTTTTTTTTTTTTAATCTGCATCGACCTCCAACATCAAAATTTATTTGTACCATCGAGGACCGCACAAAATCACCTCCACGGCCACAAATGGCCCCCAGGGCCACACTTTGGACACCCTTTAGTTTAAATTGTTAATCAAAGTGAATGTTAATTTAGTCCAGTCAGTTGAGAGAGATCAAATAAGCGGCTGACCCCGAGGATTTTGTTGAATTTGACACACATTCGCCGAGATTCCTCACGATGGCTTCAATTCGAATCTCTTAAAGAGCTGACGCTGACGAGAGATGAAGACGCCGTCCTCACTCCATCTTCTGCTGCCGCTGCTTCCTTTCTCCCCCTCCTACCGTTCGAGTGAGAGACGCCAGCTGGGGCCGGCCGCCTGATGCTGGGCCCTGCTAGGTGGCATTGACAGCTGAATTATCCCAGAGGCCGCAGCGGCTGATTATCAGCGGAGAAGTCATCAGGGCGTCGCAGCCTTCCCCTCCCACCGCAATCTCCCTCTACCCCCGCGGTGTCCTCCTTCCCGTCCCCTCCTGTCACCCCTCGTCAAGACAGCGACACTTTCCCCAAACCCCCTCCCCCCTCATCCTCGTCCTGCTCCTCTTGACAGGTAATCTCAACAATAACAATTACCGCCATTACTGGTGTCATAAACAAGTGACCAACCTCAGACTGGGGCAATAACAAAGGCTTTACAATTCGCCATGTGCAGCCATACAATACATGCCAACAGGTTAACAAGTAATCTAGCAGAGAGGATGGAAACTGCAAGCTTTCAGACATTTTGTGTGAATTTGTATGTTTGTTGTTGGGAAATTGGGAGTCACCTTTGGAATATAAATAAGTGCAAATGAAAGATTTCACTGTGTGTGAATAGCTGTGATTGGCTGCAAAATAAATGAGTTTGGTATTAAAATTCAGTCAGTGAAGCTTTTATTTATTTTTTATTTTTTGCTAAATTGATCTCATGATTAGATTATTGTATGAGAATATTATTGACTGTGCTTATATCATGAACGTAGCAACTGGGGCAGAGCACTTCTGCTGAAATAAGAAAACAGTAATAAGTAATAAAATTACTGTTAACCTTAAGGTTTTTTTTTTTTTTTTACAAAACAATATTAATGATCTACTTCCTCAACTAAAAGGTTTAAATCCTGAATAATTGATGAGATTATTTCTTCTTCCATATAAACACAAACAAGATTAATTTGGCTCTACGTCAAATACAATGAAAAAGCAGAAAACCTGTGGCTAAAGCATTAGCATTGCCACAAAGATTGTTAAGCCACAAAATTTTGTAGAAAAAAATTTTTTTTTTAATCCATTTTAAATAAGTGGCATGCAATAAACCTTTTTCTGTGACAACCACAGGTAACATAATTCTTTGGCAACAACAGCTACACGGTGACAAAACTCAGTAAGCTAACACGCATACTTTAGCATTAGCACCATTACTAAACAAGCCAAAGCATATATCATTAGTGACACAATAATATGTTTGGAAATGTGACTTCAGAAATTAATTTGTGTCTTTTTCATCTGTACGTACAGCCCCAGGGTTGAGAAGCTAAGCTTGCTAGCAAAGTTTGTTTTAGCAACAGGGCTGTTGCTAAAGCAGCTGAAGTCACACCTACATAAATACTGAATGAGTCTTACGGCACCAGATTCATCTAATTACTCATAATTTAACCATTACAGATAACAAATTAGAACTGTTTGTAGTTTTTAAAAAATAAATAAATAAAAACAAAAACCTCCATTTCATGTTAAAATATTGTTTTCATGTTGAACTAGTTAAATTAATAAATTAATTTTCTTGATTGAGACATCATGTCTTTTTTTTCCCCCCTTTTTTTTCTTTTTTTTTCCTACTGAATAAAAACGTGAATCATGAAGAAAGTAGAGCTTTTACATTTATTACAAATGCAGCGAGTTTTCAACACACACATTTTGTATATTTTCCAGTCTCCACGGACGCAGACCTCGCCGTGTTTTGTTAATAATCAAACGCGTTTATTTGCGTTTCGTTCCGCCCGGTGCGGTCGGTGCCTCTCCATCCGGAGTCAGGGCCGGCTCGCCGCCTCCTCAGCAAAGCAAACAAGGCGCTGTGGCCCGGAGCGCTAAAATAATTTGAGGCTCCCTGATGAGGGGAGCTGAGCAGCAATTAACACGTGTCAGAGTCGACATCATCAGGTGCCACTCTCATTTTCTTCCCGACACCTAAAGGATTTTTTTTTTTACCTCCCCCACCCATTCCCTTCGTCTTATTTATTTAGTCCGACAAGAAAAGCGAAAGCAAAGGTGAGGGGTACAAATAATGGCGATGACACGCATTCTCGTTTTTGTGCTTTGTGGCGCATCTACCGATCACCGTCGACGCCGCGTCCTTCATCCGTTCTCGTTTCTGGTTTTATTAATTTATGTTTTTTTGTTTTTTATATAGTTATCTTCATTTATTATTATTTTTTTAATTTTTAGCAGCGGCCGGTTAACAAGGCACAACTCGTGCAGAAGCTGCAAAAAAAAAAAAAAAAAAAAGAGTAAGGAGAGGAGAAACCGCGCTGCTGATTTAAAATGTAACCCCATCTTAACAAACCGAAACCGGCAGGCTGGAATATGTTGCTTTAGCGTTTTAGTTTCTGTTTGAAGAACATTTTTAAATGACTCTTGCTTTTGCCAATTTTCCAATTAACTGCGCCGGCTTGACAACACAAGTTACATTTCATTGCTTAAAATCCAACCTGAAAATAAAAGTGCCGATTGATCTTTATGCTAATTCTTGGACATTTTTCGTTAATGTAGCTGTTAAAATTATAATTGTCCATTTTCACGGTTTATAAATTAGTCAAGATGGATTTAAAATGTCAAGTGCTTAAAAAAATATGGCAAACAGACAGGAAAAAATATTTTTTTCTGAAAACATTTCTAACTGTGTTACTCCTCCTTAATGAACCTTTTTGTTTCTCGACTTAAAGAAGGTTATGCTCAACACAATTAACTCGTTTTTTATTTTATTTAAACGTAGAAAATAAATTGTCGCAATTTCTGGTCAAATAATGTAACGTTAAATAAAACTACATGCACTTGTTAGCTTAAAGCTAATCTTATTTTTGTATTTCATACTGTGATGATTAACTTTTTCAACTAAAAGTGCAAGAAAAAATATTATTTTTCATACTCAGGTCATTTATAATTATAATTTTTTTACATTCAGCTAATTTATAAACCAATAAATCTCAAAAAAAAAAAAAAAAAAAAAAAAAAAAAAGGAAGCAGATATCAGACAAAAGCAACATTAACATGGCACCTTCTTCTCTCAGATTACATGTTAACCAGTTTGCCTTTGTCTGCGCCCCTCGCCGGCACAGGGTGAAGGAGAAGAAAGCAGAAGAAGAGGAGGAGGTTTTTTTCTTTTCTTTTCTGTTGCCATTCTTCTGACCTGAGCTGCTCATCCTCCTCAGCGCTCAGCGGGAGCTCGGCCAGCAGCCTGCCTCTCTCCTACCCGGGGTCCCCTTTTTTGGTGTGTGCATATCATTAGCATATATTTCCCCCCTCCGGCCTCCGCCTCCCCACCCCTGATGAGGCCTCGCTCCCTTTAAAGCCTCGTCTTGCAGAATCCCAGAGTCCTCGCCGGCCGTCGCCGCCCTGAATCCACGCCGCGTCGGAGTCCGAATTCAACCAGAACGGGGCGAGGAGAGGAGCTGATGGCGGTGGGGGTGCAGAAAAGATGTGCAGGAAGAAAGGGCAACAACGTCCCTGCAGTGAAAACAAAAGAGAAGGCGAAAAGAGAGTGGGGGGGAAAAAAAAAAAAAAAGAAGAAGTAGAAAAGATCCAATCCGAGTGAGGGAGAGGATAAATGAGTCCTCTGTGAGCGGCGAAGCTCTCTCTGCCTCACTCTGTGGCTCCCTCTCGGTTTCTGACTCTTGAACCAGGCTCCATTTTGTGTTAAGCAGCTCCCTCTCATGACAGATCTCTGCCGGGGTCAGGGGTCAAAGTTGAGGACAGGGTCAGCTGTAACACAACTTGTAAGAGAACTCTGCAAACTCTCCTGCCTACATTAACACCCCCTCTTTCCTCCCTCCCTCCACTTGCAAATAACCTCGCCCCCCCCGCCGGGAACCCGGTGGATCTTTGAGGTTTAATGAAGATAAATCCGACGGTTTAAAGAAAGAAATAAACAAAGAAACAAAAGTGGCTCCGCAAACGCGTCGCAAACCTCACAGTTATTGGACAGAGAACGCTGATCCGGCGCCAGGACAATGCACAGTGGTTTACAAGACCGCCGAGGCCAGAGTTTTACAGCCGTGCAAAGTTATGACAGTGACAATTGCTTCAGTGATCGCCATGTAAACAGAAGAAGTGCAGCATGCGGAGCGAAACTACGCCCACTTTTCCAGGCTGCTGGGCGCAGAGCGAGGTCTTGGGTTTAGGCTTTTGTTTTTGCTTTCATTTGAGGAAAAAAACTGAGAGGTTTTAGAAGATATGATGCTTTGGACCTGAAAGAGAAAGCCTATTAAAAATAGAGCTTTCTCTATGGAAAAGAATAAATCCTTTTTTAGACCCAGAGGTGTAAATTCTAATTTTTTTTTTTAGCAACGTTTCATCTTTTATTCCAAAGTTTTGTTTTTGAAAAAAAAAAAAATAAACCCATTGTTGACGTCTGAAGGGTATTATTTATTTAGGTATAAATATGATCTTTTTCAGAGTCTATTTACTGTACATATTTCATGTTACCTCAAGAGAATATCTAATAATATCTCTGTAAAAGTTTCAATTTATTTTCAGCAAAACATCTGACCTCATATACAACATTAATCAGCTTCTAAGACAAATAAATGTTAAAGTAATTTGTCAATAAGGTTCCAAGCGAGGATGAAAACACCTATTCTTCCATTCAATGTGTATTTTCACGTATATTTTTTGCTTATTCATAAGGCCTCTGTGATGCAGCAGCGACATCAAATTTTACTGACATTTTATTTTCCTGCCTGTTTATTTTTGCTGTGATGCAAAGAAGGATTTAACCCCGACCGTCCTCTTCATGAGGCTACAGAAGAACAGAGCGCCTTCAGTCAGAGGGTTCTTCTGATTCACTGTAACATAGACTGCTACCACATTGACTACGCATATTGTTGCAGATATTTGAAGAATACTCAATTAACATGAGCTACAACATTTATTCTCCCTTTGGCATCAATGCATTATTTTTTTAATTGAACCGAATGATGTCGGATTTCATGATGCGCGGATGTGAGAGTGAGCTTAGCCTCAAATCTGTCACCTTTATCAAAATGAGGACCTGCAGTCTTGAGGTTTTGTCATCGTATCAAAGTTGCAAGTTAAGCTTCAGGTTAGTGAGCACATGACCTCGCGAACTTTTGTGCATTTAATGTTAACGTTCTCCTGCAGTGGATTACTATTTGGACTTCTATGCAAGCTTGAGGCTGTTAAAATGTCCTTTTTTTTTTTTTTTTTAAAGCATAGCAACGTTTACTTCAAATAAACAATCATACATCTCTGTTAATGTAGAAAAAGGAATATAATGCCAGCTGACAAAGGTGAATAATCACACTGTCCACGATTTAGTCTCTAAGGACGGCGATCTATTTGGATTTTTTTCCTCACATATACGTCCAACGCAACAGGTTTTCATTTGTTTCTTCACCCGCTCCGCCCTCTGCTCTGTTTATTATAGCCATAAGTAACATATGTTATTCTGCCACTATCTGACCTCACCGTGCAGCTGGTTCAACATTTAATTGCGCCTCGTATTTGTTTGGAAATTACATGTGTAAAATATACACACGAATGGAAAGGTGATAGAAGTGAGTTCACATGAACTGTAGAGGCAGAAACGGAGCGTCCGGCAAGAAAGACACTGCAACTCAGGAATGTGTTTTTACTAGTTTCTTTTTTTTTTTTATTCTCCTTTTGGACGACGACCAAGGCTCCACTCAGATACCTTAAAAGAAAAGCGTGCACAACGAGGACGCAAACGAGCGACGAGAGCGGGGAAGAGTTACCGAAGACATAAACACGACGCACTAACGGGATTTATGGACGCCGCGCACGTTTTGTAGCCCCGACTCGAAAAAAAAAAAAACTTAAAAATGAATAAAAAAATCCGCACGGAATCACACGCAAAACGAAGCGAGGCACGCCGGCCAAATATGCAGACGGACCACATCACTCAGACCTCTGCACCACTAAACACAAGAGTCGGCTGAAAAACACAGAGAGGCAGCCAGGGAGGGAAAAAATGATGAAGTCCGACTCGAACATCAAACAATAAACAGTCCATTAAGTCTGTGGGTGGAAGGGTTTGATGGGGGAGGCAGAGGGTGAGAAGGCCGATATTGGGGAGGGTGGAGGAGAGGGGGATGATGGGAGTTTATTTAAAGCATGGTGACCCTGTGGCTGAAGGCTGCATCTGCGCAGGGATGAATAAAACTTTAATAGCTCATAAAACACGGCGACCCCTTCTCCCAGCGCAGATTCACAGAGTTTATTCCTGTCGGCCTGAACCAATCAGGATGCTTCTGACACAGGGGAGCAGAGCGGTGGGATCAGGACGAGGGCTAAAGGGATAGCTTAGCATTCTGAGGAAATAAACACAAGGCCTCCAACAATAAAGTGAGAGGGCACATTCTGTGTGTTAATTTTAGAGCCACAGTCAGGGCACGTTCACCAAGACGTGATTTTTATTTATTTATTTCATTTTATTTTTCCCGATGACGTCCAACTATGATATGTTTTCCATGTAGGTTTACTTCGTAACGGCCCTTTTTCTGACCAAATAAAATGAAATCTAACAATTTGTTGGATATTGGTGTTTATTAATTTGCCTTACAGAACAAAATGTTGTCACATTACGTCAACAATCTATCGTTCGCCTTCGTATACTTGAACAAAAGCCCAGCCGGCTGATCTCCATACTCTTACGCTGTCCTCATGAGTGATTGTTGATTCTCTTTTAATGAGTCTCGGGACACCATAGCATAATATAGGAGCGAGATTCAACCCTAAAAGACAGCTCTTGTATTTCAGTAAAATTAGCATTTCATCTCCAACACTAAATCTTCCAGCTCAGCAGATTCAGTTACAGTCTGGATTGGAAAAAAGAAAGAAAAAGAGAACCCCAGTGTGATTCCTCTCTTTTTTATTTTTAAAACTGGAACAAACTTTTACCCTCAAGGACTTGGATTTATTTATTGTGATGTTTTATCTGGCATTTTGTTGCTTTGTTTCTTAACCCATCAAATTCAACTCTAAGCCAATATTTCACTCACCTAGTGGACTGCATATAAGTTTTTCAGCTTGCTTTAGCCAGTGCAATTATATCCACCGTTTATCCGATGAAAGATATATTTTAAATGAAATCTTTTAAACTAAAAAGTAGCTGTGGATTGAAATATCCTCACACAAAGCCTCTTATTTTGAAGTAAGTAAGGAAATGCTTCTTGGGTTGCTCTCTTGTGTTGACAGAGAAACACAAAGTGTTCGCTAGCTAGCAACACTTTGTTACAAAAACACTATAAAGTCCCAAACTACATTTAAATCGCTTAGTGAAACGTATTTTGCGAACTCAAAGAAAAAAAGAAACATGACCGATGAGATGTGAGTGACTTTTCTAAGTGCTGTGGCTAACTATTAGCCACAAGCAACACAAATGCTACCATCGAGTTGAGTGGAAAAAAGAAACACAATCAATTAGATACATTTCATGGCCAATTTTACTACAGTTTCTTTGTGCGATGACAATAAAATAAGTAAATCAAAGGCTAACAAATTATTTTGGCTAACTTTTACCCATTATGTAACATGGCTTGGAGGTTTGAATCAATGCTAAAATGAAAGGGTTTTTAAAGTTCTTTTATAAAATCTAAACTCTGTTCGATCAGCCATCCATCCATACATAAATTCTGCAAAGTTAAATCAACACTATGCCGAGTCTATTTGGTCCTTATCAGAATTGGTATTAATTTAACTCTTCTCAGAGTTATTTATCAGCATAGTGTGATTTGTTGATTTAACTCTGCAGAATTGACTAAAGACTAAGACTAAAGAGGTATAAATGATGGATGGATGCAACCATCCATCATCTATACCCGTTTAGTATTTCGTTTAAACACAGTTTGAATTTGGAAAACACAAAAATTTCTTCAATTCAATGTTTTTTTTTCTGGTCTATATTTTTTTAAACATGGTTTGTTAGCTGTAAAACCTTTTGCTGTATTTCTCAGAAGAAAAAACAACCGAAGTTTTTAGTTTTCCCAAATACATTGCTAAAATGAGCCCCGTATTTTGTATTGTTTCATCGTCCGAGCTTCATATTTTGTTCCACGTCTACAAAAAAGACTGTTGATATGACCTTAGATTAAAAGGTAATGAGCAGGTTTGTGAAAACATCAGGGGAGAAAAAGCTGCAGACGTAAAGGTGAGAAAGAGAAAATGAGGGTGAAAAGTGAGAAATGAAGGGAAGAGACTGCAGATGACACTGACAAGCGGTTGCTGTTTGTCCTGGTGAAGTTTCACTACGACATGCAAATATCCCGCCTCCCCCATTCTCAAACTGCTCAGATTTTTTAGCACCCCGCTGCAAAGGTACAAAATATCACTCAAGGTTTAATCCAAGCCAGGTGGACTGTATTTGTTGCCAAGCACCATTTGCCTCTCGAAAGACGTTTCTCTGGCAGTTTGGAGCAGAGGTGTCAATCCATGCTGCTGTCACTTTTGGCTGCTGAGTTCCTCAGACTTGGAGCTGCTCCGCTTCTTCTTCTTTTTTCTAACTTTTTTTCTGGCTCTTTGACATGTTTTGAGTTTTCATGAACCATTTTGTAGTCCTGTCAATGTGCTGTAATTAGCATCTTTGGTTTTTCACAATCAGTCAGTGTTGTAAATCTTGAACAGTATTCGGTTTCTAAAAACCATTTAGGCAATTGCTAACACAATCATGGGAAAACTTCCCCCTTTTCTTAATAAGAGATGAAATAAAGAAGGAAATTTCCTTTCAGATGGATTAGGAAAAGAAAATGATCTAAGGTGAGTGTGTGCATGCGTGTTTTTGAGTGTTTCTGTCCGTGACCCTCCCTGGCCTTCGCTCTCCCACTGGCTCGGCTCTGTGGGTGTCATTTTCAGGTCATGAGACTGTAAATATACAGAGTTAGACCCCGGGGCCATAAATCAGAGTTAGCAGCCTGATCTCCCTCTTGTGCAGATAACATGAGAGAAGACATGAACTGCCTGTTGGAACTATTAATAAGATTTTTTTTTCTCTACATTGAGACGCTAATAAAGATCTTGTTATCCCAACTGCTCTGCTCCACCAGCGCAACTTCATTTCACTTAAACTAATGAAAAAAGAACTGAAACAAAAGTTGTAAAACAAAATGCCATCCTTGCATAGCAGATAAATGTTTATGATCAGATGTGACTTAATGCATGTTTAGGTATTTTAAAGAATGAAGAGTTTCTATAGATATTCTTCTGAAGTGTATGTCACCCAAAGATATCAGGGTAAACTCATTTAATCTGGCTCTTTCACTACCATATCTACAAATATCCAAAGTGATATCTTTGCAATCGGCCACTTTTGTTTGTTCGAAGCGGCGCACAGGTCAGCAGCAGTAGTTGGCGCTCTCCATCAGAGCAGTTCCTAACAAGGTAAAGTAATTGTATTTATATTACACATTTTCAGCAACGAGGCAACTCAAACTGCTTTACATGAATTAAATAGGAAACAAGTGTCTTGGGTCAGAGTGGTCATGTGTACCACCATAAACCAGAGTTTTTCAAAGATAAACCAGAAAAAGTGACTGAACATTTGGCCGACTTCACCAAGCCAGAGTCAAAATGGAGGGAGCGTTAGCGCCTAGAGCTAAGGCATGACCTGCCGGAGAGTGTAGTGAGTTGTTTTAATGTTACTACGCTTTTATCAATGTAATCAATACTGAAATATTTGATCGTCTAGGGGCCAAAGTGGAGCATCTTACATGAGATGTTTTAAAGCTACTGATGTGTAGCTCTGGCTACTAATGTACAGTAAAATGCCTGAGTAAAAATTTTTTTTAGGGCCCCAAAGTTAGCTTTAGCCCAGGTACCCTTATTCTTCTAAATCCGGCCCTGCATTTATACCGAGGCAGAACTGCCTCGATTGGGACCCAAAAACCAACACTTAGGATCAGATCAGGACAATCCTTCAGATAATCTGAGATGTATGAAGGTTTTTCTTCTGTGAATAAATCCTGTTTCGTGTTACTCTTCTGTCTGCTGCGTCCCATCATGCCAACATGATAGCCACTGACACATTTATGGAAGCGAGAACCAGAGTCGTAATAGCCGGTGTGCCTAAAATGGCCGCGTGCAAAGCAAGCAACTGCTTGGCAGCTCACGGGTATTTGAAAGTGCTGGTTTATGTGGAGTCTGAAGGGCTTTTTGATGCTGGACTCTCCAGAACATGGTGCTTGTGTGTCGCTGAATGGCTACTCTGTTAGAACTGGACTGGAATGTCAGCAACGAGGCAGCAGAGTGATGATTTAGAGTCCTGTGAAGTGTGACGGAGAGTCTTTTTATGGGTTTGTGTGCGTGTGTGTGTGTTTTTTTTTTTTTTTTTTTTTTAAGGGAGTCAGAATGATCTTGGAAACATAAAACATGGAGGCCTGAGCTTGTCTTGCAGCAACAGAAAACTAAAACTTATGACCTCTTGCATATTGAGATTTTATTCTAAAAACATTTGCCCTGAAACCTCCAGAAAAAAAAGACCTGAAAATGAATTACATTTACAGCAGCAGCAATTTTACACTGGCAAATAATAACAAAAACAATCTGAGCTTTAATTGGACAAATACTTGATCACAGAAAACAAAAAGGATGGCTACGTGGAAAAGCATTTCATAGCCACTGTTTTGCATGGTGGAGGCTCCATGGTGCTGTGGGCATGTTAAATTTGCAACGATCAGCTAGTTAAGAGCACATGGCAACATGTTTATGCCACTGGGGATTTTGTTTAAAACTAAATGCATCTTAGCCCTTTTCACTGAGATGGCGACTCGAGTTTAAGCCGCCAAAGACTTCAGACTCGACCTGGACTCCTGGTCTGAGACTCGAGTCTTGGTAGCAGTTTTTAGCCTGTGGCTATGGTGGATGATGATTTAATGGCTGATGAAATCAGTTCATGTTATCTGTAG
Source organism: Poeciliopsis turrubarensis (assembly GCA_010277015.1). NCBI lineage: Eukaryota > Metazoa > Chordata > Actinopteri > Cyprinodontiformes > Poeciliidae > Poeciliopsis > Poeciliopsis turrubarensis. The sequence goes on from VMRN01000067.1 coordinate 1,732,465, forward strand.
CTTCATAATCATGACCATGATTCTCTCCACTATGTTAAATGAACTGGGATCATTTCCAGTAAGTGACGCCTCCGGCTGGAAATACCAGAAATGGCATTTTCTGCTCTGTTCATTTATTCGTCGTAAAATTTACATGTGAATAATTTTCAAATTAATATAAATCAGCCTTAAGCAAACTTCTGGATGGCAAATTGAAGGTTAAATTATTAGAACATAACTGTTCTAATAATAACAAATAGAAAGATCAATATCAAATGCTCGTGTGGTAATTTGGGCCAAAGAACAGACAGAACAGGTTGGAGCTACAGGTTCACCTACATATGGACAGAGTTAAATCAGATGTTTGATGAGGACATGTTGTGTTTTCCTGTTGTCGAGGTTGCGGTGAACTGAGGCAGAAGCTTGAAGATTTGAGCTGCGCTCGCGTACAAACGCAATCGGTTTTCTGACACATCGACTTGGATTTGCTTCGGCATCTTATTTTCAGCTGAGTCCACAAATGTCCACTTGTGACCACAATGTCCTCTGCTGAGGTGATTTGTGGTGTTTTGGACCTTTTGTCTCTGCAACGCAAAGGAAAACCTTTGACGTGATGCAGGATCTTGACAATTATGCAAGAGAAACTGTACGATAAGATTGATGGTCCAAGCGAAGCTCTTTAACATTTCATTGTGACGGGGGAACAAAGATGAATTCAGGGATTGATCTGATTATAAAGCCGTTTAGACGATTCTTCTCACTGGAATTAGTAATGTCCAAATTGTAAGACGAATATTTTTAAAGCACATCAGCCATTTTAAAGTATCTGTAACTTCTTCCACAAAATGTCCTAAAGTAGAAGTTTCCTGCCGGAGCCTGTCATCAATGCCAGGTGTCAAATAATACAAAGAGAACGGTTAAGTTTTAAAGGTAGCTTTAAAGGTATTCGCTCATTCTCACGCTTTTAAAAGAGGTTTTACAATCTAGAAGGTATTTCAGCTTCGCTTCGAGGCAATCCGTCTTAAGAAATACTTTTTTTTTTTTTTTTCCCCTTCTTGTAAAAGAGAGAGCAATTACGTTTTCCCCACTCAAAGGCTGCCGCCATAAAGGGCTTAAGAATACTTTGTCATAACTCGCAAGAACTGATTATGCTCTAAAGCATTAGGACAGTTTTCTGGGGAGCAAAGAGAAACTCAAAGACGATGTCAAAATAAAAGCAACTAGGTGTTTACTCTCACATCCTCATCAACAACAGTTGAAAAAAACAAACAAAACAATGATTAATTGGCAATCATTTTCGAATGAAAAATTTGAAAGACTGACATATTGATAAGCCAGATTGAGCGTCGTCAGATGAAGATTTATCCACGAAAGGCACGATCATCAATTGCACATTGCAGCTATTAAAACTCTATTATATTGCTTTATGTGGGAAACGACCATGCGTTTTCTTATAAACTAATAAAAATGCGTAGACTCAGTATTGTACACAGTTCTGATCAGAACTTGTATTTCCTTCAGTCATGATTTTATTATATGCTGAACGATGATTTCAAAAAGAAATTTGCATTTTAGAAGACAAACGAACACTTTTACAAGTCCCAAAACAAATCTGTCTTTGGCTAAATAAAACTGGAGGGGGCAAGTACGACGGATCAAAGTTCCCGCATCGCCTTTCTGGTTGATCCTGACATTTCTAGATCTGTTTCAGGATTTGTCTAAGTGTCTCACCAATTACTCATTTGTTTCCTGAGATGTAAATTTGTTTGGAAGTTGTAAAAAGTGTTTCAGACTCCGTCGGCTTGCACCACCGAAAGAACACCGCGGCTTATAATGACAGCTAATGAAATTCTAAATATTCAAGTAAAAGGTTTTTAAAAAAGCAGTGCAAAAGAAAGAAAGGCATCCATCGAGTCATACAGTGGAAAAACTAAGATTAAGCTCTTCACATCTTTATGACGAGTCAAGAGTTTTTAAGAACTTGCGTTTTAATATGCTACGAGTTAAATTAATGTCAATAGATGCCATAAACTTTAAACAACAGCAACAAAAAATCCATTGATCTAGATTTGAGTAATAGTAATAACAGTAATTCTTCTTTTTAGTTAGTCCCAACACACCAGAAATCCTTCTGATGGGGTTTCTTCACACAAAATATTCAGGATGTAATTTACAACAATGACTTCATCGGTTGAAGGTGACAATGGATTTAAATGCACAAACGGTTCCATATTAAACACGGGCAGAGGTTGAAGAGGAGGTCTTAAAAAAAATAAAATCAAATATTCAATCCCGAAATGGCGGCGCAATATCCGGGGGAAAGTTCACTTGAACTGCATTATGTTTACATCATTGCGTGTTTGATCTCTGGGGCGGTAAATGCTTTTCCAGGCATTAGCGCGTCATCAAAGTGTCTGAAATCCAAGACGGTTTGATCCCGCTGGATCTCATAGGGGGGTTCACAGACACAAAGCCTGCAATTATCGCTCTGTTATGTCAAGTGCGCTTGAGCCAAAAATTGCTCGACTTGGATTGTTCAGGGCTATCAAGTTCTCATGTGAAAACACGAGAACATGATATCACCAAGTCAATTTAGGAAGCTAGACAGTTACCCCTCTCTTTTTATCACACACACGCCAAAAAAAAAAAGACATTCTGGGTCCTAATTTAAGGCCTGCTTTTAATCCCATTTTAATTCTGTCGCACCAAAGTTTTCTCAACCGATACGTAAAAGCTGGGAGCAGCTATTTTACTAATAACCCAAATTGTTTGCATTTCCCTCTGATGTGTCTTTTATGAATGCGATTTTAATAAATGTATGCTGACATTGACAAGATTGCTTTTTTTCTTTTGCTAACAAATCCTGCGTGAAGACTCGTTTTAGAACGTAACAGAAGATGCTAGTTGAGTCAAACGCTAGCTACTCTCAGTCGTATCTGGAGAGAATAGGAAGGCAGAGTTGTCATTTGTAATGTTGTGAATGAAAACGTCAACTTAGTAAAAACATCCATAAATGATTGCAGAAAGAATTTAGGTGGTAAGAAGAAGTTTAGCAACGGCCCTAAGGCTAACGTCCAACTTGCTAGCGAGCTAGCGACCCTCCTGCGAGGTCGGCTGTCAATGCTACAACCTAAATGTGGTTGTCATAGAAACGGTTTCAATGCCACTTCTTTGGAGTTGATTTATACATTGAGTCATCAGAAACATTTTATGACGTAGCTAGTAGCTAGCTTAGCAGCAGTGATAATGCTTGTACCAAACTTGCTAGCAAGCTAAGCTTCTGAATCCAGATGTGTGCCAGTGCTTCATCTGAACACGGTTGTCATCTAAAAGGTTTTTGCCACTTTGTTAAAATGGATTTGAATATTTTATATCCATTTCAGAAAAGTTTTATTCTGTAGTTAGATATATTTTTAGCTGGGAAATTTGCATAAGTTCACTTGCTCTTGATTTTCTTGGTAAGATTCCCCCCCCCAACAACAACAACAACAACAACAACAACAACGCTTATGCATAAAATGTACTCGGAAAGAGCTTCTGCAAAAGAAAAACGACGTTTTCCTTGACTTTCTATTCCACATCGCGATCATTATGCTTCTATTTTCAAGACGCAAAAGCAGTTTCTGCGCGCGTCTCACCTATTGGCCTGCTGTTACAAGTGTCAGCTGCAATCATGCGTTTACATCCCTCCGACGCAATTAGCAGCACTGTCACGCAGGCGATGACAGAAGAAAGCTGGCTGAGGTGAGAACGAGGCAGAGGGAGAGAGAGACGAAGAATCAAACCAAGTCATCAGATCAAGACGAAAACTGGCTACAGGTGCAAAAAGTTCTGAGGACTGTTTCTTTGTTAAGTGAAGCCGAGAGCCATTTGTTCATTAAATGAATAGTTAGTCACACTTTTACTTACAAATGCATCTTTTCTCCTCCTTTTTGCACTCCGGCGGAGATTGTCAAAACACAAAAGTCTGAGACGGTGTACCAAATCCTTGACAAACACGGCGAAAAATGTTATGATCGCTCCAGTAAACCTGGATTTTATTTTCTTCAAACAACTTAACATTAATACTTAATGTTCAGGAGGGCTCCGCATGTAAAATCACCATGACACGACCTTGTGTAAAAGTAAAGAGAGAGCTGTAATTCGGATTTAGAGAGGTCATTATTTATTCCCGCTCCATCCGAGTGCCAGCCACTTCCAACTTCTAATGCCACCGTCTAACTGCCACCAACCACTGCAGTGTAATAACACACACATTCATAAAAAGGCCTCGGAGTAATAAATTACAATGCAAAATGCGAGTGGCACGGCGGACTGCGGAGCACAGACTTTATTATCACTGGAATGGTGTCCTGCCGTTAAGAGCAGCACCCATTTGGCAAGAGAGTCCAGCAGTTTGTGTTACACTTGTTAATGTTAAATTTTAGAGAGCCCTTACAGTTCTCATTAACCGGTTCTCCATGATGGGATTTGGGAAAACTGTAAAATCGGGTGAAAAACGCTTAAAGATGTCAAGAGAGCGGGCCACGTTTTACCTACAGGATCCCATTTGCTACAAAATCAGCAAGTGTGGGAAAAGCATTTCCTCACCGACTCTTGATTTTTGTTTCAAAGAGGAAAGTTTTACTCAATGCGTGTCATGATGTTTGACGCTTTTTTTATGTTTCGCTGAGGTTTCTATCATCTCGTCAGTCTTACATTCAACGATTAACCTACACATTTGCTTTTGTCCCCATCATAATCTAGAATTATTCAATAATATTTCCTTCCATATCAATCCCGCCTCGCCAGCCAGATGGATATCATTTCTTATCCAACTGATAACTTTGCGATTTTCTGTTGTTCAGTATTACTCTTTGGTTGAGCTGGTAGTCCTGCAAAGCACTGATTTACCTGTTCGTATGCCTTGCAGGTAAATCATGTCCGACACAGACTTTCCATTAGAGGAACTTCATTTTCCAGTGTGAATTTGCGCTTCGATCTGCACAGCGTCAGGCGTACAACGAATCATAATTATTTTTTCTTCCTCACAAACTTTAAATGTGAAATTACACACACACGCACACACACACGCTTCTTGTCATTCTCTGTGCTTTGATAAAAGAGCTGAGAGGTGGAAGGTACTGGAGTGTGTCTGCTGCTGGAGTAGGCTTACAGTGCTCAGAGATGCTCTGGGCCATTACACATAACCTCTGACCCCAGCGGGCACCCCTGATGTGAAACGACGCGGGCCTGGTCTTACTCAGCTGGAACGAGGCCGCGCGGGGAGACACAGGGTGGGGACGTGGATCCGTGTGTTCGCACGCGCGCCGATCTGTGGGTGGAATTCATCCGTCCAAAACAAAGGGAGGGGATAAAATCTACATTTCAACGTATTTCAGACACATATCATGAGGACGTTCTGCTGCTGCGGGAAGAAATAACACTCTGTAATAAGCAAATGTTGGCTTTTAGTTTATTTAAATCAAATATTTGCAGCAGGAAAGTCTAGTGCGTATGTCCAGGGCCGGATTTAGAAGGATGAGGGCCCCTGGGTTAGAGCCAGTTTTGGTGTCCTATCCAAAAGATAAAAACTAAATAAACATTTTACTCTTGGCAACAATTACACCGCATTAAGAGCAGATTTAAAACATCCTATGTGAGATGGCTCCGTGTTGGTCCCAAAAAGTTCTGAATTTTATTCGCTACTGGAAAGTTTAACAATAGAAAAACAATCCACTTAAAATGAGATTTACATTCGATACAATGTAAAACATTGATTCATCACAAAAACATTCAAAGTCTTTGACGCCCCACAAAAGCTTGAGCCCTGGGCTACTGCCCAGCATGAGCCATGAAAGCTACAAGATTTGACTAAAATACTCAAACCGCTTAAACTTTTTCTTAGTTACTTTATAACCACACAACTTTTGGGAAGACATACCAAACACTATGCATGGCGGCTAACGTCCACTGCGTTTCACTCTGGACATACGGTTAAAGTAGCGGCGGCAGCATCATGCTGTGGGAATGCACGTCAGCAGCAGAATGGAGAAAATATTCTGTGGGTGTAAAGCGAGAAACCGTGAAAAAGTTGAAGGGCTGTGATTACGTTTGTACTTTTTTTTTACTTCAGGATAAAAATTTTTTTGACTTAAAGATTTATTGTAATATTTCTTATTTCTATTTTCAATATTTACGTAACATCTGACTTTTTTTCTCTGTTTTTTTATTTTTTATTTTTTACAAGACCACCCAAAAAACATTCGTTTCACACGACGCAGTCGTTTAATGAAGTATTTCAAGAAAACCTTCAGTGCGTCAGACAAGCTGACCGTATTTCCGAGTCGTCGGAGATGTGAGGATGAATGATTTCCGCGCGTCGCTGTCATCTCGCACAGAACCGGCGGCGATGCATTACCATAAACACGGGCAGACGTGCAGCACCTCGTAGGAGAAGCTCCTAATTAGCAGGCGACGTCTCCATCCCTGGCGCCCACATGCCAGCCACCCACCATTGTGACGTGTCTGTCTGCATTACCGTGACCCTCCTCCCTCTTCCTTACTGTCCACTCCGCTGCTCAACACAAAACCACTGAGGCATGGGCACCCTGCTAATTATGACTTAGTGTTTGTGTGTGTATGTGTGTGTGTGTGCGTGTGTGCGTGCGTCTGTGTGTGTGTGCGCACGCCAAGTCAAGGTACGTGACTTGATGGACACTAACAGGGTGTGGAAAAGGGAAAAAAAAAAAAAAAGAAGGACAAAGAATTGGCATGTGCAAATGTTCTCAGTTCATTACCATGTGCTGATGTGTCGTCTGCAAATTAGGAACAATGAGTCACAAGATCTGGGCAACATTTTACATCTGATATTTCAAATAATCTTTTAATTCCAAGTATTAAACTACTTACAATTTCATGTCGTCGTAGGGCGAACAGCTGGGGTTCGTTTCTGTGTTTTCAAACGTCAGGATTTAATTGTGGAGAAAATGTGTCAACGGATTTATTTCTATTCTTGGTTGGTTAAATATGTGATTATTATGTACTGTTTAATAAAAGATAATTATGGCAGGGATTACATTGCAAGCGAAAAAGTCACAGGAGCTTCAGTGATTGTTTTTCAATGAGAATTTGAAAAAAAAAAAAAACACAATTATTTTATCTTATTTTTAAATTTTTTGTAGGGGGGAAAAAAACCCAAGCATATAAAAAAAAACCAAAATTAATAAAAAAAAATAAAAAATAAAGACAAAACAATCCAGTTGTGTTAAAGTGAGTGAAGTCCAGTTTACTCAAAGTCACTTTCATCCGCACTGATATCACTGCTGTGGTGAGGAATCAATAGGTGGAAGACAAGTCGCAAAATAGGTGCCGACATTCATATGTAAATAGAAACCGGGGCGACCCGGCGCTCACCAGAACCCGCACACTGCTTTGTTCGTCTTCAGTAAGAGACACCAACCCAAAAACAATGAGCCTGGACCAGTGAGGGGGGCAAAGCGATGGAGGGGTCACAACAGGCTGGATGAGAAGACAGTGGACAGGGTCAAAGGTCAGCTAGTAGGGAGTGTATCTGTGTGTTGCTGTTGTCTCCCAGCAGTATAAAAGTGTGTTTCTGTCCATGCTCTACCACTCCCTGTGGGGATCCTATTATTACCTTTTTCTTTTTCCCAGCAGTCCTACTGCCATCTGCAGAAATACACAGTTCAGTCAAAACAACCAATCGGAGACCGGAGGAGGGACTCAGCACTGTCAATCATCCTTATTTATGCGCAGCTCATAGTTCCAATTTTCCATCTAGAAAATTGGATGTGTATATTTTTGTGACAGTAGAGTGGAAAAACATTTTTCTGGCATCATTTTCAAGCAACTAAACAGCATTTAATGGTTGTTATGGTGACTTGCTCTTTCACCTTATTTAGTTTACGCAACAGAAACTCTGATCGTTTTAAGTAAAAGGAAAAATCCATAGTTGGATCGATTTAGATGGACTATGAAAGGCATCTATTATAAAAACTTTGTTGTTTGCTAAAACATGTTTTTTTTCCCCCACTGAACTGTTTTGGAAATGAAACGAAAACAAGATGAGAGCCACAAAATCAGATCCCGGTGTCCAAGTTCAGTCAGAATCTCAAACGTCTTTAATATCCGAGGACAAACGATAAAAACCCCCCATCTTTTTCTCATCCTCTGTACCCGACCAATTCGTTCTTTGAAATGCATAAACATCTAAACGAAGACGCGACTCTCCCGATTAAAAAAGTCACAGGCTTGTCGTAAAGTTCGCTCCCTCAGAACGCAAAGACTTCTCCTGCGCGTTTCAACTTGAAACCATCCTACTGCAATAAAACATAAAAAAAAAAAAAAAAAAAAAAGAAAAAGAGTTTATTTTAAAGCTTTTTGAACCAGTCTTCAGCAGGGGCGCCAGTAGATGAGGTTTACCCCGACTTGAACTCACGCCGAGGGATGAGGCAACCCCGACACCAAACGCAACACACAGCGGCGGCTCCGTCGTCGTGACGGCGGGTCGAAAGTTCTCACATGGTGAAAACGGCTCTAAACAATCCTCGGCCGTTTGGAGCAATCAGTCAAGGACTCGTGAGGTAATGGCTTCGCGGGGCCGAGCGGAAAAGAGTTCCACACTAATAAAAAAATATACACCTCCTGCACATGTGCGCGTACGGATCCGTGTAAATAAACACACATGTGAACGTGACACGAACGTACACACGCGGAACTTCAAAGTGCTCTCGCAACAGAATCTGATACGGCCTCCACACACAATCACACACACACGCGCACGCGCACGCACACACGCACACACACACACACCGGCGCAGGCCGTTATAACCAGCATAAACAAGGATGACAAGTTGAGATTAATGAAGGGCCCGGCAGTGACAGACCAATTTAATTGTCAGCCATGATGGCCGCTGAGCCCCACCGGTGTATTTATACAAGGTTACCGTGGTGACTTAAAATGCTGCTAATTGATCATGACCAATAAGTAATTAGGAAAGCGGATAGTGTGTGTCCTTCCAACATACGTGTCAAAGGCGCAGGAGGGCCGAGACGGAGCGGCGAGGAGAGAACGAGCTGAAACAACATCTGACACCAGGCAGATTGTGTCAAGAGAAAGGCCATTAACTTTGTCTTCCTGGTGTTTTAAACCATTTTTTAAATAAAACCCACTTTGCTCTCACACACACAGGTGTTTGGATTGAGGTGTTTGCAGACAGACCCTACGCAGTGCAGCTGTATTAATTGGTAGTGGTTGCACATATGACAGCTTTTGTTGTCGTTACATGCGCATATATTGTTGTTCGCTCTTCCTGCAGGCGTGGAAGCGTTTTTTCTTGCATTCTCTTTATCCGTCTTTCTCGCCTCTATTCTCATCTCATTGTTTTTCCAAATCTCGAGCGCGACAGCGTGGGTTAAGTCCTCATAGTGAGCGCTGTAAAATGTACAAACTCAAAAGAAGAAAGCTATTCCGAAAATGAAACGTGTTGCACACTGAACAAATGAAAGCTGCTAACAAAGTAGGACGGCTGGCACGAAGCATCCGCACGCCACGATATTTCATGGCTCTCTCTTTTTGAAGATAAACTTTTGAGCTAAACTCTCATTCATCTGTGATCTCCTTCTGATGTTCCTCGCCGGAATGAGCCTCGGCTGAATTTCCCAGGTTTCTCCCGAGCCGCTGGAAGCTGACGGTGGCCTTGGCTTTGTGACTTCACGTCGCGTTCTCCGCTGGCAGCCCAAGGTCTGCTTCGACAAGAAGGAATGTTGGAGAAAAGAAAGAGCAAATAAACAGACTGTAGCTGCGATATCCATCTGAAAGGAAGCCCTGGAGTTATGAAATTTATTGAAAAAAAAACAAAAAAAAAAACAATCTACTGACTGGAGAGCAAACTTTTAATCTGTCTTCCTGAGCTCAATTTGTTAAAAATAAATTGGAACACCGCATTCCAGAGTATTATATTTATTGTAAATTTGAATTTCTTTAAGTAAGTTAACTTTTAATAGTTCAGGATATATCAGGCAGGCAAAATTTCTGATTTGACACCGGCAATGGTAACTCGATAGATGGAAGCGCCGTTTTAGCTTTACCATGCTAAAACAGCGCCGACAACATAAGTCAACGTTCACAACTTCTTCTGTCTGATGAAGTTCAATCAGAGAAAATTCAACTTAATGGAAGAAATCCATAGAATAGAGATGAGAATTGAGTGGAGTTGCAAACCTGTCCCATCTCTGAAGTGCTTTCCAAACTCTCCAGCACCCACAAGTAAGTTCAGCATACTTTATAACTAACAGAAACTTATACAACACGTCAGAGAAACACTCTAAAGGTGTAATTTTATCTTTAGTCTGAATGAGCTGCGGCTGTTTTATCGTCTAAACAGCTGTTCACTGTAATTTATTTATTTATTTTTTTTAGCGAGATCCGTTCTCAAACCGCCGCGTCGTTACAGCTGCCCTAGCAACAAATGCACAACGTATTCATTTGAGCGCATTACCGAGAACATGCGACCGACGTGTGCCAACGCCGCGCCGCATTCCCCCCCCCCCCCCAAGTTGTCTCGAAGGCCTGCTGTTAGCGCCGAGGCTAATGAGATCCAGCGGGGCGGGGTGCGCGCGGCTCGGGCGGAGGCGGGGGAAAAGGTGTTTCACCCCGGCGGTTTGCTGAGTCGGCGCAAACCTCGGCAGACGCCTGCGCCAAGGTGGGAGGGTGCGACCTCACTCCTGACATGGGACTTGGCACCTGTCACACACAGGTGCAAACACCCGACGACGAGCACGAACTGAAAAAGGGTTATAATAGGCAACCTTTGAAACGCAACAAAACAACACACACATACACACACACGACACACACACACACACACACACGACACAACACATGCTCCCCGTCTACCACCTCCAGGTCTGGCGTTGGCAGCCGGGCGGCGAGCTCAGCTGGCTCCGTCAGATAAGAGGGAGGCTATGTTTCACGGTAAGGTGTGTAGCAGAGGAAATCAGGGACCTGATTAAAGTCTCGACAGGTGAATAAAACATTGGGACATCCATTATGAGAGAGCGGGGGAATTAGTGCGTGTCTCAGGCTCAGGTAGTTACAACGGCTGCGGGAGGCAAAGTCTGAGGAAAGACTGCAAAAGTAAAACCGTCATTAATCAATCCCCTGCATGTTCGCCAGTCGAGGTAGACCAGCCGTCGCTTCACAGCGCAGGCCGGGCATCCTCCCATTTGCTTGGAGGTGACAGAAGTCGTCGCGAACGGTGACGTTGACTGAAGAGTTGCAGGCTGCCTGTAATTTCAGCGACGTGAGCAGAGGAAGTAAAATCAAATGTTGAGTTAACGTCAACAGCCGCAGGACGGTTTGTTTACGGCGCAGGTCATTTCCGGTCAGCTCCGTAAAGTCAAACTCGCGGGCTAAAGTTAAGAGACTGGGTGAAATGTGGAACCTCTGCGGAGTCCACGCCTCCAGGAAGCGATGGCTCCTCAACAGACTCGCCGTACGAAGCAAAGCGAGGAACGAGGCGACTGGTTTTTACCGGGAGACATCCTCAGTAACCTTTGGAGGAATCCAAAGGTTAAACATCAAGGATGTTTGGATGTTTCAAGCAACTTTTAAAAAAAAAAAAAAAAAATTTCATTTTCCTCCCAAGGACAGATAGTCATGAAGAGTCTGAGTAAAGAGTTTCTTTTTTTCTCGGTTTCCTCCGAGTCGACGATGAAGATTTGCACAGGGCAAAGTAACAGTATCAGAAGTGAAAAGTGAAAAAGACAAGATGAGCCAAAACCAATTCAGTCTCGGTAGGTCTCCCGATTGTCCAAAATAAGCACTTGACCGAAGTTAACATCACAGACTAGAGCTATATTTATGGTGCAGATAAAATATTTATATAGTGAGTCATAAAGTCTGGTCCTGGAAAACAGCTGCAGGGGTATTAGACGCTGCAAAATGTTGGCAATTAAAACACTTTCTTCAGCGGGACGGCCGTTACACGTGCTGTTTGACAAAAATGCAAGAACCAACTATTAACTATCTTCTTCAAAGTCTTTTTAGTGCTGTCGTTTTATGGTTTGTGGGGAGGATTTTCCTTTTTTTTTTTTTTTTTTTTTTTGTCCCGTCTCTCTCTCTCTGCTTGAAAGTCAAAACGCTTCACCCATAAAGACAAGTTCAAGACAGCTACTGAAACGCACGGACTTGTTAAGCCGAATAGCAACACATGAAAGGAAAGCAAAGGAGCTACTACTGTTAATTATTTTACAGGTTAGGCCAAAAGCTCTGTGACCTGGTGGGAAAAGGAGGCGTCCGGTGAAGGATATTTGTTCCACATCTGCTGAATGTTTTAGCCTCGGATCACTGGATTTATCCTGGATGGATCTTCTGTCTTACTCTAAGGTGATTGTCCAAATAAAATAAGGGAAATATATATATATATATGTACATATATTTTTATGCAAACATCAATGAGCTGAGAAGTGTTTCTCAGGCTTTCGAGGATGGAGAGGAGACTCAAAACAAAACAAAGCAAAACAAGAGGAATCCCCTGTCAATCGTTCCCTTCCCGGGTCATTAATACTGCACGTCGGGCGTGCTTTTAAAACTTGATCTTCTGTGAATAATGGATCGTGGCACTATCAAATACAGAAAGGTGGATCGATCTTGCTCCCCCAGACGAAACACCGGCTCAGACGCGAGGAGCGAGTTTTGTCTATTCCGGTCTGTGGTTTCACGATTTCAGATGAACAATGGCTAATTAGAGATAAATAAGTCATGGGAAGCTATCTGTAACTTCAGGGCCGGTGTTTGGTGTCGGATTGTGGGTCCGAGACCCAACGGAGATCAGACTGACGTTAGTGAAAGATTACGTTTAGAAAGGCACTGATTTGGAGCCCAAATTGTGCAGAAGATATTCAGTGACTGTGATATTAGCTTCCTGGGCCTCTGGGAACGGTATATCCCAAAACTGAAGAAATACACACACAGGTTATTGCTTTTAATGAAAGTTAAGTTTCCAGATCGTGGCTGATTGGCCCTCCAGCTGGAAGCGGGAAAAATCTGCTCATCAACACTCTTCAGTGCAGGAATAATTACAGAAGAAGACTCAACGTTAGCAGTTTTCAGTAAACGTGAAATCAGGGGAAGCACAAACGAGCTAAAAAAAATCCATTTCCTGTCACAATAAATGCAAGAACTATTTATTGCTTATTTTTCAGGCAGCTGTATGGTTGTGCCACAGCCCCACAAACACAAACATTACTTTTGAAAAAAATATTCTAGTTACAATTGCGACACCGGCCTAATAAAAAAAAAAAAAAAAAAAGCGTGATTTGTATCAGTGAACTGCGAAACTCTTATTTGAACAAAACGCAGAGAAAATACTGAAAATTGCAGTCCAGACAATACGGAAAGTTTTTTTTTAAAAAAAAAAAAACATAATTAGGATTTATGCTGACAATAACAGCTCAAAATTCCTATCATGATTAGAAATTTGTCGATTAGAGATGCTTTATTGTCCCAATAGGAAGGTTTTGCTGCAGTCAGACTTTTTCTATTTGTTGAAGTAATCTTTGCCAGATTAAAAAAAAAAAACAAACAAAAAAAAAAACTTCAGTATAAGTTCGATGTTAAGTTCCGAAAGAGGAAATTGTAATTAGCTCAAATCTGCGGGGACGGGTCAGAGTTCTGCACAGATCGGAAACTTGGCCAACGAAACTATTATTGGAGCGTTTGTAATTAATTTTGGATACTTTTTTTGGCACTCGTCCTAATTTGAGACGTGATGTACGGCGGCAGAAAATTTCTTGCACATGAAGCAAAACTCGGACCGACAATTTATTTTTCAGGAAAAACAAACAAATTCTGGGGAGACTGAAGAAGAAGGAAAGCGAGCAGCAGACAAATTAATCATATGCAAGGAGGTGAACGTTTATACTTTTCAGTGCTAATCACAAAGCCAGCGAAACGGGAGTTAATCAAACTCCAAAGTGGCCAAGGACTGTTATCCCTGACGACGTTTCGCTTTCATCTTTTTAACACGGCTCTGCGTTAAAACTCTCTGAGGTTTGGGCGGATTGGACGGCACTTTTAACGAAAGGGAAAAAGAAAACCCTCATCTGAGTGCGGAACCTGCCTGGCCTGGTGTCCAACACAAAGAACACATGTGGAATAAATCTAAAAGGCAGGCGACGGGCCAGGGATCGGCTTCAGCGCCGAGCCGGAGCTAACGTCACAGAAGCGTCGCAACGCTGACACCGTGACGAGCAATCCACGCAAGCTGCGGCCGGCGTTGCTTCAGGAAAGAGCGACTCCTTCCCCGAGGGCCCCGGGCGCGAGGGCGAGCCTCGTTTTAAACGCAGAGCGTAATCCGGCGGAAATATCACCCGAGATCCGGCGGCGCCGTGTGGAAGTAGAGCGCGACCCGGGTCACGTTCTGCTCACAGAGGCGAGGGACGGAAACAAGAGCATGGATGCGACTGTTGGAGAGGCTCCGCAGTCTTATCCATAAAACATACAGACTTCTTATAATTGCAGACGACATTCTAACGTGTTATTAACAGAACTGGGACTGGCACATGTGAAGTCATCACAAAAAGTCAAGACTTTTCTGTTACGAGAAGAAGGTTGTAGGGTTTTGTAGCAGAACGTGTATGTTTGCTCGGTTATGTTGGGGTTTTTTATTTAAGCATACCTGGAGCGTCGCTTTGATCCTTTGATCTAGAATCGAGCAATGGAGACGCAGTTTCCAGGCTTCCACTTCACAGTGACGCCGCCCCCTCAGCTCCTTCAGACTAGCCAGCAGCAATTAGCAAACACCTCATGTCCTCTGCCGAGGTCGTCATATGAGCTGCTTCTCAGTACGACGCTGTCATGAACATTGGACGATTAATAGAGGAGCGATGTTGTGACGACTTGCTGAAGGCGGCGTTTCAGAAACAACACGGCTTTTTAAAGAGACAGAGACCCAATTTCAAGGTGTCTAACTATAAGGTCAAATTTCCGTTAAGTCATATTTGAAATACATAGCAATTTTAAAGCAACTGAAGGTAACGTTGTGAAATTGGTTTAATCTGTGATGATCCAGGAAGATTGATTTACAGTTTGTGACAAGTGTCAAATGTTTAATTGCAAAAAAAAACAAACAGAAAAAGTGTTTTTGGCCCACCGTTGGTTGAACGCGATCATTTCGTTCTCGCCCAAGCCGACTCCTCCTTTGAACACTTTCTTTTTTTTTTTTTTTCCTGGTGCGTCCTCCACCTGGTCCCGTTTTCCCACGGCAGACACAACAACCGGGGCCAGACGCGGCGCTTCTCCGTTCGCCAGTTTGGCGCCCGGAGGATGAGAGTCAACGAAGAGTCGGCGACCATCTCAAAAGTGCGAGACTGGCAGCCGAACGTCAGCCTGCTCCACTGCAAACTCCTCTTCCCCTGCTTAATTTATTACGTTTAGATTAAATCCAGTGAAATTCAATATTTTAATTGAATGTTTAGAGCCCGAGTGTTCAGTGATAAATTTCCACCCCGCGCTCCGCTATCGCGTTTCTCGGGCCTAATTACATTTGCATAAATGATGTTCGTCATTACAGTCACAGGTTGGTTAGGCGCTGGGGAGGCGAACGAGGGAGCCGGGTAGCGTAAAGAAACAAGGACACGCTGAAAGGACACCGGCATCAGCGTTTTCTTCTCTTTATTTTTGGACTCAGTGCTGAGGATACGCGTCTCCTCGGTGCTGGAAAGTGGTTTGTAGCAGATGGGCGTCTGAACAGGGAGCAAAAAAAAAAAAAACACAGATTCCTGACAAGTCCTGCAGCAAAATCCGACCGAAGCATCGAGGCAAACTTGTGTTCCTGCGACCTATTCTCAGAGATCAATAGAAAATAAACAAGACCAATATTATATAATGTCAGGCAAACCTCAAGCAGACAGTTCAGTTTATTATGCATTGACCTTTGCCTGCCGTTCATTCATCATATTTATACCCAGAACAACTCAATTGATGCCACACACATAATTCCTCCACGGGTGAAAGTATGAAGTTTTAACAGCACAAATTAGCTAACACTGACTTGGTTGTGACGAATGGGTCAGGTTAAAACATTATTGCACATCTCTGCAGTTTTGCCAGATTTATTTTGAGCTCATGTTCTCTTCTAGCAGGAAATAAAATAAAAAAAAAAATAAAAAAAAAATTCCTCCAGGGGACAGGAGAGGCGTCTGGAACGAGTCGGCTCCAGACGCATTGAGGGCAGCACGCTTCGGAAACGCAAAAACGGGGGGAAAAAAAAACAAAACGTTTCTGTTGGGGTTTTTTTCGTACACGACCCAAAGTGCTGCTCTCACTGCGGCATGTGAACGCATTAAAGCTGAAGTGCTCAACATTAATGTACGCAAGCTGAGACAAGCTAACCGATTCCTCTTGGGACAAAAGCAGTCCGCTAGCATTACCAGTGTAACATAGCAGTCCCCCACACAGTGGGTTGTTGTTGAGCCCAAATGCTTAATATTCTTTCCAACTTTTGAATTTCTGTCTTATTTATTAATGATGTGAAGATGCATTGCGCTTCGAGTTCATAACTTTGCATAATTGCATTTTCTGCAACACTGTAGCGTATGTAACTGTTCCCCTGCTACGTCAGGTTCCCACAAAAGTTCATCGACACGCATGTCGCTGCAAATACGCATCATGCTAACATTAGACGCAAAATGTGAAACCATGTGACGTCTTTGAAAAACGTCGTTGCGTCAGACTTTTTTCCTTAATTGTGTGACGTTCTACCAATGCAGTAAAAGATGAATTTATTCGTGAAGACGTCGCCCGTCTTGAACAAGGGATCTAGGAAACTGAACACATTTCCACCAGCGAGTGAAAACTTGTCATTTCTCTTTTCATCGTTAAGCAGCAGCAGAGGAAGACAGTGATGGAGGTTCAGTTCATCGCTGCATCAATGCATTAAGCGCACCTCGCTGCTGTCAGACCTGTCGCTGATGGAAGTGGGAAAGACGATCCCCCGGTTCCAGTTACGCCACTTGTGGTTGCGTGTACACAGAGCTTCGAAGCTCTCCAGCGGGCGTCAGCCGCCGATTCACGCAGCGCGTGGGAAGAAACTCTCCAAGGATGACCGGAGCTTTTCACGAACGTCCCAACGTGTTTGCCGCAGATACGACTTTACCTTAGCAGCAGCTGTTTTATTATCGTAATTATTATTCCATGGTGCAAATGGGTGAGTTTGACATGATTAAAATCTGTGTCTGATGTGACTAAGAAATCCATAAAGCAAAAAAAAAAAAAAAAAAAAAAACCCAAACGTAGATGTAAATTATGGAGCGGAGGTCGGCTATTTAAGGGAAATTTTTCAACATGACATCAGCGCAGGTTTTTGTTTGCGTAACGTCCAGCGCCTCTTGATTAAAAGCCCGCTCGGATTTTCACCCTCAGGACCCGTCTCCGCAGGAGTAGCCCCGACTTCGGCCTTGCGACCAGATCCCTTGTAAGAAACTGCCTCGTAAGAAGTTTTTCTCCCCTCTTTGCTGCGGAAATAACCGTCGTAAAGTCTCTCCTTCACTGCTTTGGAATGCTCCTCTCAGTTTTCCCTCTCGGTTTCTGGTTCTTTTTGCCCCCCTGCTGGGGAAAAGTAAGTGAGAAAATCATTATTTGGTAGACGCGGGGGCCCGGCCAGCGCAGACCGGTGCTCTTAAAGCAACACCGGCTACGGCCTCAGAATGCAATTTCTGCGCTTGGGTTACACCCGCCGACGTCCTGTTACACGGCTCCCCGCGGCGTGCTGCTGATGGTTAAAATATGAGCCGGACTGAGGCGACCTGCTTATGGTGATTGAGGAGGATTCCCCACTGTTCGAGAGAAGCTGGAGGTTAGAGCCGAGAAAGATTCACTGCCGGACAGCGGGAGCTTGTCGCCCTAATTTCCCCCACCCCCCCAAAAAAAAAAAAAAAAAAAAAAATATCACTGAGGTTTTAACGTACGCGGGCGTTGATTAAGGACAAAAGATAAGAGTTAATCCTGATGTTCACGATGTGCTAAATGTGCTTGGAAATCCGGGTCAACTTTAATTTGACTGACTGTAAACGCATTTCCAGATGGAGGGCTTCTCTTTTATTTAGAGGAAGCCCGGCGTTCTCAAGTCCACAACGGGAGCGTGGAAACTGATAGTATAATTTGTCCACTTAAGGAAGCTCTTGTTGCTCCGAAGGCTTTGTTCAAATCAAAGCCCGTAAAAGGTGGAGAAGCCCAGGGGAGTCTAGAGTCGTATGAAAAGTCAGGAGTTAGGTTTCCGCAAAATCCCATCTCTTTACCCCGACCTCGCCCGTGACCCCCGTCTCCACCCGTGGGATGATCCGGCTGCGGTTCCCGTACAGGTGAGGTCTGAACGCGGCGCTTCGCGACAGCGGGTTAAGTGTCCCGGAGAAAGGCCCTATTCTTCCGCTTCTGTCTGAAGTGCCACCCAATAGTTTACCCCCCGCCTGTAAACAGAACACCCAAAACGGACCCGGTGCTGTACTTCAGCTCGCCGTTAACGACGTCTACCACCCGTTCTTCTGCGACGCTGCTTCGCCGCGACCCCTGAAAACTTGATGCGATTCTGCTTTTTTTCTCTCCCCCCCGTCTCTGTTCTTTTTCCGTCAACTTCAAAGTGGCGGCCCGTGACAAAGGAGGGGCGCTTGCACCAAGAGCGACTGTCAGTGTTGAACTTCAAAAGATGTCATGTAATGCCACGTTGTCATTTTCATAACAGTCAACCTGGGCTCCTGTCATGATGCGCCTCCCGCTGACCTCAAAGATACCCATTATAACCTTTTCCTCCTTTAGATTTGCTTAAATTAGATTATATATATGTAGTTGAACATGTTCAAACTATAACAGTCAACTTCCTGATCTTAGTAGATTTTAGTTAACTGTTTAATCTGTATATTGTTTTGGATTTGAACTTGAATATTGAACTTTTTCACATTGAAACTGCTGTCCAAAGATGCTCTCCATGCAGTCTGAGGTCTAAAATAAGAATTGGCACAAACATCCGCTTCTAGACAGCTTTAATTTTCATATTAAAACAATACAAGACATAAAAACTTTCACTTAAAAGTGTCAAACAGTTGAAAGAAGATGTAGTTTTTAAGACACTTTATGTCCATTCAAGCCACTTGTCCGTCATACCCGTTTAAACCCCGTGGATTAACTTGGATTGAATATGCGAGGGCCAAAATGCATTAATCAAGTCGCCTTCATTCGGAACGCACCGCTTAGCTCTTTCGTCAGCGATGATGACGACGCGCCGGCCGCCCCACGCCCCATCGCTCGATTTCGCAGGTCATTGAGATCCAGGCCGCCCGGGTCCCGACGACGACGCGCATGTGGACGTTTCTCACAAACATGCCCGCTTGTCGCCGCGGATGCTCTCGTTCTGTCTCCCTTCCGCCTCAACACGACTTCCCCCTGTCACGGCATATTAAAAGTGCTTTACATGTGCATGTCCAACGCGATGAATATGGATGTGACCTCTTTCTTCGGCGCCTCGCCGCCCGTCTGACCCCCCCCCCTCCCCCTTCATAACCCTCCCCCGCAGGCACAAGACAGCACTTCTCAATGAGCACAGCGTGCGCAGGAGACCGGCTCTAACCCCTGCTGGAAACACACACACACACACGCACACACACACACACACACGCACACACGCATCGTGAACTCATAACTGTAGACACTCGCAAATATGTATACATCTATAAAAGTAAGTGCCTGCGCGCTCATACCCGACTCGCTCATGCTCTCGTTTCTCGTCTGCCGCGTCTCTTCTTTGACCTTTCGCGATGCGTTTTGCATAAAAATAAGAGAACAGAGGGGTGTCGAAAGCCAGAGGAGTAAGGTCTAAAGAAGATGCTGATTTCTTATTCATATGTGTGACATCTCTGATAAAACAATGGCCTGCATTCTTCACATGCTGAGTTCAGGCCTCTCAGGCGTGATTTTTTTTTTTTTTTTTTTTTTTTTTTCTTTAGCCACCGTCTTCATAAGTAGTTCTTTGGAAGGACATGAATGTGAATTGTCCAGTAAGTAAATAAATGAAGAATATTAACTAAAGAAATAAGTCAAATTTGTTTGTATGAATCCCCTCTTGACCTCCAGGGCTCACAAACACACACACTCTTCCAGTGAACACGTTTCATTTGAGGAAACCATCAAGAACTTACCAATGGGTGGGCCCACTAATGTAGAACTTGCCGAACCCTCCCAAAAGTCTTAGTGCGACGCAGATGACACGGTGAGACAACGGGGAAGCGATGAGGGCGTCCCATCAGACCGTCAGTTCCCGAAACCACACACAAAAAAAACGTCTCCTGTGAAACAACTACCTGACAACTGTTCATTCATTCTCAGTGCTAATGATGCAGCCTCCCCTTTTCATGCTGCCCTGGGCAGACAGCCGTGAATCCTATGTGAAGCATGACGCTAGCACTGTGTAAATAGCATAAATTGACAAATGATGTCACTGAATCTTTTCATTAAAACATTTTCACATCAGTCCATGTATTTAAAGACGTTCTTCCATATCAAAGCCGTAATTTGGCTTATTAAATTGGTAATCAGTTATTATTTTTGGCTAATAAGATAACACTGAACATGATGTTCTTTTCGGCAACTATTGCGGAAGAGTCAAAACGGAAACTAATGGCTTCCAGCTCCTCTGTGTCACGTTTGATGTGATTCTGGCTTACAGATGAATGATGTATAAAAGGAGAAAGACAGGTTGGGACATTTTTTGTGATGATATTCAAACCCTTTGAATCTGGAGAGATTCCTAGGACGGCGTTGGTACAGGCCTCACTTTGACTTAAATTGGTGATTAGACGAAAATAAATGAGCTTTTAATACTCATATAAACCTTAAATCCTGGTGCACGCAATCTTAAGAACCACAACAACTCACTGGAAATGTTGCGGTACACTGGTGTGCAGTTTATAAAAACTCTTAAAAGCCATTCAGAAAGTAATATTTGCCAAATATTACATTAAATACCAGGCTGAAGGTGCATGTTAGTTTTGGTAATTCAGTGTGCATCGAGTTAAAAGACTGAAACAAAAGAGAGAATAGAAGAAACTGAATGGTGTATTGTCCAGAGGCATTTTTTTTTTTTTTAAAGTAATTATGCAATTTAGTAACTGCTTTTTTGAAATAAGTAATTAGGAAAGCGGCTGGATTACTTTCTTGTAGAAGTAATGAGTAAATAGTTAGTATTTACTCAACTGGACCAACACTGCTGGTTGACAAAGATGGATGAGTTAGTTGTTCTTGGTTATAAAAATAAAAGACCAAATACAAAGGTCAGAATTATACCACAAGCTTATTTATGTCCATAGTGTGTGACATAAAGGGACATTAAGTCATGTCACCATAAAAGCATTTGTCTGTATCCTGCAAAATAAATAAATTTGGCAGAGAACCTTTTATGGACGTTCAGGACAAGAAATATCTGAGAAAAGATCATCGCTTCTTAGTGAAAGCAGTCAAGTTTTGTCAATGGTACTTTCCCAGAAAAAAGAATAATAATAATAATAAAAAAAAAAAGCCTAAGTCCAAGCCATAATTTCTCAAATGGTGAATGAGTAAAGACGTGGAGCAGCAGAAAAGCAGGAGGGGAAATTACACATTTACAGCTATCGATGTCCTTGAACTCTGGTCTTCCACAAGCCAGACGGACAATATTCCCTCTGTGTGCTTTCCGTGACACGGCGGGGCTGAAGCGAGGATGCCTCGCCTGCCGTGGCACCGCGACACGACAACGCAGAGACACCGGGGGACGTCTGAGGTCGAGTCATGAGTCAGGCACGCCGTGCCAAACTGTGACTGTGCGCGCACACTACAAAAGGGTTTTTACTTCTGAGCCGCGGTTCATGTGACGGACCTGAGGGCTGGGAAGGGGTTATTTTTAGGCCGGATGTTGGAGGCAAATACGAGTTTGTGTTGACGTTTTTTAAACAGACGGCGTTCTTTCTCCGCGTCTCCATTCGCAGCGGGGAGACTCGAGCGCGCAAACGAACAAACACAAACAATTTTTCTGTGCTGCCCGTCATCTTTCGGACGGTTTTTCTGGGTTACGAGCAGAGTGGGGGAAAGTTCAAAAAAACCTAAATTCTTTTTGGCTGGGATTTATTTTCCTTCCCATTGATCACCAAGCAGCTGCTGACTGATTCTCAGCATAGCCTACATAGCCACAATGTTTTCTTAGCATTTCAGACATGCAGACGACAGACAGGGTGAGAAAAGGGAGGAGGTGAGAAGTGGGAAGGAAAACGTAAAAGGAAGGGGTGAGGGGTGGGGAGGGAGGAGCAGGGAAGAATTGTGTGGGAGTGGGAGAATGTCCTCCTGTCCTTCCCTCTCCTGAAATATGGAACTAGCTTGAGTCGGAGACAGAGATTCAGGCAAAAGATTACATATCTTTGTCCTAATAAGGGGAAAGTGAAACTTGACTCTACTGTCAGGGCTAGCAATATAAAATGTGAACCTAACGTTCTTTTGGCTTTATGGGATGGAGTGAGCTCAGATGGAGTTTCCCCATTTCTAGTCCTCCCTGGAATTATTTAAGATTTTCCCACAAATCTGAGCTATATAATCTAATCTATAAATACGTACACGACACACAACCCCCCGCCCCCACAAAACTGGCTTATAGATGAATAATGTACGAAAGGAGAAAGAAGAAAAGTACCTTTCTAAGCACCAGGAACTGAAGAACCAATTTGTGAAACATTGCATTGTGTCATGTTGTTCAGGCACGTGCACCTTTTGAAGGGTTCCCATTCTGATGGGTTCCCATTCTGATGGGTTTCCATTCTGATGGGTTCCCATTCTGATAAGCGCATGCCCATTCTTAGATGTATTGGTCTTTTCATATTTAAGGGTTAACTGATCATCCATCCCTCCAGTTTCCAGACGCACTTGTCCTTACAGAGTCGGACGACCTGTCAACGAACCCACCAGTTCATCACAAAGCAACGTCACAAAAAAATACATTTTAACTTATTTTTTCCGGATACAGTCCTGGTGTGCCACTAGGTGGCCAGAATAGCTGAAGCTATTAGTTTCAGAAACAGAATCTGTGCCAGCCTGGTTTATCTGGGGAGCAATAAAAGAAATAGTTTCAAATGAGCCGGTCAATATGTGCTGTAAATCTATTACTGGAGTGCATAAGTATTGGCATTATGCATGGCGCTGTCATGTCTAGAAGATGACTTCTAGACAGCATTAATAGCAGGTGTTGAATTTCGGATTTGCATGAAGCCAAGTAGTCAGATTGCACAGTTGTTTGGCGTGTGGTGTGTTAGCGCACGTGTGTGTATTCGGTCACTTGACCGTTGGTTCCGACTTCGGGCTCAGCGTGAACAAGTCAGTTTATCCACAAGCAAATCAATTACACCAATATTTCCTATTTCAAGTGTTCAAACGCAGTTCATTAAAAACCCGCTTCGTGAAATTTCCTTCCTCAAACTGCGATGGAGTGCCGCGCGTTTGTGCCTCCAAGAGGCGATGTTGATAATTGTGAATCGTAAAAACTAATTGGATCAACTAAACAGCAATAGCATCTATGACAGAGCGAGCGTGATCCATCGGTGGGAACTAACAAGTTGGAATAATCTCAGATCAGAATCGATCCGAGTTATTGGGGAAACGCTGAGCTGCTTCTCTGCGGCGAAATCAACGCATCACGCTTGGTGAACTAAGCACTTAAATTAAGCGTCACATCTGTTCACAAAGAAGGCCTAAATGCACGTTTGATGAAGCACATTTTCAATGAATTACATAGAGCAAATGCAGAATTTCCTGAATTTGTTCCCTGGGTCATTTCCTCCTTCTATTCCCTCAGCACCAGAGCCACCATCCTCCTCCTTCCATTTCTCAATCCACTCTTTAATAAATGAGCGCTGGTGGTAATTGCCCTGTCTGGGACGACGTCATTACTCATTCAGATGTCCAATAACGCCGCAGCGCCCGCCGCACACACGTGCAAACACGCATGCATGCACACAAGATGCGGGGGTCGGGAGGGGAGTGGGATCGGCTTAGTCTGCACATGCAGATCCATATCATTGATCTCTCTCCCGCCCTCGCCGCTCATTCCCACATTCCATTTTTCATATTCAATGAGTGACTTGTAGATTTGGCTGCTCGATACAGATACGTCTCAATTAAGAGCGGGCCTCGGGTTGCATTGACGCGGAACGACGTTTTGACGCAGAAAAGAGATGTTTATCAAGATGCGTACGGATATCAGCATGACGGTGAAGTTGGAGAGGGGGGGTTGGAGAGTCGGGTTTCAAGACCGATTTTCAAACACGGAAAGAAACGGCTCTCGCTCCAATCCCTGCTTTCCGCTGCACGACCTGCTCATGTGAAGTTGAGGTGCTCCATTCCTGACGGTGACGTGAAAGAAAAAAAAAAAAAAAAACACGACCTTAAACATCATATAACTTACTGTGCCTGTGAAAGAGATGAGAGGTTTCCAAGTCACATCAGGAACCTACATCCTTTCTTCACCCACACTTCCCCAGCAGGTCTGGTTCCCTTTGCCGTGTCGAAGCAAATTTACTAAATATATTTTAAAAAATCCTTATTTGGGCCATTTCATTTCAGTCAAAAAAACTCGATTTCCTTACAACTGACTAACTGAATTGTGTTGATGCTACCGTTTTCTCGCTTGTACGTGTTCTTAACTCTCCTTGCTTCAGATTGTGGGTCGACTGAAGAGAATGACTGTAATCCACCGGTGGTGATAGAGGGTACAAATCACCCTTAAGGTGGATATGAATTGACACGTGGTTGGTACATCATGTTCCACTGGCAGACGGCCCCTTTTTTGTGAAAACCACCAAAATCTAAAAGCTATGAAATGTCCAAAACAGTGAAATGACCAGAGCCTAAATAAATATTTGAGACTGCTTCGGTTGCGTCCGTACCAAAATAATTACCTGGGTTTCATCGTTTTTGGATCAGCCGTGCATTTGGCAACCGTTTCGTAACCACGTCTTAAGAGTCGGCCTCACCGCTACTCGACAAAATTATACAAGGCCCTAATTCGGAATTCAAGTGACACAGAGTTGAAACTGTGTCCTGAGGCAACAGGGATCTGAGATGAGATGCGGTTTCTTCTGTTTGGTTAACTACCAACTGAACCGGAGGGAAAACAGAGCAGCCTGGGAAAAGAGAAAGTGGGACAATGATGGTGTGTTCAGCAGAGGTAGCTAACACAGTGCAGTGAGTCCAGGACCGTTTAATGTGCGTCTCCATTTGGTTAACGCACTTAAGACTTTCCCAAGCCCCTTGACTATTTCTTGATTTCCCCTCAAAAATAAATACATTTCTAAATATTTAAATGTTTTACTTTGTTATTTTGTTTTGTAGAAGAAAAGGGGAAAGTTAAGACAAGGAGTCAAATTTAGGAATGTGCCGTTTTCGTTTATGGAAAAATGACTTTTTATGGAGCACTACACTCCATAGAAAGCGTGAATACACTGTACATGTATTCCTCAATCGGACCTCTCGCTGTTGGCCCTCTTCGCTGTTGGCCCTCTCGCTGTTGGCCCTCGTAAATCTCCAAGCCGGGACTGCGAACCGGGCTGGGCTTCAAGAGCCGATTGTCTTTTTCAACTCGTCTTTGCCGCCGGAGTTATTTTAGTCGGTGGATCCGTGTCCCTGGCAGAAGTTTAGAAATTTCGCTGTCAGCCGAGCGTTGATGTTAACCGTCAGGAACAAGAGTGTTAGTCCGAGTGGAAAGGTGGTGCCGCTTGACGCTGAGCAGACACCTGAGTGAAGGAGCCTGTCTGTGCAGTAAAACTTGCCTTTCACTCAGACTGTACAGAGACCGTCAGGGGGAAAAAAAAACATTTTCACATTTAAATAGGTTTGAGTTTATACGAATGCATCGCGGCGCTCTCAAAAAAAAAACAATGTTTATCTCTCCGAGTCTTCATTTATGGGCTTATTAAAGATCATACTTTTACCTCAGGCTATATTTATAAAGTACTCCGGTCATTGCTTTTCTTCACAACTCCACTCAATTTAAATCTCCCTTCAGTTTTTCGTCTGGCTTTTCTCCCATTGACTTGGATTGAGTAGTATCCTGACGTAGGATTTCTTTGAATTCACCTCGCAAATGGAAACACTTACTACCATTTTGACCAATTTAGTTTCTGTAATCTTCACAGTTAATAATCATTAAGTCCATCAGTTCTCATGTAAAATAGGAATCGCAAGCATCTGTGCAACAAAATAAAATTCTGCACAAAGAAAAAAGACAACAAAAAAAAAATCCACACTTTTCCAAAATATTCAACTTCATGGTGATCAGAGCGTAAAGCTATGAGGCGTGTTGCTGATGTTGACTTCACTTTACACATTTTTGACTTCCTTTCTTTCCCTCCCTTTCCAGTCGTCCCCTTTTTTTTTTCTCCCGCAATCCCTCCATTTTGCAGGCTTCAGGAATGCGAGGTCTGCTTCGTGATTTATAAACACACACATTATAAATGGGCATCTGTAGCTTAAGCGGTGATGAAGCCCTCTCTCTCTCTCTCTCTCTCTCGCTCTCTCTCTCTCTCTCTCTCTCTCTCTCTGAGACGCAGCTTTGGCCTGTGCGTGATTTAAAGGGGTGACATTTATGGCTCGCAGGCCTATTATTCAGAGTGACTGTCAGTGCGAGGAGCAACGTTTTACAGCGGCCATATGCAGAGGTTGAACCCGGAGCTACGCTGGGATCCGACGTGGTCCAAACGTCCAGAAAGGCTCCTTACCGTAACGCAGCACCGCCGCACAACGCGAACGGCTGAGAACTCGCTCGTCTTTTTCAATCGTTCTCCCGTCTTTAAACGTGAATTTTTTGTTTTTTTACTGTTTAACAACCGTATTTCAGCTGCATTACTATTTATAAGTAGTTTGTTTCGCCATTTGGAAGCTGTCTTCCACTCAGTCGCGCTGTCTTGCGCGTTGTCTCGCCTTATGCATTAATTATGGCTGCCCTGTCTGTTATTGTGGTGCAAAGTAGGTGCAAATAATCCCATTTAATGGTCAAACGCTCCACTTTGTTTTCACATCACCCCGTAACCTGCGCACCTGCCGCAGCGAGGCACAGTGCAATTGCCGCTGACGACAGACCAGCCGGACAATATCCCTAAATGTCCGAGATAATAGATGACAATAATGGGAAACTGTCCCCGAGCACTCGTTTGGAGTCTTCCAGCCCATTTACTGATACTCTTCATATTTAATTCGTCTCCGGTAGCCAGGAAAACAGACACTTTAAGTCCATCTAGAGGGAGCGCATTTACAATAAAAGGCCGGCTGAATCCTCGGCTCACGTTTCCTCCTGACGGTGGCAGGACATAAACCTTCCAGGCCAGACCTCATTTTCTCGGCGCCGTCTCCCGGACACTGCAACAAAGAAATCAATAAGCCGCATCCAATCCTCCTAACTTTAGAAGCGGCTGCGAAAATGTCTTTGCCAAAGGAATATGGAGGAGCGTTTCCCCTCGACTCTGACCGTCTTCTCTTACTTCGCTCCCAAGTGTGTGAACAATCGGGACTTGCAGCCAAATTAGCATCTGGTCGCGTGCTCTGCTCACGTTTTCTTTGCACAGACCTATGACACCGGCAGTCTGTTTTTGCGGATTACGGTCACTATAACTTAATTCCCACAGCTGAGCAAGGAGAAATAATTCAATCCTGCAGCAGAGATAAAGATCCCTTGAGCAGAGCGCAGAGATCTGCTCTGCCTGTATCAAGTTATACAGTGGAGATTTGCGCGTAGCATGTAGCATTTAGCTCTTAGCCACGGCGAATCGATGCTTTACCCTGATTCACGAAGTCAATAAAACCCGGTGGCTTATTGGATCATCCTGGTCGTGTAAACTGCCATGGAGAGCCACGAGTGTTTTCATAGCAGGTGCTTCCTGTGTTTGTGTGATCAAATTTAATTTCTCTCCCGGTTTAACGGTCTCAAGAAAGTCAAATGATGAATGAAGGTCTTCAGGACCCCCCCCCAAAAAAAAGAAAACCCAAAAAAACTGTTTGGCTACTGTCTGTCACCTTGTTCAGCTTTTAACACTACTTCACAATGCCCCCTGAAGAGAAGTGCAAGCATTACATCTCAGCAGCTTCTGACCCATATGTCTCCTTGGAATTTGCAGGATCCTAAAACAGGAGCATCGGCTTTCCCAGTGAGGGGTCACTCTCCAGCCAAGTCTGCATGTGTGCAGACGTTCTCACAACAGACTGCCTTCAATCTCCTGCACTCTCAGCGTCTCGCGCCTTCTGTTGTGCATCACTATGACAAGGAAGGGCAGGAGGAGAGGCTCCGGGTTGCAGAGGTCTTCTGGATTGCCTCCTGTGATGGACGGGAATAGTCTGGAATCCCCGAACGGAAGTAACCTCACATTGACCTCAGCCAGTCAAGGCTCGCCCGGCCCTCACCTTGCGACCTCTGACCCGTGTTGTCAGATCCTTCAGGACATAAACAGAACCAGAACATAATTTTCAGGCTCCATTTGTGTTTTTTTTTTGTATAGTTGCAAAGTAGTGAAGGCAATGGTAATTAACTTAAAAATTATATTCATATTTTGACTATTTTCCACTCTACAAACACGCCACATTTTTTGATTTATTTATTGTTTGATAAATCACACAGAAAAAACCGATGACTGCCACGTCACACTGAACATAGAAACGTACAAACGTCGAACATCCAAGCTCAGATGGCCATGGAGCTTGCTTCTCCTCCTGAGTTTCTCCACTGCTCGGTTCTGTTTGAATGAAAGTGGGAGCTCAGGACGGTCAGACGGAACAAAGATAGCGCGGCTCCAAATCCCAGGCGTGAGCGGCGACTGCGATTGGTTCCCCTTCCTTGTGAGGAGCGCCGTGTGTGGCCGATTGCTTTTCAGCAACGTAACGCGGCGACAGTGGACTGGAAAGCAATGCCGAGTAACGACTCGCTTCCTCGAAGCACAGTGGAGAGGAAGTCAGAGGTTTCCCGAAAAATAAATACTCAAGTAAAGATACTCAAAAAAAAAAAAATATACATATATATATATGAGGTTCCTCCAAGTTTCTTCCTGAAAGCCTGCAAACGTGGTCTTTTGTCCAAGGTTTTGGTAAAACAACCCAGCTTCTAAAAACCATTGCTTGCGTCAAAAGAACAACCCTCACCGCTTTTTGATCATTTGACCTTGATTAATAGGATTTGTATGATTTCACCAAAACATCCACCAAACAAACCTCTTTCCCGTTTTTAGCGATCCAGCGAATGCCTTGCGGCCCCTAAAGGGTTAAGGAACAATATGTTGCGGCGAACAGGAGCCACTTTTCCCCTGAGCTGTGCAACGGCGATATCCCTCCCCCTGAAAATAAACGACAACGCTCCCAGAAGTGGCACATAAATTAAAGTGGCGAGGTGATTGATGACTCGGAGGAGCGCAGAAAGGGCTGTTTGCGTCGCTTTTCCGTAAAACCGGGGAGAACGCACAGACACAAAAACATCAGCTGAGCACACGCTTCCACATGCACACGGCGCAGACATAATTTGACATGTGTAACCACATCAATCCAAAACGGTCCTACGTCCTAAAATGCGCCCCCGAGAGCCGCTGAGGTAAATTACAGCAGAAAAAGGCGGCTCGCGCAGGCCCGCGCGTCCGTGTGTGTACTGTACCCCGACGCCACATCCTCCAAATGAGCTCCATGCAATATTAAAGGATGCAAAATTAGTCTGTGGGGGGAAATGTGCTTGGAGCACCGTTGGCGACTGACCTACCAAGGGCACCAGGGGAAATAAGAGGGACTGGGCATGCAATTGAGAGACACACACACACACAACAGGATATTCATTACTTACCCCACAACATGTTGGTACTGATGGACCTCGTGGCTATCCGCTGGGTGTACTGACTCAACCGGAGGGGACAGGGAGCATACAGAGGAACGGCGACCAGTGAAATTCAAAGACTTCGTCGAACTTTTAACTACTTGGCGCTCACGAAGATTTTTAGGGGAACGAGAGCCGCAGGACCGAGCCGTTTTCAATGTCCGTTCTTTACGTGCTCGGTTGGGGCAGCATTAGCAGATCTTGATGGAATCCTCACAGACATTATCAGTGAAAGCTAAGTCATCAAATAGGACATGCAAAGCATGCTGGAAAACGCCGCTTACAGCGAGGGCTGCACAACAAATCAATAGCAAAATGCATCATCATAGACACGTGATCAAGATCAGTAGATATTTATGACTGGTGCAAAATTGAATATATAGAATTTTCACTGAACTCCGCTCCCAAAACGCATGGCATTCTGGGGGACGTAGGCAGAGGAAAGGCTTTAATTTGACACCCAAGCTTAAGTGAGGTCGGTGGCATCGACTAACTCGCTGTTTGGTCACCTAGCAACGACTTGAGTGACTTTCGCAGCAACAGTTTCAAGTTTTGCCATTGTGATTCGTAACTGCTTAAAAATGAAAAACAATGGATAAACCAGGAAAGGTTTGAAAGAATCAATAATTATCAATATCAACTCATAAGTTATTCAACCTTTCAGGGGACTATTTGCAGTTCCATATTCACCGATTTGTGTCACGTGACTCCAAACTGATCGCAGAAAACCTGCCTGTGTCGATTTTTCCACCAAGCATATCTAAAGGAAGCTGCATGTTCGAGGATTACTTGCAACAACAGGAAAAACGGAAGACTGAAGAGGCTCGCTTCTGCGCTAGCGCTAAGACGGATTCCTCTACCGAGAGGGTCTCAAGTATACTTTAGTTATTCGTAGCTGCCGGTGTTGCCCAACCCCCGCAAAAACCTGGAATCCACCACAGAATTACAGAAGTCTTGACTGTAGTTTAACTTTGCAGGTAAACTGCCAGGTCCAGTTTGGTCTTAGTCGCCCATTACAGCAGTTTAAAGCAACAAAGGCCTGGATGGGAAACATGCAGGCGGTCCTGTTTTGAGGACATTTTTTCCCCCACATCAATCCCACCTCCCTGCATCAAATAACTTTTATTCAGGAACACATCTGCCTTAATACCCATTTGTGTGCATGCAGCAGGTTAGGAAACGCACAAGCAGCACTCTGCTGCGCGGTTTGGTTGTGTGCAGGGAGGCATGGGAGCGACACACAAAGCAAAACGTAAAATGTTTTGAATTATACATTCCTGCCGTCGGTGATAAATTGAGAGGCGGATTCCTCATAAATCACGGGAACGCCGCGCCGCCTGTGAGGAGAACTGCGTGGTGGGCAGGAGTCAGAGATTTAAGAGTGTTGCTGGCCTGTCCAGAGCTCCAGCCTGCAGCCACACCTTCATCACCCACTGCGCTCCAGAATGGTTATTTTCCCCCTTTTTATTTCATCTCACCTGTTTGTATAAAAACTCCAGAAGTGCAAAAAAAAAAAACCCCATAAAATTCTTTATCAAGTTTCTAGTTTAAGTGTCTTAGAGTGAATGCTTGAACTGAGACGAATCTAACTTGCCGTTTTGTGTCATTTCAGGTGTCCTACAATATTTGCACTAGAAAACAGACGAAAATACTTGGCCAGATGTTGTGTTTTTGCAGTGATATTCCTGCTTGTTCTTGTTGGTACGCACTGCGATTTTTGAACCCATTTCGTACGCATTTCTTTTTGTAATATGCAGTTTGTTTCCCCTTCATATAGACTCAGAGGAGCCAACGTGGCAAAATCAGTTTCGTTATTCTCAAAGAGAAACATTTGTACTTTTCGGGAATATTTATCACCACCCTAAAATGTGTGTTCCTTGCTGCATGAACACATTTTAATTGGGATTTAAAGTGTCCGATCAAACACAACCTTTATTCAAGCATGCCGTGGGCCAGCAGTAAACGCGCAACACACTTGTGTTTCGACTTCAGCTTCAAACAAAAGTTGCTAATTACAACTTCAGTTTGTGAGTCTAAATGATTGCAATGATTTTGCCCGTGTCGCAAAGAAACGTTTGTAACTTATTTGAGCAGGAATAGATTTATTCCTGCTCAAATTGTTAAAAAATACTGTTATTTTTCGGTTTCAATTACATTTTTTGTGCGTAAATGCCATGCATTGAAGCCTTAATTCAGACATAAAGGTTTTCTTTCTTGAAGAGCTACAATTCCAATCTTGAGTTTTGAAAATGACTTCGGATCAACCCTGTACGGGATACAGAGCTAATAACTTAAATGCCCCAAAAAAAGGAAAAAAAAAAAAAAAAAAAAAAAAAATCATAATGTGGTCATTAAACGCCAGCCTTCTGGAATGTAACAAAAATTGACTCGCATAAGATTTACCTGCCGCCGCCGTGCAGTGAACTCACTTCTGTAGATAAAAAGGCACATAAACTTGGCTGATGTAGGTTACGCCTCACTGCATCAGTGGTCAGCTAAAACAGCACAATGAAGCACACAGCTACTCACACACACACACACACACACACACACACGCACACACACACACACACACACACACACCACAAGCCTGCATGCTGAAGAGGCCGAGCGTCCCTCACTTCCACGTTAAACGTCTTGTTGATGACGAGTAAATCATCAGCGGCGGCAAAGTGCTGTGTTTATGCAGTGATTAAAACTTATGAACTGGGAGTTTAAATGAACCCAAACAAGTCGGCACGGCGGTTTCCCCACACAGAACTCGAAGTGAAACAGCTGCAGATCTAATGCAGAGGCTCTTCGTACGGCGCGAGGCTTTGCCACCGTCGTCGCGTCGGAGCCAGACTTCGGCACGTTTTAAGCGGGTTTAAGAGATGCCCAGATGTGGATGGGAAGGAGGATCAATCACACTCGGAAAGTGTGGCTTGCTTTGGGATTTAATCTCTGGGTTTCTTTATTCCTGCCAGATTAGCTCGGCTTCACTCCAAGCTCGTCTGATCCGAGTTGCGCTCAGCTGCACGTTTCGGTATCGATCGGAGAAATTCAGGTCGAGCGTGGGCAATACAGTGCTAAAGACTTTATTTAGCTGTTATGGATCAGCAAACTTCTGATCTTTGGACGTTTTTGTGGTTTTTCCAGTGAATTATTTTTGTTACAACCTGCAGAATTTAGACAAAAAGCTTTCGGAGTCAACAAAATACTTAAATTATCATAATAAGCTGAACAAAAATTAGAAAAACAAACGTGTGCATATTTTCTTAAATAAATGAAGTGCGGAAAAATTACAATTTGGGAGCAAATTAAAAATCTAAAGCTAATGTATTGATCTCGCCCTGCGAGCCGTGGACTGATATTGATACTGAAATGTGGTCTGCGGAGAAACCTCCCTGGTTCCCGGTTCGTGACTACAGCGCAGGGAATTCTGGGTAAATCCAACCAAAACTAACGAGTGTGCCTCGTGCTGGCAGGAGAGACAGCTTGTACTCTTTCACCAAAACATAAGAGAAATCCTGCGACCGCTGGAATCTGGCGCGCCTCCATTTTCTGTTTGTGCTTCTTCAGAGGGTTTTGTGTCGAAAACCTCCTGAAACCGAACGGCGCCGGGTGTAAATGTCAAAACGGCCTTTTGCCAATTCGACGTGTTCCTTCCGAACTGAAACGGCTTCTAAACCCCGCCGAATGACTTCAAATGGACCTGCGTCCTGCGCAGACCGAACTCCCCGACGCAGATTCCTGGACTCAGTCTCAGCGCAGCACCTCCTCCAACCAGCGAGACGCGCTCAGCTACCAAAGAGAAAATCAAATATTTTGTTTTGAGCTTCACTAATATCAGCATTTTTACTCCACCCCTAATGGCATTTTTATTGATCGGCTTCTTAATGGCGGGGCCATATATTTGACGGCCCTCATTTAAAGTAGAAGTGAGTAATAGCTGTCTGAGGGAAGGCTGTAAAACTGTTTGCGCGCGCATGCGTGTGTGTGTGTGTGTGTGTGTGTGTGTGTTTCTTTCTTTCTTTTTTTTTTTTTTAGATCGTCATTATAGAGAGAAGGCAAGAGTGGAGGAAGAAAGACATGAAGGAGGAGAAGGGGAGAGAGTTTTTAATTTACTGAGCGCAGGAGAGCACTGGGGGGAAAACGAGAGGAAGTGCAACCAAAGCAGAGTAAGTAAGACTTCAGGAATGAAGGTGAAGGCTTAAGCTGTAAAAAGCTCAAATTCCTCCCCAAACAGAATTAATTCAAAAGCATTTCTGCGAACGTAACCCGCTTCACCTTCCGCGACTCGTACGTTGCCTCTGCTATTGCAAACAAACCTCCAAAAGCCCCTCCCTCCCCCAAGCCCCCATCTCCCCTCTTCCCCTCTTTCCATCCATCCAGTCCTCTCAGGTCATCAGCGAGCGAAGCCACAACAAAGGGGGGCCGTTGCCGCGGTGACCTTGGCTGTGACATCATGTGGCGGCAGAAAGAAATGAAGCCATTAGGCCGAGGCAGCACTCGCCCATAAATCAGACTGTTTCCAATAAGCTGCCTTAATGGTCATCCATCACGCCGCCAGCCAGCGCCCTCCGCACCCATCCGCCGGGGGAACAGCCACCGGGGGGGGGCGGGGGGGTGGGGGATGCGGGTGGAGGAGGTGATATCGGAGCGCGAGGGGGAGGAAAGAGAGGCAGAGGGGATGTGGAGAAGACAGGAAGGAGAGACGAGAGTAAAAACTGATGGCTGTGATATAAATAAACGCATATTTGAAAGTAGTGTCTGTGAAAACGTTGGCGAGCTGGAATTCACCATGAGCCAGTATCTAAATCTTTGGCCCCGAAACAGTATTTATAACGCCTCTCCGCGTTTCAAGCTTTACTAATATCCTGCTGATGTCAAAAAAAAAAAAAACAAACAAAAAAAAAACACACAATTTTGCAATTCCGGCGTTTCAGTTGTATAAGAAGTTAAAATGAGATCAGGCGAGAACAAGCTTGTTCGGTTGCAATTCAGATACGGCACTGGCCCTCGTCGTCCATCAGCCATCAGCGGAAACGTCAGCGCCTTTTATCGATGCGTTGGAGCGACAAGAGCCTTATTCTCAGAAGAGCTGTGGATTCAACACGTTCCAAGTGAACGACGACGAACAATTTCAAATCCCAGTTTTGACGCAAAGGCCACTGCCGTCTGCTCGACGGCAGGAAGCGTAGAGGGATTTCATTTTTGCAGCATCACAGTGACTCCATGCATCTGCAAATGAAGAGAAGGATGACCTCACGAGGGGAAAATGAGAAAACTTTGGAAGGTCAGAACGAAATTTTGACCACAAAAAAACCCGACAAGAGCTTCCACACAACCACAAATTTGGGAAACATTTGCAAGGTAGGGAGGGAAAAGATTACCAAGTCAAAGTGTTGGATGCTTTTGCCAAAGTCCAAATGCTATTTTTGAAGGAAAAAGTGCTTTAGCAAAGTATTGTCGGCCCGCGTGTGCAAGCAAGTTATTGGAACTTTTTTTCCTTTCCCGTTTATATTTCCCTGCTTCTTTTTTTTTTCTTGTACAGTTTACCACAATATGCACAAAATTTAAGACTTTACCTTCAATAAGTGGCCATTTACAAACTTTCCCCCATTTTCTTTCTTCGACTTCATTTAATACTTAGTGGTTTGGCCTTCCTCTAACGCGCTTATTCTCCCAAACAAAGCCAACAGGTTTTCATCAAGCGATACTTTTAAAAATGTGATAAACATCACCTGACAATTAAAGTGAGACATTGGGCAAAACAGAAAGCCGCACAGAGAAGAGAAAGCAGTGCGAAGCAAATCCCGTGAAAACGTCCCTGTGCTGTGGAAACCTGAGCGTGTGCCAAACCCCAAACCCCTGGTAGCTAATCCTGGCTGCAGGAATTACTGCACACACTCACAGCAGTCATGTCATCAGGAGCCCGGTGGAACAGGCCCATTTTGTAGTCCACACCACACCAGACCTCTTGCTGAAAGCTTCAATCT
This sequence comes from Poeciliopsis turrubarensis, assembly GCA_010277015.1. NCBI lineage: Eukaryota > Metazoa > Chordata > Actinopteri > Cyprinodontiformes > Poeciliidae > Poeciliopsis > Poeciliopsis turrubarensis. The sequence goes on from VMRN01000067.1 coordinate 1,768,328, forward strand.
GACTTATAGCACCTCCAGCCGACAATTGCGGTTCATCGTCCGCGTTTCTTCCTTATTGGTTTGTTGGTTGGTTTCCTTGGTTTTCGTTTAGCCTCATGCGTCTCACTCGAGTCTTTCTAGCTCTCTCTTTCTAATAAACTATTCCTTGCCCATCGAGATCGTGTTGCCCCCGTTTCCACCCTCGCCTCGCTTTTCGCGAAGAATACGCTTCTGTATGCGTGGATCACGTTGCCTATTTTGACCAACATCAGCTCACCCAGAAGTTCCTTTACAACCCGTAAGTCCTGTAAATCCTGGTTGAAAAATGATGTGTGCGGTGCGGCTCGCCTCTTAGGTTTCCCGGAGTACAGCGGCCAAATTGTTTTTGCTAGGCACTGCGAGAGACCTTATCCATCATTTTGAATGAGCTCTGTAATTGGGATTAGAAGAGCAAAAGTGCAAAAATGGACTTTGAGAATGATAGCGTTACAAGCGGACCTTTCAGATGACATAAGGGGCCGAGTGTGTGCTGAATGCGGGTGATTTGGTACGTTTGGTTAACACTGCGTGGCTTTGTACATTAGCGTGCGCACATTGAGCGCCGCGTGATCGAGCAAAAGCATGTCACTGAATGGGCTCTGACAGTGCTTTTATCATTGAGCGCATACCGTTTCATGTTTAAGTCGTTTCACACTTACTGAACGCAAACGAATCTGAACTTGATGCCATTTTTTTGTGCCTCGCGCTAATGTCAACGATGTAAGAGAAGGAAAACGTGAACGAATGATTAACGTTTATGGAATATGGCTGCAAAAAAGGTTGCTTCAAAACTCTCCACTGAGACCTAATGGGAGACATTTATTCATACATTTGACGGAGAAACTGTGGATACAGTTACAGCTGTCAGCAGACGTACACACACACACACGCACACACGCACACACACACACACACACACAAAGTATGTCTTTCTATATTAACAATGACTTTGTTTAAACTTAAACCAAACCATTCCTACCACATACCAAAAATGAACCCAAACTCAATTCACAACTTATTCCAAAACGTTACACCCCGAAACAGCACTTGTTACGCTCAGATCGAACATGATTTGAGCGTTAGGACGACTCATTTGCATGCCAGGCCTGTATGGGACGCGCGTCAGAGAGTCTCTCTCACGTGTCGTAACGGCTGGCAGCTGTGAAACTCGCCAAACAAACAAAACTGTTGAGTTATCCAGTAGATTCAAACACCGTGCAGAGCTGCATTTGCTTTCAGTAAATACAGCTTCACCGCACGTCACTGGTTGCCACATATCAATGTGCACAACGAACAGCATAAAATAGGACGAGGTTCAAATCACAGCTTGATGATGAAACGTCTGATCTGCTCAAATGTGCGTCGCGTTGTCCTCACAGTGGGGGGCGTCGGCTCACATCACAGCCAGAGAAAGCCTGAAAAGAAACATTCCTCTAGAACGCACATTATCCCTCCTGCCATCTTCCCAAACACTCACACACACACACACTGTGATAACCTTTGTGGCCCCTCTCAGCTGGTACGGAGCCCCATCTGCTCCAACTCCTGTTGTTATTGTTGTTGTTTGGCTGTCTGGCTCATTTGACGTGCGGACCCAGGACAGTGTCCAGGACCCCGTCCAAGTTCTGCCCGGTGCCTCTGTGCTTGTGTGAGAAAGCGAGCGAGTGTGTGTCAGTGTGAGTATCACTAATACTGCAGGCCTGTGATACACCACCACCACCACCACCACCATCAGGCTGCATCTCCTGCTTCAGCCACCTTCAGGATTCCCCTTTCTGTTCAAATCCGTCTCTCTCAGGAGGCAGCGTCGTCGCGTTTCACAACGTTTTTCTTTACATCGGCGTAATTTGAGCGACTAGACAGATTTGGAGAACGTATTTAAATTCAAGCTTAAGTTGCTGATTTGTTGCTCGTCAAATTCTGATTCGGACTGGGGCTGAAACAATCGATCACAATTCAATTAACCGATAACGAGGCTAAAACAGGCCTTTTTCTGAAAGAACAATACTTTAGTTTAAAATAGCCTGTAAATTTTGCACTAACGAAAAACTCGAGTGACATAGTTTTAGCTTCACCAAGATTACGTACTATAAAAAAGCTAAATTTCCTATTGCTATCCAATTATTAATCAATTAACTTCAAAAACAGTCAGTCTACAAATGATTTATCAAACACTAAAGGAATCCTACGTTATTGCATTTCAATAAAGTAACTGATTTATTTGGTCATTTTTATCTTTTGACAAGGGATAAATAAGCCTTAAATGAAAAATCTGCAGAAACTACCAGTTCCCATTCCTCTAGAATGGGAACTGGTAGTTTCCATTCTAGAAAACTACTAGAAAACTACTAGAATGAGTTCCCCCCCCCCCCCGATTAATCAATTAATCATCCGAATAACTGATAGAATAATCAATTACTGAAATAATTGTCAGTTGGTGCGTTAATTCAGACATTTTAGCGTAAAGTTTGAGTGTTTTCCTCTCGATGATGATTTTGCTGAGCTTAATCGTTTTCTTTGAAAACAGACACGAAACAACCGATGACGGATAAAAACATATGCAAATGTAATAGCTTCGAGTGCAAATTCGGAGGATTCGTAACACTTTACTCGTCGACTTTATCTGAAACGATAATCTGAAATTGTACAATTGTAAAATGTAAACTGCTCTTCAGATAGAGGGATTATCTCGCCATTAGAGCGGGCACTAAAAACCAGAAAATTCCCGTGACCGTCAAGCCGCAACAACGTCAAACTCGAAGCCTTTTCTAAGGATTATCAGCGCCTGGGCGGACTCCAGAGCGTAAGGTGCAGATTTGCAGTTTGTGGGAGCGAAACAGAAGTGTAGAGCAAGGCTTCTTTGCCAGTCAGTATCAAGGACCTTGCAGAAACTCAACACTTGATACCTGTTGTAAATCTGGTGCCTGTGATGTCCTCAGCCCCGCCCCTCGCAAGCTGGGTGGCCAGGATTTGCGCAGCTTATTGCATTCTACGACATTCAAAGCGAGGAGCAGCGTTTACAGACAATCACCTTGAACCACACGGTAACAAGATGAATCGTCAACAAGCCGCATCAAAACAGACGGAAAACGTTCGCGCACTTCTGCTCCACTTGAAAATATCAAGAGGAGTTTATTCAAGACGCTGCCTGCGCGAGTTGAGTCAGAGATGTAGTTATAGGTTTTCTGATCTGCGTTTAACTGCTAAATATACAACTATGACTGGATTATCAATTACATAATTACTGAGTAAGTGGAGCTAAGATGCACGTTTTAAAAATTACTATGCTTGAAGTCTCAAACTCGAACTCCCTCCTAAAAATAGTCGAAACAATACGAGAATAAACTCACGAGAACAGTCATAATGATGTGTTTTGAAAAAAATCGTAATAATAACAAATTAAAGTCAGAATAATAAGAGAATAATGTTATATGGCTAAAGCCATAACATTATGAGAATGAAGTCATGGTAATAATTTTTAAAAAGTCAGAATGATTGAGATTAAACTCACGATTTTGCCAGAATAAAGTGGTGGCATTAGTCGAATGAAGTAGTAACTTTCTGAAAGACTCCTACACACAAAATATGAAACAATAAAAATGAGGAATACTGAGCATCTTGTGAAGTTATGCTTTGCTACTGGTTCTGCAAGCAACATCAAATTTTTATTAGTGGCGGGACTTTTGTCTCGTTTGAAGAAAGAACCACGTAAGGGCTTAATAACTATCAAAGCCTTTATCTCAGTAAAGCAATTTTTATAGTAAGTTTCTGACTTTTTTTTCTGCTAATGTTATGACTGTTTTTGTAATATTGTCAGTGTTCTCATAATTTGAAAAAAAATAAAAATCTCTTTGCCTGGCTTTAATACTCCATTATACGTTGGTGTTGGCGATACGCTGGCGTTGGTCATTTAAGAACGCTTGATCGGCGTTCAGTGAAGACATCTTTCTTTTCTTAAGAATATTTGTTCGGGTTATTGCGGTATGATGACATTTAAATAGTTTTCAGTGACAACCTGACTTTAGAAGTGATCGGCGCTGCTGTTTAAAACGCAGCCAGGAGGTGGATGGCGTTTCGCGTGGTTTTTTTTGGCCCTCCGTCCTACGTACTGCCCGCCCATGCTGCCTGCCCACACACTGCAGAGCTACAAGGACACATTACCTCCTCTTAGCCCTTCACCACTTGGCAACGGTGAGAACCATAACAACCGGTCTTTATGGAACCCACTTTAAGCAATCGCTCTTATTGCTTTTGGAACATGCGGCGACGCGCTCTGGGATTTCAGGACCTTCCTCCTCTCTCTGGCTCTGCCGAGCTGCGCCCTTCCAAGACCTCCTCGTCTGGATGTCTTTGGATTTCATTGCTGCACAAATGTATGCGGGGGAGACATTTATCACGAGCCGCTTGCCGCTTGGAGACAGCATCGGTGGCCGTTTTGCAGGTCTGGTCAGGGGAAAGACAGGAAAGGGGAGCGTCGCTGCGAGGGAATGACATTTACATGTATATTTACATTTATTCACAGCTGTTGCCGAACGGCGGCAACCTCAAGTGGCTGAGGGGAGGACTCGAAAGGTCACAGGCTGTGCACGCATTAAGGCTTTATTGAATTTGCACGTTCGCATCACCTGCAGACAGATAAGTTTTAGACTCTAAACTCAGTTTGCAAGATACACAGCTATTTATTTCTACCTTTCAAAATGCTTCATTTTCTTTGATTTACTTTGTCTTTCTCTGTATCGTCTCTGTTTCGTTTTTCCATTGAATCTACGGAAAATATAATCGTTTGAAACAGTGGGGTCGTTTTTTGTGTTCCACTTACTCTGTAAATAGCAAGTTTAGCTAACCGAGTCAGCGATTCCTTTTAATGGTAATCAGACGTTGTAGTCAAAACAGACAGACAAAAAAAAAAAAAAAAAATCCTCTCGGCCAAGTAAACATGGAGGAGGTATAAAAATCTGTTGTTTTGACAGAATAGTATTGCCTGAAGCGAGCTTCCTCTAAACCTGACACACTCCAGATTCATTGAGCAGACTACCTAGCCCTTCTGGCCAAAGAACACACTGGTATCTTTCCGATTGAGCTAGCTAAGTCGCTAAAGTAACAATTTGGCAACGGCAGCGGAGGAAGGAAAAGATCCGCGTTGGCCACACTTTCAAATATTGATCAAATAAAGCAAGATGAACATTTAAGGCAATTTAACGCTGGCAAAGATGCTGTGGTCCTACTCCCCACAGGGGTTTGGACAAACTAACTTCGGATGGTTGTTCACATCGTGCGCTAGCTTCGTAGCATAGCTTCCTTCGAGATTGAGTTGGCGCGTTACACGCCGTGACCAAACTGGGCAACGTCTTCCAACTTTGTCAGGGTTCAGATTATTTGTACGAAGTAAAACGCAGCTTGTTTTCACCGGGCTGACCAAAAAAAAAAAAAAAAAAAAATCTGACGTAGCGCAGGGTACAAGAACCGTCCCGCTGCGTTGATTCACATGAATGTGTTGAAACAAATAGTTTCCATGCGATGAACCGAAAGATTACAAATAGTTACAATTTCACAGATTTATTCACTTTCTTAGCTGTTTATAGTGAAATGGCATCTTTCTTTTCAGATAAAAGTGCAATTAGAATAACTTGATAGAAACTCACCAAGCAAAACTTTAACCGTCACACTTATTAAAATGACCAGATTTAAGGTTATTTTGCTAAATCAACTGTGATTTACTTGGATTTCTATTGCCTAATCCAAAAAGTTCTACTTTTATAAGTACAAAGATATATAAAGATGACCCAGTGGTTTACAAAAACAGCTAGATATCAAACACATCAAGGGAAAACATTTTTCTTTTTTCTAGCAATGACAGTATTGCCCTCTCCAAGTTATGTTTTTCTTATCCTTAAATTGCCCCAGCTGTAAATCGCAATATTTACAATTTGTAGGTGAAAAAATTGGCTGTGTATTTTCAAAGTCGCTTTTTTTTTTTTTTTTTTTCCCCTCCCATGTTTTGTTCCATGTTAAATGCTCTTCCCTCAAATTGATTAATTTCTTCTGCAAAAGACGCCAACATTTCGGTGTCAACTTCAAAAGACCGAGGTGCCATTTCCCAGCATCGGAGCCATAAAAAGCTAAGGCGAATCCAAAAAACACCTCCTGCGTTTAAGCGGGAAATGCTATGGTTTTTACCCCCCTCGTTTAATGTGTTAGATTACATAATTAGTTAGTTCCTAGTAGGAACTGCAGCTGTGATAATTCTCTGTTAATCACATCAGCTCACAGTTTCTTTTTTTTTTTTTTTTTTTTCCCTCCTTTAAACATTTAAATAATTCTCCCAAAGAACACTTCTTATCTCTGGAGATGTCTACAGCAATGATTCAATTAAACAGCAGCAGTGAGAAATAAAGAGAGAGAGATCGAGAGAGAGAGAGGAAAAAAAAAAAAACCATGATGGTTTATTTTCCATATATTTGGCTTCGGTTAGAGGGAAATATTCATTTATTCTAATCCTGAACTTTACATTTTAGTATTCCTCTGCTTCCGACAGTCACTTTTATCAATATGGGAACAGAAAACCTCCTGACAAAATGACAAACGACACCCTCCGATTCACGCATGCACATACAGTATTCATGCGCATGAATACAATCAGCTTTTAGATCCACACATATGCACATAAAACACACCTCCAGCAAGTTCCCTTCAAAATTACATTTGGCCGAACGTAGACACCGGCCTTGGAGCCCGCAGCCCCCACACAAAGCTCCAAGCTCCCCTTCATGTCCCTCTCAGGAGCCAAAATGGCGTCCATAAATCAAGGAGCTAGATGTAATCTGCAGTGTCCAGAATGCAAGAGGGTGAGGCTGCGGAGCATAATGCGACTGGTTCTCCCATTGTCATTCAGCAGCACAGAGTGCCTTGGCTGCACCTGATAAGGGTCTGCTTAGAGTGAGCCATAAATCACCGGCGCTGCCAACCGCTCCTATACTGGTTCCGCACAAGAGAAGGAAGAGCGCACGGAGACGAGAGGATTGGAGCACAGAGAGGACGGGGACCGGGCTCGAAGACGTGGCGGGGAGAGACGGCGCAGGACGGGGGGAAAAAAAACGCGACGATAAAAACAGAAGAGATCCAGCAAAGAGGCCAAGTGTGGAGACGCTCTCTGGCCGGAGAGCGAAGATTCTCAACAATGAAGAGTGGAGGCAAAAAAAACCCCTTGCAATCAAGGAGATATTAGAAGACGTCGGTTTCATCCTCCTGCTTCGGGACAAATAAACCCGACTGAAATGAATAAACCTGGGATATAAAGAGTGATTGAAAATCCACTCCTGTCCAAACTGATTAGTTTGAGAATGTTTTGAAAGTTACATCCAAATGTTAGTCCCTCACCAATAACATACCTGGAGTGTTGCCTTGAGTCGTTCATGCATGTCTGAGAAATCCTTTAATCTCCCATGACAACCGTTCAGCTGTGCAAAACGCCTGTGGTGGACCTAAAACCGCCTTCAAAGAGGAAGCTCCTCCTCGGAGATGCGGCTTGCAAGCTTCGGCGTTACAGAGCCGCCCTCCCCAGCGGCTGCCCCGCTCTGCTCCTTCAGACTAGCCAGCGTAATTAGCAGACACCTGGTGGAATTGTGCCTCTGCTGAGCTCATTGTGCAAGCTACTTCTTAGTCCAACACTGGTGAAAAATGTTGTTAAAGGGTTAATAGAGGAGACATGTCCTGAAAGCGGAGTTTCAGAGAGAGCAGGAGTTTTTAAAGAGACAGCGTTAAAAGCATTAGTGTTTGCAGAAGTACTATTCAAGTAATAGTACACAAATATTCTCTTGACGTACCTTTGGCAGCAATGTCAGCCTCGCATCTTCTTGGGCATGCTTGAACCCTCCTGTTTTGGAGTATTTTTCCCTTTCTTCTCTGCAGATCCTCTCAGGTTGTCCAGCTGTGTGGCCGACATCAGTCGACGGCGTTATTAGGGCTTTCCAGAGACGTTCAGCTGGATTTACATCCCAGCTCCCTCTGGGCAAGTCCAGAACATGCACAGAATGTTCCTGAGGTGATTCCTTCACTTTTTGTTTGCTTTGGGTCACCATTCTGTTGAAAGATGAATTTCCACTTTAGTCTGAGATCCAAAGCACTTTGGAGCGGGTTTCCTTGACTCTCCACTCTTGGCTTCCTTCGTAACCGAGCTACGCAGATTGGTTCTCAAGGTCCTGGGAGAATCAACACCAAGCCCCAAAAGACATCCCCGCAACATACCACCACCATGCTAGCACTGCCTGTTTTAAGGCTTAGGCTTCGTTGGCATTTAAATGCCTTTTCTGTGTTTTTGCATTATCCTCCATGTCTGCTTTGTTTGCTGCAATTTAAGCAGCTGGCAAGCGACTTCGACACGCGAGGTTAATTTGTGACCAAGCTAGTGAGCCAACATGTGAATATTTCTAAGAAACTTTCTCTACTTGAGATGACAAAATCATTCTAATCCATTCCAGCATTGTAAAACGCGAGAATGGAAAATTTAAAAAAAAAATACATATTTCATATTGACAAACAGACGTGTAGTTTATCTGTACTTAATTTAATACGTAGGATAAAAGAAAAAAAAGTTTTATTACGTGTTCTTACCATGGGAACAGACTAGAAAAGGGAGGGAGGAAGGTTTGCGCGCTGTAACGCGCTACCTCGAAAGTTTGATGACTCGCGCATGGAACCACGCGATGCGCCATCTAGTGGTGGCATCGCGAAGGAACTCAGATCTTCGCTCGATAAAAACATGAACGAGTATACTCTTTTTATTCGTTTACTTTATTTATATTGGCGGTTGAAGAAGCAACTGAAGAAAGCATCACCGCCACCAACTGGTCAGAAGTATGGACCATGAAAAAGACATGATGTTAAAAAAAAATGGTGAATAAGACTTTCCTAGTGAAGATAAAGGACAGCCAGAAAACGGAACAAAAACTACTTTAATTGAATAAAGTGCTCTGTCTACAACAGAAGGACAGCAGTCCCTTTTCCACACAACAGCTTGAGATTGGTAGAACGTTAACATATGTTGTTCCTGGCCATTTGGTGAACAGCTGATGTACTGTTGATTTACCATCAACAGTCTGCAAATAACTACTTGGTGATTTAAAGCGATGGATTTCACTGTGCGCTGGAAATAAACGCCTCATCAAGGTTGAGTGAAACAACAGCGGCAAACTCAAAACGGTTTGTGAGAACTTTGTCACAGTTTTCGCAATCTAATTACCTGAAAACAAAAAAAAACAACAAAAAAAAATTGAACGTGTTCTCATGACTGAACTGTGTTAAATCTTGGCTTTGAGAAAAAAGAAAACAAAAGTCGTTTTTGTCACCTTAGAGAAACTGTGAAAAAAATAAAACAATAAAACCAAAACACCCAAAAACTAATTGCGATTATAATCTAATGGTGTTCATGTCTAAATGTGACATCCAGGAATCGGGTCGTAACGCCGCAGATGAAGGCGATCGTTCAGCTTCCATCTTGGAACAGGGATTGGAGAAGCTTTGTATAACCCCGGCCCTCCATCTCCGAAGGCAGCTCTCACTCATCGAAGCTCCTATTCAGTCATCCCCTTATTCATATGCTAAACCACTATAGCAGAGCGCCTTTGGCCAAGCACACTGCGAGATAGATGTTAACATGTGTAATCCCCCATTAACGCATAGGAGGCAACGGATCCTCGGCTGACACCCGCCTGCCCCCAGGGATTGGCCCTCGGAGAATGGAGGGGCTGATGGGTGATGTTCAGAGAGGCTCTTCTCACTTCTCACAAGCCTCCCGCCTCCTTTCACTCTGCCCTTGTGCTATGAGCTGTGATCACTGATGAGTGGGTGTGTTTGCTAGGTGGATTTTCATAATTGTCCCGCATTCAGGCATTAGGCGTCGCTTGTGCTATAGGAGCAAAACACTTTAAGCTAATGCTCCTCGCTCAACAAAGCGGCTAATTTTGCTGTTAGTACGGCAGAAGCTCCAAGACGTCCGGTCATTTGCATTAATTATTCATTTTTCTAATGAATTATAGACTTCAAATTAATTTAGGAATTATTATATAAAAGTTGTTACCAAATTAATAATTGAAAAGCTATTTTGTTCCAATGCGGAGGCGAAAGATTGATTCCCTACTTAGTTGATCCATATGCCACAGAGTAGAAAAAAAACATGGCATCCGTCCATCCGTCCATCCGTCCATCCATCCATCCATCCATCCATCCATCCATCCATCCATCAGCCCAATTCCATGGTAATTCCAGCCACAAGTCAGAGCAAAACTAATTTCAGACACTTGTATCTCGGCACTCTTTGCTTCAGGAGAAAAGGTTAAGTAGACGGACCGGTAAATACAGGCTTGCTTTGGTTTGGCTCTGTCTTCTCCCTGGGAGCCTTGAGCATCAGTGGTTTTTCTGGTGACGACGGTCCAAACTATTTCCTCGTGTCGTCAATTTCTTGAACTCTTCGGGACCAAAGCGGAGGCTGACCCCTGACCTGCCGTCTATGTCAGTAATCAATGCAAATGATCAATTTTGCGTATTTTACATTGACCATGAATGACACCGGCCCTAAGCTGAAGAACACAGCGAAAGCTTTAACAACGGAACATTTCATAGTGATTGATCCTCAGCGGCTGCTCTAGAAAAAAGGCCACACGCAATTACAAACAACTACGGAAGTTGGTAGAAGAGCAAAACTCGTACTCTCTAAACAAATCTGCTACCATTTAATGGTATTCACTTCTATAATAACCAAAACGGTTGAAAAATGTTTCCACCTTGAAAAATGTCTGCCCAAAATCTCTCTCTTTTTTTTTTTTTTTTTCTAAATATTTTTGAAGCAACACAGAATGACTTGGACTTCATCACTGAACCACGTTTTGAAGACATCAGCTAACTGTGCACCGTTAAAGCAATAAGGCGCAGCTTGAAATGTTTAGCCACAGCATGATGACTTTGGTGTTAGGTGGTGCGTCTTCTAGCAGAGAGGAGTAACTTCTGAACGCTTTGCGACTTGTGTATTTCAGCTAATTATGTCAAAAAAAATACACATATATATCAAATAAAGAGGTAGAATAAATTGTATGTAGAGGTTAAGAAAAAAAATCCCATCTCACGTTTGATAGCAGTATCATCTTGAGACTAATGAATAATATTTGTACTGAGTGGGAGAGAAAATGTAATTCAAAGAGTAGAAGGGGGGGAAAAAAAAGCCTGAAACCCACAAGACTTAATGGGGAACAGTCCCAAAGTCCTCTCAAATCTGGCAAACATGACATCACCAAAATTATAAGAAGTCCGAAGGGGGGCGAGGGGTTCCTCAACTTGAGCTGCCAAATTCCTTTCTTCCTTGTCGTTATCCCTCCTTTACTCTCTCTTGAAATGTGAAATTAGCTGAAACATGAGGACAATTACAAAGAAGGCCCCGCATAAAATGTGGGCAGTGAGAAAATAAACCGATCCCAGACCCCTGAACAAATCTGGCTTATTTTACAAATCTTCCTCTGAACTCTTGCCAATGTTTCCTCCCAGGGCAGTTTCATGTTTACACCTTGGAAATTGCTCGGCGATCAAGAGGGAGCGCACTCGGACTCATTGCTCTCCTTTGTTCTGCCAGAGGACGCTCGGCTGAACATCGCACCTCCAACGTAACGTTAGAAATGGCTAATTGGCTAAAAATATGCAGGTCATCCTTTTGAAGTCCCCCCCCTCCCTCATGTGCCACTTCTTACGGTTTTTGCTGTCCTTCCCGATTTACAGTACATCTGTGGGGGAAAAAAAAAACAGTCGGTAAGCTATCTTATTTGGTGTCTGCAAAGACCGTTGAGGCGTTTTATAGCTTTTCCCGTTACTGCATTTTCCAAACAGTGTGTGAGAGGCAGGAGAGCGTGGCTGAATTATTCAAGGGTGCGGGGGATAAGGGATAAGGCCGACGTGTTATACTGCACAGCTGTAAAAGGGTCCAGCGGGAGACATCAGAGGGTTGCCATGTCGGAATGTAAACTTGCTTCTATAATATTGTAAGTAATAGAGAAGAAACTGAGTTTTAATCCAATTCTAGTAAATGAAATTGGATTAAAAATGGCCTGAATGTAAATCCAGGACTGACAGAAGAAGAAGAAAATCATATCCAAAATTGAAAAATTAAAAAACAAGAAAATACAGAAATTCTGAAATAGATTAGTCAGATATAAATGCATTAGAAGTTTTCCACTGGTCAAAATTAGAAACGTTATTATAGCAGACTCGTAGAGCATATCAAAAATGTTTGAGGGAAAACACAATTTTGTAAGTTGAAGTGTGTCGGCTAAACGCGACTTGACAAACTGCTCGTTGGTATTTGCAAAGCAGCCAATCCAGAAGCGCCATTCATTTTCCTTGGCGCTTATTGGCCGAACCCACGAGAGTGGAGATAAAAAAATAAAAAAAAAGATCCTTGATGATGGCGTCTGTGGTGGCATGAAGACAGTTCCCACATCAGGCATATTAAGCTATATTTGATGTTCAGTGAAACGGGCAGATCTACGAGTTTTTAGAGGAGGTCTGAAATATTTGTGAATTTCAGCTCTTCGCAAGTGGTTCTGGTCCCTCACTCCGGGTCCACTGTGTACAGTCAATGCAGAAAATAAAGTATTTTGTTGTATGGCTCTTATCAAGTGTACTGGAACTGAGTCCACTAACTGTGACCAAAACAGTGTAAAAAACCTTTTGTAAGCCGGGTGTAAATTTTGGTTGAACAAGTGTACTGTTTCAAAGTGTTGGTTTTCTTTTATATTACGGTACCAGTGCTACTGAATTATTTTGGTTCAGTTATGTAATTGTATTTGTTCTCACATTTAAATATGTTCAGGTTGTGGGTCTCGGGTGCTGCACATTCTGACCACTAGAGAGCAGTGTTTCCCCAAGATGGGGCAGGAAATGCACGTTGGTTCTTCCTGTGTTGCTATGCTACGTACTGAACTTGAACTGTACGTGTTTTATCTGCAGGAGATAGTTTTGGAATAACAACGATACTATGGGGAAAAACTCTGTGGTTCGAAACACAACAGACCACAGAACTGTTCTGGATCCAGTTGGCCGGGTCCAGATGAGTTTCGTTCCAAGGCATCGCCGGCCACGCTGTGAAGTCAGCACCTCCGCACGTCCTCTCTGTGTGATGGTAGTCTTCGCCACTGCCGTATTTCTTAATCATACATCAGGCGCCAATTAATAATCACAATATGATCGTTAAGTTCGTCTGAGCAACTTGCTAACGGTTCCCTTTTTCTTGTTCTTTCTCTTAGGTGGCCGTTTCTCCTCTTGTTCATCCACTGGTTCAGGTGTTTTTGGACACGGATCCTCTTTCTTTGGCCACTTGTCGAGTCGTGATCACAGATCACTTGACAAAAATCTCGATTTTAAAGGCATCCACCTAATCACTTTGTTTTTCTGTAGCAACACTATCGCGCCATTCGACGTTTTCAGTGGACGGCCGAGGAGTCGCGGAGATGCACGTTTCAGGGAAAATCTTCCACATCACTGCTGTCTTCTTCACATGCCTGGGCTGTTTGTTCTCCTACTGATCCACTGTCTCCCGAGTCGTGGCATTCTTCTTTTTTTCCCATGACCAGTGAATCGTCTTGGTTTTCGCGAGTTTCATGAAAACTTTATTGCAACTGGTCGCTGAAAAAGAGGCAGTCTCTGAAACACTTGAGATCCACAGATCGAGCTCTCTGACATACAAACCCAAGAAGCTGCAGGCTGGGAAAATCCCCATGCCTTGGCTTTATCCTTGTCCAACTCAACTAGAGACCTTACTTGGACCGGCTACTGATGTTCAACAACACGTACACCTTCTTCTTCAAGAATTGTGGAAAGCAACGGCATCCCTATCTGAGGAAACACAACTTTGGTGGAGAAAAATGATGAACGGTGCTCGACACGGTTCCATCTTTATGAAAAGAAAATGGTCTCTGTTCAAACCCAGACAGATTTACCAGTATAAACACAGAAGAGGTAAGCGCCCACAGCAGATTTGGACATGCATCGCTGATATCTTAGATTTATCAGAGAAGTTGGGTGCGGTTAGTCTGGCCCCCCATAGTTAGTTTTGGTTTTTCCGTTAGTCCAGTTTGATTTAGTTGTGGCGTTTGCTTGTCCAATTCATGTAGCTTTAGTTTCTAGAGTGTATTTGCTCATTTTTATTAGTTATTGTTAATTAAATATTGCTTAGTTTTAGTTCAGTTCAGTTTTTCATACTTTCTAAAAAAAGTAAAGGCTGCATGGTGGCAGAGTGCCTCCGTGTATGCAGGGGTTCACATGTATATAAGTGCACTGTGTAAATAAACTACAGGTAACATTTATGTGCACACATAACTATTACCTATAGGCAAGTACTGTCAGTGTCTTTCAATCATTTTTGAAAAGCTTTTATTCGTCCCTCTTCCGTTTTCTGTACCCGATAGCTTTTTTTTTTTTTCTTCTACCGCCGTGTGTAGTATTCACATTTACAAGAAATAAAAAACGAGCCTGAGTGCGTTCTCGAAGGGCCACGTGCCCAGGCGACTTGTGTGGGAGGGAAGGGAAGGCGAGGGGGAGGAGGACCTAATCAGTGCCGTTCCCCTGTTATTGATCATTGCATGCAGTGCATACTCACTTTTTAGCGCCGCTGCAGACCAAGTGACTTGATGGGAGAAACAGCGATGGTGCTTGTTAAGTCACGATTCTGCTGCTGAGTCGGACCCAGCGGAGGTCGTCACAGAGGGGGATCCTCGGCTGCAGTAAAACTTGTCTGGCCTCGCCATAACTGCTGCGATACTGGATCCTCAGGTTTATTTGATGCTGTTCTGAGCTTGGTTGTAAATGTATTTTACGGGTAAAGACCTGTGAAACGCGTGCCGTTATCCTGTTGTTTTTCGATCCAGGGACAAATGGGCAGATGGTTTGCACCTCTAGTAGAATATTAAATTACATCCTGATAAATATTAGGTGTTTTATAAAGTTGAATTAAATTTAAAATAGAATGAACTGGAATTAATCAATTTAGTCAGAATTTAGTGTCATTACTTTAGGTGTTAACCAAGGTATTTATGTTCGTTTTTCCTACTAAACCTAACATACAATCATTCTATCAATTAGTTTAGTCGCTCAATTTAACACATTACATTCTTTAATTTACAAACAAGGAGCTGGAAGAAGAAAAATCTTTCATAAACCTCCTTTCTCAGTAATTACAAAAGAAATTTTCACATTAAATAAGTTATATACGTTAAACAATTTATCTTTCTCCTCATTGTTAACGCGGCTTTGTGTCACAAATAAAGGTTTAAAGTTAGTTTTATAATGTGTTGCCTCATACTGCTCTCTAATAAGTCAGACATGAATAATATAGAATAACACAAGTTTTATTCTACGCATAAGATAATGTAATGTGGCAGGACTTTATTGGTGAAATTCAAAGTTGTTGTTTTTTTTTTCTGAAAGTTCGTTGTTTTTTTTTCCCACTCCGGCTTCTTTAAATTGTTTCTTAGATCAAAATTGTCATCTGGCAGGCAGAAAAGCCTCCACGTGTAACCTAATTTCGGTCGGGAGCATTCGCGCTCTAAAGAGAATAAACTCAGAAAGATATCATAACATTCGCGTTAAGCCGGGCTATTAATCACATCCACGTGTCTCCAGCGGTTCTGCCACCCCGGAGCTACACTCCCGGGGCAATCCTCTCCCATGCCCCAGTCAATCTGCCCCCCCACCCCCGTTCATTTATCCAACGTAACCACCCAGTCAGTTCACACGGGGCAATGAAAGGTTCATTACTGCGATTTTGTTGTCTTTCAAGGAAACCTTTACGAGGTGAGAACCTTGTTTTTCGTCTGTCCCTACAATCTTGATAATGGCCCGCTGAGTCAAGGTTAGGTGTGTCAGCTGCGGTGACGGCATATGGCTCCGGCACGGCACAAAAACCAACAGTGTGTGCCATATGTGAGCGCGTTTCAGCCCTCGCCGCTCCGCGCAGCCTCCGCGCTTAATGGCTAGAACAATTATACATTCCTCCTCTGATCTCGTATCACAGAAGACTTGGTTTCGCTCCAGCATGATTCAATCAGCTGCAGCGAGTCTGCCGTCCCTGAAAAGATAAATTATGCCATTACGGCTCTGAACTGTGGCGCTGCGCCCCTGGAAAACAGCGCGGCCTCGCCGGGCTTTAAAGGAAACGTCACTAATTACCTCCTCTTTGTTTGGGATAATATTGTTAAGTCATCCATCATTCAAATGGGTGTCAATACGGCCGAGGAACTGAAAATTGGCACTTTTAAAAAAAAAAAAAAAAAAAAGGAAAGAAGCTTTAAACTGAAAGATTTTTTTTCACAAAAAATGCATAAAAGACAAAGAAATCACAAAACAAATTACATAAAAATAATGCATTTTAATGTTTATATTTTACATTTATTTGAACTTTCTGCATAACCTGCTCTATTATAGTCTTTCTTTTTCTTTTACCGAAACGTGCTTTATCCATTGTTGAAGGCATCTCGTTTAATCTTTTTATGCCTTTTATAACCTTAGAGAAGGTTTTTTTTTTGGAGAACGTTACTAAGTAAAATGCTTCATAGAGACCAATAAATAGAACCTTAGAAGGCAACAACATGAAAACATCTGACGAAGACTCTTGAGTCCGGAAAGTTAAGCAAAAATGAAGCGTTTAGTGGTTGCAGGATTTCTCTTTGTTGTTGGTGAAAGACCAAGGATCACGGCGTAATGCCTTGCTCTGTAGTTCCTGCTATAGGAGAGGTTTCCGGTCTGCTTGGCGTTCACATATGCGCTCACGCCGCACCAGAGTTCACTTTTTCTGTCCGCATTGGACATTCACACCTCCACAAGCAAGCAGAAGTTTCTGGTCAAACGAACTGGAGTTCGATGAAAGTGAACTAAACAGGGCTGCTGTTTGCAGACCTTCAGCTGTGCAGTGACCATATTTTAGACTCCAAGTGCATTTTTGTTTCAAACCATCAAACTCTCACATTTTCTCGTAACAGAAAATGCAATTTTTCACATACCATAACGTCTTTGTCGCCATGTGGTGTTTCATTTTATGTTCAATTATGTCAGGTTTAGGCATGATTGAACTGTAAACACAAAAACCAAGTTTGTGACAAAAGACGAACCTTGTGTTTGGGTCACAACATGCAGGGCGGTGGGAACAAATTCGCCACCAGGTATTTCAAATCAGTGACTGTAATTGAAGGAGGTTGGTCTCTCGCCCTGTGGTTATGGAAACCTCGCCTAACCAGATCTCATTCCTCACACCTCCGCTTGTTTAATTCTGACGCTCGCCTGCCACGGTGGCACACAGCATGATGGCGCTCACATTTCCAATAAGGCTGGCACAATATGGCTCTGGACTATTAATATCCCACAATGCCAAGTGGCATCTGCCTCCTCTGCTCCTCTACCTTTCTCCTCCTGCCCTCCCGTGTCCCCCGTCCATCTTGATCACATGGCCTTCCGAGTGGGTGAAAGACAGCTTGAAGTCCCCCGCTTTAGGGTTTTTGGACCGAGTTTATGTTTGCCACGAAAAACCTTTCGGACAACTGCTTGGCTCCTCGTAGCACTCGCGTTTCATTAGCTTCACGCAAGCTTTAATTGATCTTTATTTCCCCTGATTGCGATCATAATTAAACACCAGAAAGCTGTTTGAGCTACAAGCCATCTGCCGGGTTTGGATGATGGGCAGGAGCAGCGTGGGCGCGTGGCTACAAGGCCACCGTGGCGCCCTGCGCCAAAACCCACACCTCAAAGTGTCCAATCAAATGTGGCATGATAAGGTCAACGCCGCATGCCTGTTCTTTGTGTCGGGACAGAGCCCTATTTTTATTTACTTCCTGAGAAAAACAGACCATGAATCAGGATTCCTATGCAGTTCGACTTTGTCCGTCCATCCATTGGCCACATCAACATTCAACCTTTCACCTTCTGGATTAACGCTTTAGATTCCATTCTGCTTGGAGCAATAAGTGTAAACATTCATTTATTTCCAGCGTGTTGTTACCTCTTAACATGAGGGATTTCATATGTTCTGTTTTTAGAAGTGAAATTCAGTGTCTTGCTAAATATTAACATTTGGTGTTATGGTGAGTTGCTGGAAAATGAACATGAATAAAGCTTTTAAACTGGGTTTATAATAAGTATTTATGCTTAAAAAAAAAAAAAAAAAAAAAAAAAAGGGAAACTCTGCAAAGAACTCTGAAAATGTGAATCTGAGAAATTGTAAAATTTTGACCTGTGAAATGATTTGTGATTTATAGGCATCTATTTGTAAATGAATTGAAGATCGAAAATATAAGTCAGTGTAAATTTCTTCAGGAACCTGCAGTGTTTTATTATTTTACTCTTTTTTTTTAAAATCAAATAATGATATTTATGTCCTTCTAAGGTACAGCAGAAGTCGTCTTCGCAGTGCATCTGGTTATATTTACATCCGTCCCAATCCATAAATAATCCTATTTTTTCAAAATCCCCAATGGACACTTCATCACTGGGTAGAATTAGAACCATCAACTCTTGACCTCTTCAAATGACTAAATTGAGGTCCCTGCCAACATATGGCTCGGACATTTGGTGGATCCTCGCTTTCTGAAAGTATGAACAACCCGTCGGAGCTGCTGTGTTTTCCGTGGCACCAACCTGAACAGCGGCGCGCCGTCGTCCAGGGCAACCCCCGTGGAAAAGCTGGGTTGTGAATCAAAGATATCAATAGCCATTCCATCGAAAGGCCACGTTCTCATGATGAAGAAGTATGCCATTTAAAACATCTAGTTTACATTTTGATTTTCTTCAGATTATGTCCTCACATTAGATTTATACTCATTCCGATGTTTATAGTTCAGGCTCCGCGCGGCTCAAATCGGGTTATGAACTTAATCAATCCGCGCGCTCTCCCGCATTGACTGTTTTATGATCGGCCCGAGGTTGCCAGGTTTTATTGACCCGATAACCTTAGCCGAAAATGGCTGTGTGTGTGTGTGTGTTTGACTGGGAGAAGGCAGGATCAAAAGATCCGACACCTCTCCGAAGCAACGACTAGTTAAACGCGTCGTAAACGAGAGCCGACGTGAACCGAGTTCTCCGTATGCGTTCTCGTGTTCGATGGCGAAGAGCGGTCCATAAGGACGGTTCCTCAGAACAGGTGATGTGTTGAAAAAAAAAAACAGGTTGAAAAAAAAACAGGAGGCAAGAGTGATGGATGAAGTGGAAATCCCGCTCCTTTTCCATCTCTTTCTCATTCTCTGTGGTGTATTCCATCTCTTTCCAGTGGGATGAGGAGACGCGGCGATGCGTTCTTGACCTCCATGGGGGACGCAGAGTTGCTGTTGCCACAGCTGCGCTTTCAGCAGATCCTCATCCACAGGGAGAGAACGTAGAATATCTGTCTTAAAGCCGGCGGATCCAAGCGGCAGTCATCATGTAGTGGAGCGCAGATGTGAGGAGTTTGGGATACCGAAAAAGATTTCAGTACATGCAAATGAGAGTTTTCGGATTTTCTTGCCACTTTTCGTAGAAACTGTTCTTTTGGATTTCACACCTAATAGTTGTCCTACCAAAAGATTGGTATCACAATGTATCATATTATATTTAGAAATGTAACATATTTACACATAGTATATCACGCTTGATGGGTAACAATAATTCTCTAAAATATAATTCAATCATCTGATCACCTATCGTTTAAGATTTTGGAAATCTTATCAAATTTAAACTTTCTGGAATGAATTGACCACGAGAAACAGGAATGACTGATGTTCCTTCCGCCATTAAAACGCTGAACCTCTCTGATCGATCATTACTTTAAACCATAGAACCTAAATAAAGGTCACCCTACAATAGTGAATGCTTTTGAGACTTTACTTAGAAAAGTCCAAGCAAAGCAAAAAAAAAAAAGACATTTAAAGTGCCATATGGGCACTGAACCTGTCATACAATGTGTGTGTGGCTGCACTGCAGCTCTAACACATATGGCTTTCCTTAGATCATTACTTCCATTAAGTCATTAAGCCTTGGCCTAAGCCTAGCCTGTTAGTTAGTCACATTAAAGAGTTAACACTTTCCGTCTCCACAACCCGATGGGCTGCTACGTCTGCCGTGGCAGCTGACACGTCGTTTCATCCCTATAATTAGGAAAATTGCTCTTAACAGGTCCAGCGTTTAGTAATGGTCTCATTTCTTCCATATAGCCGTGATGAGCGCAAACTGCAAGAAGATGTCCCCCATTAACTCTTTGCATCAAGGCTAAAGTGAACCCCTCCTGTGTCCGTTCAGCGCGGTTTGACCCGTTGTCGCCGTCACATGCAAACACCGGAGATGGGAACTCGCAGCTCTCTGAAAGGAACCGAATCTCCGTTCGAAAGGTCCAATTCTTTCAAATGTGCCTTGTTTTCGGACAACAAGCGATTTTATGTGTGATATCGTTTCATTTTAATCGTTTTTGAGGATGAAGTACATGAAGGTTCACAAAAGTTGAATCATTGTGTATTAAATAAAGAATCTGTGTTTTAACAGAATTTTTTTTTTTTATGTATTTTCCGGGGTTGTCGACATTACGCATTAATCTGAAAATGTTCATGGATTAATATGACAGGGCGCAGATTAATCAGACTAACGTTTTGAGGTAAAAAGAGCTACGCAGCTCACAGCAGGGCGAACGTTTTCCGTGACGTAGCGCCGCCATGACGCGTCACGAAGGGAAACGAGTGATGAGAAAACGCTCATATATACGTCCTGCTCTTCTATTTTATTTATTTAACAATTAAATAAGCATATTTTAAATTCAACATGTTACGACCTTCTGCAGTGCGTGGAACAAGCAAGAAAAAAAAACGTCTCTCACGAACTGAGACCGGAGTCTCATCGTTCGCGGTGAGGAGAAAGAATCCGAACAATTGTGAGCGTCTCTACCGAACGCACGCTTCGTGCTTCTGACGAGAAAACTCGCTGCTTGCTCTCGCCAGCATAGTTTTGGAGACCTTTGATCGAGCGTCCATCACCTCGCTCTACATGTGAGAAACTTGGAAAGAATGAAGGACGGCGAAGACGATTCGCCAGGGAGAGCAACACGACGAGCTTTCATCTCAACCCCTCCACCCAGTGCCCGCTCTTCCATCCCTTCATCTCAGCCCGTCATCCGTTCACCCCCCTCCTCTTCTCTGACCAAATTAAATTGAAACCAGATGGAGCAGGGCCTGGACTGTGCGTTGTGTCAGATTGTCATGGCGCATTAACCATGATTTCACATTGAAACGGTCTGCCTGGCCAGAAACACACACAAAAAAAAAGAAGAAAAAAAAAAAAAGAAAGAAAATGACAAGACACAGACAGAGGTGGAGAGATAGAGGGATGGAGTCAAGAGAGAGGGAGAGGGGAGAAGTCATAAAGAGAGGAGGGAAGATTCGGAGAAAATGAGAGCCAGATATATGGCATCGGTCCCAGTGGTCGCACAGCTGGCACATGCAGATGATATGAACACCAGAAGACGCGGAGACGGGCTTGCATCAGGGAGGCTCAGCGTGGTGCCCGTACCTGTGCAGACAGGACGGAGCACTCTGCATAAATCTGAATCCAAATCTAATAAAGAGGCTCTAATTAAACCTAATTCTAAATATTGCCTTGAAATTAAATCTGGAATGGAAAAGAGTTTTTCTTTTTTACATCCGCTCGCTGGTGACGAGCTTTTCCTTCGCTTGATGTCAAGGTCGGTCTTAAAATGGTTTGAAGAAATAAAAAAAAAAAAAAAAAAAAAAAAATCAAGTTGACTTTGGGATGACGGATTGCTCAGTCCTATGTGAATGTTTAAAGTATGCCCCGTCGTGAGCAAGCGTGCCATATGGGTTTGTGTGACGTCTTCGAGAAGAAGATACGCGGTGATGTAAGTTAATTTTGCTTTTCAAAATTCTTTTTGCAGATGAAACTCTGAAATTTGTGCTGCACATTCGTGTCTGGATCCATGTGTGGCAGAATCACCATTCATCAACACTGCTGACTAAGAGTCAGAAAAGCTCTGTTTGCAGTTTGACAAAAGTAGGAACAAGTGGAGAAGTTGCAGATTTCTTTGAATAGACCATCCCGTAGTAAAACACGGGGGTAGCCGCATAATGCTGTGGGAATGCTTTTCTTCAGCATATGGAAGCTGGTCAGAGGTGATGGGAGGACGGATAAAGATAAATACAGGACAATAGTCTCAGCAGGATGAGGACGATGACTGTTAAAAGCGTCAGCGACACGTTAAAACCACTTACATGATTTAAAAGGTTGAACGACTACGCTTTCATTCTGTGAACGCAGAAGCTTTTAAATAAAAAATATTTCTCACAGAATACCAAAAATAGTTTCGCCGTTTCCGTCTGCAGTGACTTGGTCGTAAGCCAGCGCCAGCTTGTGATGTAATGAGGGTAAGTCAAATCGCAGGCAACTAAGGTCGAGTACACAGACGTGGAGCCAGTTGTGTGCTATTTCAGTGAAGCCTGGAGAGATTTATCTGCAGTTTTGGAGGAAGAAGCTACGGAGTGAAGAAGAGGGAGTTGGTTCTGACAAAGGAATGCAACCATATGTTGCGGATTGTTCAGGAAGGAAAGATGACTCCAACGTTTCTGGGGAGGAAAGGTACAACAGCGAAGGGTTAGACCTGTTATCTTTGGACGTTCACTTGCTCATAACACAGTGGTAGAATAAAAGGTCCTCTGCTGCTAGTTGACATTGAACAATTCAAGACAGAAGCAGAGCAAAACAAGTTGCCAACTACAATTTGAGGGAGACCAGCTACGGGTTGATTAAGACGCATCATCAAGCCATAATTGAAATAGCTTTCCTTTTTATTGACAATTTCAGTTAGTTGCCCCTGGATTTGAACGTTTCCAAACATGTCTGATATCATACAGACAGCTCAAAACGAGTTTAGGAGACGTTTAAGTGGTTTAGGATTGCATCTGTGAACCACTTACTTGGCTGAACATTAGAGCCAAGACTGGATTTCGTCCTAGAACATCAGGGTGGTTCCGTTCGGTTTAGAAATCCATCCATGACACCTGTAGTTTGCATTAGAGTCTCTGTTTGAGTTTCTGCTGGACTCTTTCTGTTTTTTTTCCAGACCTCATAGAGATTGGACTCATAGTGTCTTGTTGGGCTACTGACAATGTGAATGTAAGACAGCAGGAAAATCGAGAAGTTTTCAGTTTCAAAAGTTTATAAAATATATGACACTAGTTGAATACTTATAACTTATGTCGACTCTTTTATAGCTGAACTATAGATTTTAAGTCTAAAGCCTTAAAGTCTGTCTTTATAAATCTGATTTGTACGTGGAAATATGAGGACAAGCTTCCCCTGGTCATTCCTGGCTTCATGGAGCCTTAGCCGGGTCAAGATTCCGCACTAAGGTTTGTGAGACATATTGGAAACGTGACATATTTCAATTTTTAATCAAATTAAAAATGCACCAAGAAATAAGCTGATGATTGGAAATGAACAATAGATAATTGGTCGGTTTCCCGAAAATCTGCGGACGACATTCCTACATCAGTCTAGTCGCTCTTCTGCTGAAGCATCTCATCACAATCCGACTGTCCTTTGATCCTCTTCCAACTTTTCCCCAACAATCGGATGAGCGTGGCACTCCCAAGAGCACGGTGGAACATCCATCTTTGGTTTGCCACCGAAGGATCAACGCTCTACTTAACCTCTGGAGAGATGGAATTACAAGTTTGACTCCAACCAGCGATATCATCTCATTGCAGGTGTCATTACCCAGCTTATAATTGACAGACGCATTAACATGTCATTAACACATAAGCTCAGACTTATATGTGAACCTTTTAATGAGGCCATCATTCAACATTAATAGATTAGTTATCATGGGGAATGACTTAGGTGTCTTTGCCCGTCCGTACAGGTCGGTGTCGAGAAAACTCAGCGTGATGTTTTTAGTCGGGGGCCCGGGGGGGCAGTTGGAAGGGTCCCCCAGGAAATGAGAGGGTATATTGTTCGGGGCAAACATATAGGGAAACAGGAGGAGGTAGAGTCATCTATATAGTCATCTTCAAATGGCCTCAATGATTAGTCAGGAAGGTTAGCAATTTAGTGAAATGTTAAAAGTTTGGTTTTTGTGTCAGCACATTCCCAATGTCAAATCAATAAATTTTACGTAAAACCTCGCGTTTAACATTTTACTTCGACTGAAGCTGCAATCTATCAGTTTACCAGCTCCCTCAAGTTTCTTCCCTCAGCGCCTCTTAGCAATCGCGCCGAGCCGGAGTCGCACCTTGTTTACATCGGGCCTCGAATTAGAGACAACAATTAATCTCCTGGAATGCCTCCTGTCACGCCGGCCGCAGCTGATGATTGATTAAAGTCGGCCCTGGCGTGGCAGTCGCCGAACCGGGCTAAGGTTTCAGCCAACAGGAGAAGCTGTATGGACGGTGTGGTCCTTTCAGTGCCAAATTCATAGCTCAAGGGGTCTTTGAGTTGCCGCGCACCCCCAACCCCCCTTCCTCCTCTCCAACGTTTCTGATGTGAAAACCAGGTAGCCCCATAACCCTCCGCTGCACTCTCCTCGGCTGCTGTCTTTCCTCCTTTGCTCCCATTTCTCAGTCCTTGCGGACCCAGTGATGGATTGTATTTTACTCCTCAGAAACACATTGTTTTCTTTAGCACAGCAGGGTATTCTATTTGCAAAGGTCGGGCTGGAGAGGTATTGCGGACATCTATCACTGCGGAGGTGCCTCTGGTAAGCATGTTCCTTCCTTTAAGAGGAGCGGTTGTGAGCGATGGATAGCTGGAGCTGTCTGGTCTCAAAAGACTAATGCGCAGGAAACCAAAGACGCCTAGAAGAGGAGAAAACCCGGGATAATTAGTAACATATTTCCCAGAGATTTGTGGGAGATTTATCAGATCACGGTTGCAAAGGTAAAAACCTGGAGTGGATCCCTTTTGAATCCGATGAGAGAGGGTTTTGGCGACGAGCCAGACTTCAGCCGTGACGAGGAAGGATCGGGTTGTTTGGGTCTTGTTCAGCATATTTACAGCAGTTTGCAGTGGAGCCAATGGTGCCAGTAGTGAAACCAAAAAACACATTGCGAGACCCTACTCTAGTTTGCATGGGTGTGCGTTCCACATGCCAGCTGTGATTGCATAAATGTTCTACCCAAGTTGGACACAATAATTATCTGATAATCATCACGGAGATATCATGGATTAACGCATGTCCTCGTGTAACAGCAGCTCCCGAAATACAACTCCCTTTGAGTTTTGCTCAAGTTACAGCTTCACAAGCTGCGCCACCGCCTAAATGGAGGCTTCTAGGAGATGGATTAGCATCTTCAAATCTCCCTTTTAGCACCTCCGTGTGAAAGCAGTAGAAACAGATGACAACCTTGAACCGTCCAGAGAGAGGGACAAAATTTTTTTTTTTTTTTAATGTACAAATGGGACCCGTTTCACAGTATTTTCACTGCGTCTTTCGCCTCTGGAGGGGCTGAATACATATACACAGGTCCTGATATGTTTTACATGCTTCCCTCCTGAGGCATCCGGATAACGCAGCTATTTCAACGGGGTGATGATGTACACACCCCAGCTACATTGAAATAGATTGGAGACGATGTGAAACGCAAACAAGACGAGTGGCTCTGAGACCCGACGGCAAAATCTTAAAGATAAAATAAATACGCAAGAGACCGCATTTCAGAGACCAGTCTCC
>VMRN01000067.1:1794165-1900057 GCA_010277015.1 Poeciliopsis turrubarensis
TTTTTTTTTTTTTTTTTTTTTTTTTTTTTTTTGCTGTTGCCTTCTACTGGTTTCCATACACACACAGGGAAGAGGTCGGGGGTTACTGGATGCCCAGCAGATGAGGAGTTTACAGGGAGCGCGGGGTGGGGTGGGGTGGGGGGGACTGAACTTGTGACCCCTCCCTTGGGCATGGGGGCCGCAGGGGCTGCAGTATCACAGCGCTGATCCACTCCAGCCTGCCTCGCTTGGCTCGTTCCACTCCCACAGCTGGCACGTAACACGCAGCACTCACTGTATACAGCCCCAGCGCCGCATGAGCTCACGCTCTCTCTGATGCAACACCAAAACGTCACTGCAACAAAAAAAAAAAAAAAAAAAAGAAACATCGCTCAGAGCGTCTGGTATAATCCCACAAATAGGTAGCGCCGCAATAGATGAAATCATAGGGTGAGACTCAGCAGGAGCTGTTTCACGAAGGAGGTTTTAGTCCGATGTAAATGTAATTATTGAGAAATAAAAACAGCAAAGAACACTTTTTGAGAAAACACCGCTTCACTTTTTGACTGGTGAAATTGAACTTTTTGCGTTAAATCTGTAATTTAACATGCTGACAAAAGCATAGAAAACTAAGTTAATTTATTACATGTAAGCCAATTAAGTCTGTGAAACCTAAAGTATTTACGCTTATTGAACTTAAACTCAACATATTTACCTGGATAACCTTAATTTGATGACTGAACTCAATTTATTTAAGTTGGATCGCCCGATTAGTTTTTTTCCAGTGTGAACTTTAAGCTAAATAACAAAAAATAAAGACGCCTCCGAATTATTATGTGCAGACATCCCTGCACATAAAAACTGCTTGTATGTTTGTCATACCGCAAGTTAGACGCCATATTCAAATTTTAGCTTCAATCTTTTGTTGTTTTCGTTTAATTTATTACTGAAACCTGCAAAAACGTTCCGTTTCATTGAGCAGAGATTCTTTGTTGAGTCGTATTCTCAATTTCTCCAACAACAAAATAATATTCATTTTTCATACACTTATTTGATCACTTTTTAATTGTTCATAATTTTGTAACTATGGGCAAAATGTTGTCAAAATTTTGTAATAAAGTCATATAAGGCCTTTTTCCAAAAGCGAGGGTTTGCAATGATGTAGCTATAATTTTAATAACTGCCCGCTTCTGTTTCGCCGACATGTGACAACAGTTCCAATAATCGGCCGCATTAATCCTGTTAGCTGCTTTTTCAATCTCATAATTCAGACTGAAGACCCGTCGCATGTGAAGCCTCAACCCGACTGCGATTACAGCATTAATTAGGGAGACGGTATCGTCTGAACAGCTATGCCGTTTTGATAATTAGGGCGTTTCAGAATAATAATTATTATTTCATAATTAATTGGAACATTTCAGGGCTCATTATTGTAAGTGACATGATAACCGAGTGAAGTGTATTTTCCTCCTTTTGTTGGAAAATGTGTTATTACTGTAGGTTGAATCAGACGTGACATAATGAGACGTGATACTTACACGTACGTGTAAGAACTCACTGCTTTTATTCAAGAATGGAAGAGAAATTCATAAACATAACAGTAAAAAAAAAAAAAAAAGCTAAAAAAAAATATATTTTTGAATTTGGGAATATCCAACACACACACAAAAAAAAAAAAAAATGTCACTGTCGTTTTCGCTGGAGCTCTTTGTGTCGTTTAGTAAGACTCAGCGTTTCCCTCTGACTGTTCCTCACGTTTTCAGAGCTGAAAGGGAATCTGAGGACTGCAGCCTTCCTCGGGGTGGGAGGAAGATGAGCTGGAAGCCGGTTATCAGGGTGTCAGCACCCCCTGCTGGCGCGACGTCCCCCGACCAGGGGAGAGAAACCTGCCCTCTGGTCAAACCCCAACCCACCCATTCACAAAAAAACCTTCCACTCATTCTTACACATTAACGTCTGTCAGACCTCAGCAGGTAAAGTTAAGTAATGAAAACTCTCACTGTGGCAGAGATCCATTAAACACACACACACACTCACTCACGCACACACAACTGGGTGTTATCGTTTTATCTAAAAATACGATTGCAGTTGAATCTTGTCCTCGCGCGTGAATACCAACAGACTGAAGCACAAATTACAACATGAATATTTAAATGTACTCAAGCTTGCCAAAGTGGAAAAGCTACGTTTTGCCCATCTCATTGCAGCGATGCCACTGTTCACAGTCTGTGACAGTGGTTCGACTGAGAAAAGGAAAACACAACAATCTTGTCTATTCCGGCAAGGATTTGACGTCACACCACACGAATCCCTCGTATGCCAACGCTGTTTAGCTTCGGAGGTGCTTGAAACGAGCAACGTCTTAACGAGTGAGAATGCCAGCTTCCTGAAGTTTGCTTAAAAATGTCAAACTTTAATGTGCAATATTCTCAAATTGGCAACAACTATGTCCAATGTTCCCGAAATAATATAATTTCGATCACTGAAGTTGTAAGAGCATTTATCTATAACTTTTTCTTTCGTTTACATTTACTTTTCACACCCACTTTTGCAAAAGTGACAGAGGCATCACGAGGCGACATTAGCTCGGTAATTAGCAGTCGTATACTGTGACTGTATTTTTCATGAGCAGAAATGTCTCTAAACCGCTGAATTATGATTATTTTTTCTTCCTGATCTTAGCAGAAAACTGCCTCATGTTGCAGCATGAGACACATACTTTTTCAGGCATCGCATTTGAAACGATATTAAGCTGCAGAAATGACATGACAGAAAAATGATCTGGCTTTTCAAATCAAGCTTCTTAGAACCCTGGGATACCCGCTTCCGGTCTGTTTGGGCTGACTCAAGATAATTAATACGGTGATGAATCACTTATCATCATGCACGCTCGTGGTACAACTGGAAAACTGAATCATAAAAGCGAGCGAAACGTGTGAAAGTTTTGTTCACCTGGGAAATAACTAATAGATTTCACTTTGACGTTGTTCCTCTCCACTGTCGCTACATGCTTTGGAGAAGAGGAATAATTAATCGCTTATTCCAGGTGACCTCACAAAATGAACTTCGATAACGATCAACTTTGAGTGATTGGTCGTTATTATAAATAAGATCGATTTGGACGGCGTGTAATAGAACTTCCGTCCTTCCACACGATGAGATTGATTTACAAGTGGCGAATAAAATCGTGCATCTTACCTCGATGTATCTTTTTGTCTTTGGTATGTCATTACAGGCGAATTGGCGCAACATAAATAACCTGAAAGGAATTTTGAAACCGTTAGCAAATAGCTTATAAATCCAAAAATTTACAAGTTGGCAAAGACTCGGAATACCAAAATCATGTTTTACTTTCTTTTTTTTTTTTTTTTTTTTATTCCTTTATTAAACACGAGATTCGTCGGATTTAAATGTTCGTGATTAAAAACCGGCCCGACCTATTGCATCAATCACTGCTGCAATGTTGAGAGTTTGTTTGGACACGGACAAAACAAAGCCAATTAGTCTGTCAATCAGAGGTTCCCCGAGGTGAGCCGTATCAAGAAAAAGCCTCTCAACTGTAAATAAACACGTCTCATAAATGGTATCTGAAATTAGTATAAATAATTCAAGTTGTGACACGAATGGAGAGCAGGAGTCTTGTCTTCGTGAAGTCAGGCCTTCACGTAACGACGCGGGGTAACAAACGTCTTCGAGAGAAGAGAAAGGACGATCCATCATGTTTTGATTCATACTTTCCACATTTAGATTTCAGCGGGCATCTGACTAAAATGCTGCTCATTTGGTTTCTTTTATTTCTGAGCATCTAATTTGAGGCAAACCTTTTGCTGAAATGTTCAGAGAAACGCTGATCGGATTGCTTTTGCCGCTCTTATCATTTGCTGAGGGAGACGAATGAATCTCTCGAGCAAGAAGTCTTTCAAAAATGTTTTATTCGGGATTTTCTGTAGCTCATAAAACCAGGTCATTCAGAGTACACTGCAAAAAAAATATAGATTTGCTGAGTCAACTTGGCTCAGTGATGAAGTTTTAACTGTGAAATTCAAAACACTAAAACTGACAGCAACAACTTTAATTACATTTACTACGCTTTTTTTTTTTTTTTTTAGCAGTCGTATTAAACTAAAAATTAGTTATGAGAAATTTAAACAAATTGTTACCTAAACTTATTTAAGTTCTTACATCATTAAATTAAGTTGACTTAATGTAAAATTTAAATTTTTGTTCAATTTAAACACATCTGACCAAATGTCCAGCCTCACAACGAAATTCCCATTTTTTCAAACTTGTCGTCATGACAATTTTTAAGTGAATGAAGTCAACTCTGTAGCGTTATGAGAAACATAAGGTTTTATACACGTCATTTATTTTATGTTAGGAACATTTTCAAAATTACAGGGTCAGGGTTCACCCTACAATTACATAGAAACAAAAAAAATAATCATTTGTAGCTCGCTGGTTAACATATACGTTAAAAACACAGCCAAGTAAATAAAAGTAAAAACTCTTTTTGTAACCAAAGTCAAACTCAAAATGACTCCAGGTTCGGTTAGACTTAAAACGTCATTTTTACCCCCGCCGTGGTGATTTACCAGACCGTCGGGATTCTCAATAACGCGGGAAAAGCGCAACACGACTATCTCCCATGTGGCCGTAGGAGAGAAGGGTGACACTCCGGGGGGCTTCGGGGTCTTGTTGTTAGCCAGGAATGGGTTGCTCTTTCTGGGTTATCAGCCTTCTCCCATGACCCCCCACCCCACCTCCTCCGAGTGGAGCAGCAGGGCTGTTGTGTTGTTTCATTATCACAGAGGTTCACGTAGCATGGCGAGGCGCCATCATTATCCATCAGGCTTAATGAGACTATCTCGCCTCCGTAAAGGTCAGGCAATTACCGCTGGCGCAGTTTTCAGCCCGGAGACGAGAAGAGGGCCAGAGAAAGATGGTGGCAGAGCAGATAGTGCACACACACACAAACAATGCCGCAATAAGGGCTTCTTGTCGGCTCGATGTCTATGAATCATCAGCGTTTCAGAACTGCACAAACAGCGAAAAGGCGTAAAAAAAAAAAAGAGAACGCGGAGAAAACTTTATTTTGTGAGAGGTTTCCGAGATAGAGTGACTTAAGTCAAAGGAGTGATTATCCAGAGAAAAATGTTTTTTCTTTCACCAAAAATCCCTGCCTCGAAGCGGATCTGCGTTCATTAGTTTGGTTTGTGGTCCAGCTGCAGTTCCTTGGACTGATTTGTAGACGAGCAACTGCTGCTCCGTGAAACAGTGAGTGACTTCCCAGTCATCTGGATCATGTACAGTATATGACAGGCCTATAATTGGATCAGGCGCTGGACCTCTGACTCGTGGCATATGACATCACCTCGGGAGACGGCCGTGTATCTCTTCCGACTGTTCTGACTGCAGTGCGCTGACGCGAAATCAAAACTGGTCTGCATTTTTTTTTTTTCCTCACTGATTAACGTCTCCAAATCAAATTCTGCAATCAAGGCGTTTTTGTTTTTTTTTTTAATTTCAGTAAATTGAGTCTATTTTCTTTTATTGTGGGCTCTTTAAATCATACAGTCATGCAGCCTTTGGGAATTAAAAAAAAAAAAAAAAAAAACTTAATTTGTGTCTGGGGAACATAAATTTTACTTTATTTATTTTTTTCATACCGACATGAAAATGACTGGATATACAGCTGTATTTCGATGAATGAGAATATGATTGAAAAATCCATTTATTTGAGTAATTTAGTTCTAAATGTGAAACTGGATTCTTTGATTTTACTGTTTTTGTTGTTTAATTATTGGTCTTATGTGATATCTTCATATTCCAAGAGTCTGGCCTTAAGACTCTTGGAATACCAAGCAGCCTTAAGAGCCTGCTTGGTTCTAATCAAACACAGAGAAACATTAGAACCAAATTGATAACTTTATAGATATTGTCACGACGACACTAAAGTAAACCCACCGTCGACTCTGGGGTTTAACAGATCATTACACAATGCAGGGGCTCCTCCAGTGGTTCCCAAAGATTTTTTGTGCCCCCTTAAAATCTGCCAAAGAAGAAGAAAAAAAATGACTGAACACACACATTGTTCAATCAGACGCCCCACACTTTTGGAACCACTGACATAATATAATCTGTTCTTTACTGAGCTCTACATCATTTAAATCCAATCTTAACATATGCAAAACCACAGAGTTATTCACGGTTTTTGCGAACCACAGATGAAAAAGCGCGCTAAAAGAAAACATTTTATATATTGATTAAAAGCATCATGATGATGTGACAGCATAATATGAGACAGACAATCTGTGAAAAAAAAAAAAAAAAAAAAATCAAGCTTCTTCACTGCCTCCCAGTGCTACTATTGCCTGTGAAGAAATGCACCGCCCTTGCTCAAAAAACAACCTGTGAGAGCCATCGATTGGCTCTGGCTTCCACAGAGCCAGGAGCAAGGCCTTAGCGCTGTCAATCAATCTTCTGTACATGCTGCTAATTGTGCTAATGGCGAAGAAATAACTTATTGTTACAGGAAAACCTTTCATAGACTAGTCCAGTCCAGTCCATTGTTTTCACCAGTTGCTACCACCAGATGAGCTTTTTAACCGTCAGCTCTTGCTGTGCTGCCTGGATTTTGGACTTTTGCATTTCTGGACTCGTCATTAAATTCACCTTCATTCATTCCGATCTGGGTCGTCACGTCTTCGTCGGCAGTGAGGAATGAACTTTGCGAGACAACGGTGAAAAGTGTAGGTGGGTTATTCTTTCACACGGCGCTTCAATTTAATGTACAGTAACTCTACTCTAACTGACTAACCCCAGCAACGAAAAGATATCCACATGAAAAATGTGGGAAAATGGCATCCCTCCTCGCTGTCAGAGCTGCGTCGTGCTCCCAGCGCTGCAGGCGGTCCCGGGACAGCTTTATGTTCCTCCAGCAGGGTTTGAACCACTGGTTACAATGTTTTAACGGCTGGATTAATGGGGTGGCAAGAGGAGCCATAAATTGATAATACAACCACTGAACATACTTGCCAGGACAATTAAGATAATACAAGTGGAAGCGGAGCCTCCATGAATCGCCACGGTAAAGAGCAATGGCTCCGTCGCAGCGACGCGCGCCCTTGAGGTCCTCGGCTGGCAACCGTCGCTGGTGTTCTTCCAGGGACGAGCGGCCATAAACGCCCAACAATCACACATGACACTCGGGAGGGTAAAGGAGGACGTTTTGAAAACGCGGTGGGTAATCTGGGTAATTTATCACACGCACGAGAAAAAAAATCGTTACGCCGCTGCTTTCGAAGCATCGCTATGACGAAAATGCTTTTGTCGGGTAAATCCGTTCTGTGACATGGAGATTTGATGTTTAAAGAAAAAAAAAACATTACTGGTGTTGAAAGGTCAACGGTCCGATCTGTAATTAACATGGCTTTGCAGAGGGAACTTATAAGACATAAATGTTGGGAATTACAATGGTTTATGAAGCTATTATTGGTATCAGTCTGCAGACAATGTACTGTAGACTATAATAACTTGTAACAAAGCCTCACTTGAGACACAAAAAGCGTTTTGTCCTTTTTTTGTTCAGTCAGACTCCTTCCAGGCGTATTTTTTAACCTCTATAAAAAAAATAAAAATAAAAAAAAATAAAAAACTGTAATGATTTCCATCTTCTGCCACCAGATAACGAGCTCGGAGCGACAAGCAGGCAACAAAAACAAAAGGCGTAATAAGAGGGTGAAAAATGACACAGAGAGGTCATAATGAAGATGAAAAGACTTGCTGCGACGCCTAATGAAGATCCATGCCCGTATTTCTCTGACACCCTGCTAATTACGAGCTGAGCTTCCATTAATAGCTCATGAAATATTAAGTTCCATTAGCTAATAAAAGCAGAGTGCAGAAAATGTGGTTGGCCTCGCCGAGGAATCCCGAGCCAGGTAAAGAGCGAAAGTGTAAGGTCCTGGGGTTTTATTGGCAGAAATGGGAATGATGAAACGTTTTCTCGGTTTTATTACCGCTTAACGCTGTCAAGGCTGAGGTGGGGTTCATTTTGTGGTGATACGAAAAACACAAAGACGTTTGTGGGTTTCATCATTTTTTATTAAGGTGCTTATGGGAGACGTTTTATGTAATTTTATAAAGAGCTTGCGTTGCTTACTTGAGATAATCACCAGCGTAACACAAACATTGGAAGCAAAATGGAAGAACGAGACGTTTTCTTCTTCAGCAACATTCATTGATATTGGTGTGACAGCACAATACATACTTTGAAACAACACGGTATGTTAAATAAGGTTCATGTGAACAGAAAAAAAACAACCTTTTTGAAAACCAGGAGGATTTGTTTTTCACATTTAAAGCGATAATTTCACATGCGCTTTAGAGTTTCTGTAATTGCCGTACATTAGTCCAGTCGAGGTTTGACTAGACCATCTGTTGTATTTTCCACAAATATAAATCTTTGTCAAGTAGAATTATCCCTGTAATTTTCGCTCAGTTGAAAAGTTTTTAGATGTTAAAAGCGAGATTGCTTTGGCTTTGCTCCATCGCGGACGCTGACTAAAATGTTTTGTTTCAGAGAGGAAACGAAACATGCATCCATCAAACATTATTCAACTCATTTTTAATGTTTATTTCAGCAGTTGAAGCATTCCTGTAAATGCCACCAGATATTTTCTGATATTGTGATGATTTATCCTGAGTTACAAGCTCCAAATGTGAGACTCAAAGTTGTTGGGGTTTTTTTTTTCGTGGTCGCCTTCATTGTGGATTCTTCAAATCTGTGATGGTTCTTCGTCTTTTGGCAACCGATGCAAAATGACCTACTGATTGCAGGAAAATAATTCAACTTGTGTGGATGAACCTGCTGAAACCAAGTAAAACTTAAAAGACGCATCTGAGGATTTTTTAAAAAATGGTTTATTGTCAGAAAGATGTAACTAACAAAAGAAATATATGAATACATAATATTTGAGAGAGCATAAGGGCGTGAAATTGTTTGCTTGTGGGGGCGATATGAAGGTAAGTCGGCAACCCATTTGTGGGAAAATTGACCCAGAGTCGGCCTAAAACCTTTGCTCAATTATCTATAATGACCGAGACTGCTACATTTTCTTGTGCCGTTTCATAACCTGGATTTAATCAGCCGAATACATTCAGAGTATTTTATTTAACTGTTAGCTTTTAGTGAAATTGGAGCCGCATGGCAGCACTTTCTGTTCTCTGCTCTGACAATGTCTCGATTAAGTCGGTCAATTTAACCGAAAGATAATACAGATACATTCTCCCGTCGTTCTCCTCCAGAGCTGAAGAACTTCCACGAAGACAAAGAGATTCATCAGAAACGGCTGGCCGGTAATGACGCCGGAAGTCGGCATTATAGGTAAATTATAATAAACGATCATAAAGCCTGACCCTGCTCGAGTCCCTGAAGCTTCAAGGCTTCTTACAAATGAACACGGAAAAGGACCCTGAAGCTGGCCTTCCGAATTGCCCGATTGATTTTCTTATTTTCGTGCTGGCAGCCTGGCTCGAAGGAACGAGTTTTAATCCCGGCGACGCATGATTAAGCCTGCCTGGGCTTGACGCTGGCCCGCTCGAGTGGGAAAGTGGATGTGGTCGGAAAGCGGAGGTGAAACAATGAGGTTCCAGGACAGGGGGAGAGAGACGCGTGAGCCGTTTCCTCCGGGTGTGTATTTAAATGGGCTCTTCTGTGTGGGAGTTGCGCTTGTTCGGAGGTCCTGAATGGCATCTGTCAGGCTCTTGATTAACGAGGCCTTCTGCCCTTCAATCCCCCGGCTTGTCACTCAGAGAGGACACATTAATCTTCATCGGCCGCCTGTCAGGTCAGGGCCGGTCCGAGACGCCCACCCGTGTGCTACCACAAATACGTGCCTTTAAAGCACGTCTGTGTGTTTGAACGTTGGTCACGTGGGTTTTGGAGTACACGCATGTGTCCTTGCTGCGGTGAACAATAGCACATCAGGGCCACTGTGGATATATGACAGAAAAAACTACATTTCTGCCAAAACACTGGATGAAAACTTATACATTTCTGAGCTCAAAAAATTTGGAAATTTGTCAGAAAAAAACTCAGAATTTTTTAGATTAATCTCTGGAAATTTTTAAGAAAAAAAAAGTGGATGTTTCTGGGCTCAAGCGTTCATAAATTTGCGTGAAAGTAATCTGAAATATTGAGATTGATCTCAGAAATGTTCTAGAAACATCAAGGAAATTTCTGAGCTACAAAAGTAAAAAAAAAAAAAATGAAATTTTGAGACTTGGAAATTATTTGTGTTTCAATAGTGGAAAGTTTCCAACGTTTTGAGTTTGTTCTGGAAAAAAAAAAATTATATGAATCTCAAAAATTCTGAGTCTTTTCTTGCCAATTTAAGACTTTTTGAGCTCTGAAAAATTCTAGACAACTTTTGTGATCAACCTCAAAATTTCAAGAGTTTTTCCTGATTCTGGTTGGCAGGAAGCAGGAAGTTGTAAAGTGTGTGATGTCGCGCTGGATGAAACATACAAAGAGGAGATGTTTCGGGGCAAAATGTCAACAACAAATCATAAACAAGGATTTCTAACTAACATCTGTGTCACATGGAAACATGACATTTGCATAATTTATTAAGATTCACAAAAGCGTGTGCCCTGTGTCGCACCCGCATCCAATCCCTTGTGAGAGGTGAGAATCCGGGCCGAGGTGATGGTGGCGATGAGGGGGGAGTAATGTTGCTCATTGCTGCATCATTGTGTGTGTGTGTTTGTGTGTGTGTGTTTGTGTGTGTGTGAGGGACAGATGGAGGGCAGCGCCGCGCCTCCCGCCAGCCGACGCTCACTGGCAGCGAACCGCACTCCGCCCCAGAAGCCCCGGCGCCCAACTCTCCCGCCAATCGGACGAGCCCAGCTGCCCGGGCGCCGGCCAATCAAACTGCGAAGCGAGAAATAAAAAAAGGCAGTTCAATTAGTGCATAATGAAGGGGACATTCATCATTCAATTAGGCATCTGTCACTGAGACACAACAGGAGAGCGATTTGCAGCAGCGAGAAGGCGAAAGGATGGACAGACTAGAACAAAAACTAGAGCAGGCATATGCATAAATAATAAAGAAAAATCTAGTGTTGGGTGTATAATACTGTAAAATATTTATATCGCGTTAATATTTCCATTTGTTCATCTCGTGCAATATTTCACACGGCGGCTCCCATTACTTTCTACTTTAGGAAGAATTTGTGGAAATCTTATCCTTATTCCACAAATAGGAATAAGAATAGGCAAACATTTACTACCATTTTTATCCCACGTAGCCAAAATACACCAGCCTTTAGTGCTTTCTAAGTATATTTTAGTGAAACTTCCTAACCTGAATTCGCCCACCGGAGGCTGCTGAAGCTGTGTGCAAACAAGGAATGGCACACGTGCTGTCAGATTGACCGCTAACACAGCCGCTAACTGCTACCGCGTAGTTCGCCACAATATGGGAGACCTGGTGAACCAGTGACATTTGTTTATGTACCGGACAGGAAAAAAGATGGCGCCTGAGTGAAAAAAAAAAAAAAAAGAGACGGATAATTTTATGCAGTGAGAGTGCCATACGTGGATGTCTATTAGCTGCTAACGGCTGCTAACATTTGCAGCTTTGTAGCTGCAGCTTATTGCAAAGCTAATGAGCTATTTCATAATCTTTTCATTAATGAGGACTGCATTTGTTATTGCATGTGTGTGTTGATATGATCAAGCCTGAAGAGGATAAATCTACAACAAAGACTGAAGCACAGACATAAAACAAATTGTTTATAAAAAAAATAGGCCCATGAATAGCTAATAAACACAAATCTTTGAGACAACCTCTAAGAGCACTTAAAACTGCTTGCTGGATTAGTTCAAACACCAAATATTACATTAGTATGCACAGTGGAAGCCGTCTTAGCCCCACCACAAAAGCTAGGATGTTCAGTTTTCCTTATTTCCAGTCCTGGAGGTTCAGCCAGCCTGTGCCAAGGTAAGTAAATGGACCTCCTGGATTTGCTGCTTTGCAAAGCCAATAGTACCTGAAGTAACATAGTGCCAGAGTATTTCAGCTCCCTAAATTGGGTTTTCTTTTGAATGTTTGATATGCTGTTCAAAAAAAGCCACAAACATGTAAATCTGAGCCCTGCGACAGACTGGCGACCTGTCCAGGGCGAACCCCGCCTCTCGCCCGGAACGCAGCTGGGGATAGGCACCAGCAACTCCCGACCCCGTTAGGGACAAGGGTGAACAGATGATGGATGGATGGATGGATGTAAATCTGAAAATATCAAACCCTGGATATCCGGGAATCCACTGTGCCTGTGATAAGTTGAAAGAAGAATGTGCCGGTTTGGGACTTCTCGCCTAAAATGAAAAGATAATGATCCAAGACCTGTTAAAGTTGATCTGTCAAATGTATTTTCTCTTTTATGTCTTATCAGAAAACGTTAAGCACTTCATCATCTACTTATGTTCATTTAATAATTTTGCATCTAGTATGATCTGCAATATACATTCATGTACGTTTTTTGTTTTGTTTTTGTTTATTTACTTAACCTTATTGTATCCTTATTGTATCCTCTAGCACCAGACTATATGTACAGTTGAAAATATTGTAACTTGTCGTTTAACTTCATTTAATTTCAGCTACACGCAGAAGCTGCCGATGAATAAAACTCGTCTGATGTTCAAGTTCTTTCCCAAGACATACATTTGTAGAAACAGGGTAAACAAAACGCACACCTATTGTTGTCCGTTATTGTTGCGGCTTCATTTACACATCAGCGTTAGACTGAATCTGTGTAGCAAAACGAAGCTTGAATAAATTCCTCTAAAATCCTCCTCGCCACATTCAAACGCCGTCATCGCAGTGTTGCGTCTCGCCTCCTGGATCTCGTGCCAGCTGCCTCCAAGCCCCTGCGGTCCTCCATCCCCTCCCAAATCCCCAACCAAGCAGGAAGATGATCCCTAGTAAATAATATATCAAGATAAATGATAATTGCGCAGATTTTTTTGGAGCTTCGCGTCGGTTAATGAGTGCAATAAATTAGGAATGAATACGGCTGACAGCCGTTGTCAGATGTGCTTTGGGATCCCGATGGTTCAGACGGCCTCTCCTATATTTTTTTTTTTTTTTTTTACTTTTGGTTACACGACTCAGAATTCAATCTCAACCCTCTGCTATTTTTGCTTTAACTTGCAGAACAAAAGCAGAAATACAATTGATTTGAAACAAGAAATTAAGGTGGTTTCCTTCAAAACCTGCTAACCAGTAATGATTTTCGCATTTAGAATTCGTAGAGAAGCACAAATAGTTTAGTTTTTAACTTCCCAGACCAAAGTAATTGATCGTAGATCACTAGATCTTCAATCACAGACCTCTAATGCGAAACAATATAATTTTTCTTAATGCCCTTTTTTAAGAACTTTTTCATTTCGCTAAAATAGCTTCATAACCACGACACACACACACACACACCGTACAGTGATTTTTGGGTTGGTTGCGGAACAAGCCCTGCACTCGGGCCTCGTCTCTCCGACCCTGTCAGACATCAAAGAGGGGGCCTTGGCCGCAGATCGCACATGCTTGGTGTCCCCAGAGGTCGCCTGATTGAAACCTGGCAACACGACCAAACAGCTGCTTCAAACAAAAGACATCTGCATATTTCAGATTTGTTCTTCATAAATTAACACCGCAAACCTGCCAAACATCCTGGCTGAGGGAGTCTGTGGGAATTGTTCATAATTAGATAAAAGTTTATGGCCTCTGAAAGTTGGAAATTACAGCGCTGAGGAAACGAGGAGGAAGGAGGCAGGTTATTATGTCATCCGCCCGCTTTCGAAACGAATGGGTGAAAAAAGGGGGTGTAAAAAAAAAAAAAAAAAAAATGAGTTGAATTCATTTATTTATTTATTTTTTTTCCCCCCAAGGCCGATGTTTCAGAGGTGAGGTTTGATCGTGCGCCATTAGCCTCTGCTCTCCCCAGTTAAAAAAGGCGCGAGGCTTTTCAAAGTTCTGCCTGCGACCTGCTGACACCCGCTGCCGGTTGGCGTGGATGTGCAGGAGAGCGTCTCTGCTCAGCTCTGATAACACCCCGCGTGTTGCCTTCATGGGCTCAGACAGCGAGCTGTTTCACTTGTAAAAAAAAAACCCCTTCAATTATTCAGTGAAGTCAAGCCTCCCCTTTATCTCCCACTTGTCTCCCGGTGCGCTCAGGGACACCAGGCGGCGAGAGAGGAAAATGGTGAGAGAGGGGGACGGAGGGAAGAAGGGAGGGACGCATGGCTCCTCAAAAGCATTGCTGCCTAATTACAAGCTCATTTAGATCAGCATCCACAGATATAAATAACCCAACAGCTGGCATGAGGGAGGCAGGCAACACCAAACACAACACAACATCCCAGTCAGCTGAAAAAAGCGCCGGAATGCTAATAAGTGTTTATTCTTTAAGTGACCTGACCTGCAGAAGTTATATACATCCACATTTGTGAAAGAGCATTCAAAGATCATGTTTTACGGCGTTAAAACGTAAAGACGTTTTTCTAGAGATGAGTCTTATTACATAGTTTTAAAGAGATAGGTTGGATTTTTCCGGTTAGAACAGAATAAGCTTTTATTTGTTTTTGCAGTGGCCATTGCAGGTGTGTGTCAATATTCCCACCAATGTAAATAAAAACGGCAAAATATTCACAAAACACCATTGTGGCATTTACATTAAAAAGGAAACACAATTAAAACCACAGCTGAATGCGTTTGGTCACGCGATAAGTCACTGAAAACGAGCTGCGCCTGCGTCGACCTGCCACTTCCTGTTGTCTTCCTCGTGTTTTCAGCAAGTAGTAACAGTCGGTTGTTGATCATGTGACTCGTGTGATGTGAAAAAAGTGTTTCCATTTGAGCTGTGTGAAATAAATCTGTTTTAATGAAGCTGAAAAACCATTTTATTGAAAAACACATTTTTTTTTTATTTATTTTTTTTTTAAATTGCCATGTTTCCAGAAAGCGAATTTATTTTCGCAATTCTAATTTGGATCATTTTTTGGGTAATGGAAAAGTAGCTACAGGTTGCATTTCCAGGCAAATAACACTTACCGATAAACACAGACATACCAAATCTGTATCCAAAAATGTAAAGTAAAGAAATATATACCTTTGTAAAAGTAAGAAAAAAATGCTACAGTGTCCTAATGCATGACATAAAATGCAGTGTACAAATTGGACTGTTCTCTATTAACGCATAAAGCAGCTTTGCACAAACATAATGGAGCTTGTTGAAAGAACAGCAGCAAGTGCAAAAAACGTTTTCATTTGATTTATGTTTCATTTGTACTAGTTGTAGCATCAGCAGCGAATTCATTCTTTAAATATCTCCATTCCGGGATACATTAAAGACTTTTTGCTTAATTTAGTAACTTTCTATGAAGCCTGCGACGTTTTATACCGAGAAATTTTACTCTTCTTCCTGTGATGTTTTTATTGAAACTCACTGCAAAGTTCAATTTGTTCAGATCAGCAGAGGAGAGAAACTACCTGCTGCAGAAACAAAACAAAAATAAAAATTGCATAGTGTCTTACAGCTGCACTAAATGACTTTTATAAAAATATATTTTTTTTACATGTTTGTTAAAACTGTTACTCTGTCATGACAGCATAATTTGAGGCTGATAATTGAGCTCCCATACCTCTTCCCTGTGGTCTTACTGCCATCTGCAGAAACAAACCAATCAGTCAGGAGGAGGGTCTTAGAGCTGTCAGTTGTGCTTGTGTACGTGCTACCACAACGTTATACAATGATGTTACTTAATCCCATGCCACACCACACATGTGCTCTGTCTGCAACAATGATTTACTCACCTCAGCATGCTGACATGCAGAGGGTTTCTAATTTATTTCTCAAATATTTCAACAATTATTTAACCAGGTGTAGATTGTGTGTAGAGCAAACAATTTGTGAAACAGGAGCGTATGACAACTGACTTTACATATCTGACAGGATATATGACGTTCCACTGAATGTGCTTCATTTCTTCCGTTTTTACACACGACATCGTGCGCGAGACGATGACAAACATTCACGGTTGAAATAGCGGAGAGGATCAGGCGATCCAACCACCAGGCACAAAGCAATTTGATTAAGCTCCTCCTCAGTGGTCTTTCACAAAACACTAATGGCACTAAAACACAACAACGCTGCAAACGTGCATAAATGCCACCATATTTTTCACATTACCCTTCTTGTTGTGGTCAGTTTAGAGCATTTATGTCTTATTTTCTTCAATGAATCCTTTACAAATCCCCTCCGGTTGACTCTTAAAAACCCTAATCAGCCCTATTATGTCCACCATCTCACAAGCTCGCACAAAATCCAAGAAGTGGGGGGGAAAAAAAAAAAAAAAAGAAGCAATACCCCGCGAGTCCCCGAGGAAAGACTTTAAACATTTCCATGTTTGTGTCAAAGCCCTCACAACTTCAGGGCTGCCTCTTAAGACGAGCGATTATACAGACAACTTGGGAGTGATATAATTACCTCAAACATGGCAACCCTTGTGGTGGAGCTTGTGAAGGTGATAATATATGGTAATTACCAGTTTCTGGGCCTGAACAATCTGGAAGGAATGTGTTTAAGATAAAAGCATGAAAACAGCCCCGGCAGCGGTTGCACAAGCACGGCGTCGTGTTTGTACTGGAGAGGAAGACAATGGCTGTAAACATTTAAGAAATGGTAATGAGATAAGTACTGTATCCCTTCCGGAGAACACATGTATTTTATTTTCCTCCGCGCTTAATGGCACTCGGAAGAAAAGGAATTAACAACGGAGAGATCCGAATCTTTATCCCTAGAAACCGAATAAATAAAATGGCTGTCTAGGTGGCTTTAATTGGGTTTTAATTGTAAGTGAAAGCTCATTGCTAATTCGCTCCTTCGTCTCTGCATATTTGTTTATTCCAGCCCAAAATACTATTAAGTGTCAGTAGCATTTATTAAAGTCTTAACGTGAATCCCAGGGAGACGTGCAAAATGAAATTGTTGTGCGGCGCTAATTCTTCATTTTGAGAACAAGGCAGTCGACGCGAGCCGGATTTGGATGTTTGAGTTATTGCTACGTTTGACTTTCAATGTTTTGAAGTTTAATAGCCGAAAGTTGCGTTTTAAGGGACTCTGTGGTAAATAAATATTTTTCTGTAACTTCTCTTGATCAAATTGGTCTCTAACTTCTTATATGTCAGCCTCTAACGGTAATTTATTGCTTCTAAAATTTTTGGAGGTATTATTTAAGCCTACTTCAGAGCGCCGTAGCTCAATTATGAGTTTAGTTTAGCTGAATTGTTCTTTGTAGGCC
Organism: Poeciliopsis turrubarensis; assembly: GCA_010277015.1. Lineage (NCBI taxonomy): Eukaryota > Metazoa > Chordata > Actinopteri > Cyprinodontiformes > Poeciliidae > Poeciliopsis > Poeciliopsis turrubarensis. The sequence goes on from VMRN01000067.1 coordinate 1,811,501, forward strand.
AATATTTACGACACTTCCAACTTCTGTGCGTTGGACCCAAATGTAACTCTTTTAAATCTGGTTATATGAATATACAATGAAAGCCAGATGTTTACATACACTGTAAAAAAAAAAAATTACATTTTTAATAAATAAGACTAACCTTTTTCTGTTTCAGGTCAGCAAGGATAATGAACAAAAACCTCAGAAGAAGTCATGAGCGCAACAAAAATGGAGTAGCATCAGATTTTAGCGAATGCAGGATTTCTCTCTTGTTTTCGGCTAAAGACCTCAAGCTATTTCTCCCACTGTAGACTCTCTGTAGACTTTGTTTGTTTTGGCTGTATTTACCCAGAATGCACTGCGCTACAGTAGTCCCCGGCCCGCCTGGCATTCACATATAGGCTCGGATCGCCCGAGGGTTCGCTTCAGCCGAACTGACACGTCGCTTTATAGGTGGACCAGAGTTTGTTTGTTTTGCTCCACACCGGAATTTGATTGTGCATTCACGCCTCCCCAAACGAACCAAACGTTCTCGGCAAACAAACTAAAATGTGATGAAAGCGGACTAAACCGGGCCGGCGAGAATTCACCTCAAAAATTACACTCGTCCTAAAATAGAGCTTCAGGACTACATAAGTTATGCATATCTGTCTATTTCAGCCTGAAATAGTACTAAGTGACATTTCCTCCTGTCGAATGTGTTAAAAGTCTTCCCAAGAATCCCAATGAGACATGTACAATTAAATCTTTGTGCTCATCTCCAAATGAATTGCTCTTTTTCTGAAATGAACTGAACCTAAATGACTTGGATTCTCTCTCAATTAAGTGTTGAATTTAATCACCCACTCAGATGCAAGTGGCGACAGTTAAATCTTTGTCCTGTCAGGCGAACCTTCGCAGGAGAAGAGGAAGGCTCAGACCGAACCCCTCGCCCCCCAGCGAGCGACAGCGGAACGTCGTTTTGCAAAAGGTTTTCGTCTGGTCCGAGCTCCCCGTGTGAAACAGAAGAGCGACGCGGCGGATCCGCCTCGCTCCACGTCTCTCTTTGCAGGTATTTGGCAGCAGATGATGGCCGCTGAACTCGCGAAGAGGGAACCAAAACACTGCGGCTCTGTGCCGGAGAAACAATGGGCGGCTTTTAACTTGGGCGCGATGAAAGACTGGAGCAAGGAAAGGTGATCTTGATGTTTCAGATATGACAACAAAAGTAGCAAGCTCCGGGGAAAAGAAAAAAGGAAAAAAAAAAAACGGAATAGGAAAATTCAGCCAGACATTTTTTTTTTATATTAAAAAACAGCCAAATGTTTTTTCAACGTCTCGCTGTTAGCGACCAGTCGGGTCACCATTTACCCGTTCACTCGGTCCTCTGGGCTGCGACTCGCCATCCGAGTCATCTTTGCAGCATTACAGGCCAAAGAGAGCTCCATAACAAAAAGCCAATGCCAGCGTAAAGCATCTAATATCAATCACATTAAGCTACAAATGAAAATGATCTTAATTCATTTCACAAGTTCTCCCATCTTGTACAAGTTATCACAGTTAAATACAACCAATATATCAGTAAAACTAAAGAAATCAGCTTGTATGTGGTAATAAAAATATCTATATTTCAATCTGAAAGGGTTAGGTAAAGAGTTACCTGCTACAGGTGACGTACGTAAACCTGCGTATGACCTTTTAACTGAACCTCACTTAGAAACAAATCCTGAACGTTTTCCAACATATTCCTGCACCATCTTTTTTTTTTTTTTTTTTTTTTTTCAACCACATTTCGCATTTCACGTTTGGCTCCTCTTGGATTTTAATAGCCGCTCGCATTTAATAATAAAAACGAACCGACTTGTAAGCACACAGCTCCACTTGTGTTACTAATTTCCCGCATTTCTGAACGCAGCAGGATGGAAGGACCCGGGGAATAGGAGACGTTAGGAGTGGGCGGCCCCCCGTCTGTTGTAAGAAACTCCAGCGAGGGGTGTTCGCCATATGCTCTCGGGGCTCCGAGGGAAGAACGCTCGGAGGATAAAAGTGAGCGGAGCAGCAACGGGCCCTCCATCAGGACGTTCAAAGCCCCCGTATGAAAATGACTGTGTACATCTTTCTGCTGAGGCCAAATTTAGATCAAAGGCAACCCCAGGCGGAGGAGGAGGGAGGCGGGAGGCGGGAGGAGAGCGAAGCTGGTTTGGGGCAGACTGGGAGTTGTGCATGAAATGGAACTTTGTGCAATGTGATGAGCAAATCAGTCGGTGCATGGGGGTGGGGGGGGGGAATGGTCATAATAACAATAAGTAGAGAAATTTGTCAAATTATTTCATCGCCCAAAATTGAGCTGTTAACTTGATAGGGCTTCATGCTGGGTGAAATTAAGTTGTCTTTTTCAGGTCACCGCGCTGGCGGCGTTTGCGGTGCCATCTCTGGACAGGGATTGCGTTTAAAGGAAGCAGGCGGTCGACACAAGTTAGCTTTTGATGTTTGAGTGAAGCCCGTGTGTGATTTTTTGTTGTTTGTTTCCGTCGTGAAGACTGACGGTCTAAAATTACAATTTTTTTTTAAAAGGGTATTTTGGTTGTAAATATTTAGATTCCTTTTTCTGGAACTTCAATTGACCAAACATAGTTTTTTTTTTTTTTTTTTTTTTTTTTGAAATGTTAGCCTTGTACGGTATTTATTGCTTCTAAATTTCTGCAATATTATTTAAGCCTAACTTCAAACCACATGGCTCATTCATGAGCCACGTCTAGTTACATTTTTCTTGTAAGCCAATATTTACAACACTTTCATCTTCTGTGTATTAGACCCAAATGTGACGCCTTCAAAGCCGGTTAAATGAATATGCAGTGGAAACCAGACGACTACATACACTGTATCACTGACTGACTTTATATAAGGCTAAACTTTTCCTGTTTCAGGTCGTTTAGGATTAGTAGAAGTATTTATATTAGTGAAATGCAAAATAATGATAGAGATCTTTTTTTTGTGTGTGTGTATGTTTCTTTTTTATAATTTTTTCAAATTCAGAAGTTTAACGGAGTCAGGATGGTCGGCCATCTTGCTCACACAGAACCTTGTAGTTCTGGTTTCAATGTGACGGAAATCATTTCTTTGCGACGGGTGCTATCAAAACGTGGTAAGTTATTTTATATGATCAGAGTAACTGTTCGTTTGGGACACTTTATTGTGCAATCAAATAACATAATGAGTTTATTTTGAACAGAATCACCATCATTTTCTGCACCTACCATTATATTTGGGTGCTGAACCTGAACTGGTACATTTTTATTGTAAAACCAGGCAAAAATAAAGTCAATGGTCAGAAGATAAATGTCTTCTTTAAAGCGCTACAAAACATTAAATCTCAAAATGAACCATATCGAAAGGCATAAGCTTGAATGAATATCTACGGTGACTTACCTCCTTTATAAAAGCTAGTATGTATCACGATGACTGATCGAGGTTTTGGGTAAAAGTTGAAGGAAACAAAGTAAAGTCCCCAGAATCCTGCGCATTTAGAGATAGCAATATCTATAGTAGTAAGTTATTTGTTTGCACTTCTGATGGTCTGGAGCTCGTTCAATCTGAAACCGGTGGGATATGCTAACATGATCCCAGTTAGCATATCCCACCGGTTTTCTAGCTTTCAACTGGAACATGGTTGACTTAGCTAACAATGCCAAAATCCATTTCCTGGCTCATTAAGAGGGAAACAAAAGGCCACCAGCACTTGTAGTTTTTCTAACCTGGGGATTCTAAAAATGATCTGATATTCTTCAAAGATCAGTTCTTGCTTGACCAACGTTGAGACCTATTAATGTACTTAATTAGGTAAGAATTTACCTAATTAATAAACTCTCCTCTCGCTACCAGTGAAAGTATTTTAAGCACCACCTTTGTGACTTGCACCACAGTTTGACATATTTGGATCTGCAGCATCACATATTAATGACAAGCACCATTTTCTACTTTTTACAAAAATAAATTCATAATTATGTTTTCCTTAAGAGCAGGGTTTTTTTTTTTTTTTTTTTAATCTGTTGCATGGAGACTCGGTAGATCTTTCCCTGCTTTTCTTTATTTTTTTTGTCATGTTGACTTCCCCTCCCCCTCCCTCCCCGTCTCCTCGCACTGCGCTGTGCATCCTGCCCCTCCAGAGAGGAGGGTCACCTGCTGCAGTCCTGCTCTGTGCCATCTGGCCGACTTCCTGTCATACTTACCCCAGGAGAGAGAGGCTCTGCAGGGCAACACACATGGAGAAATCCCCCTCCACGTCGTCTTTCCCTCCTCCACTGCATCCAGGGCGCCGCACACCTGAGCAGAGAGGATGAGAAAAGCACACGAACAGACAACAGCGCGGAGCAGAAAAGTCCACGCGGGAGAGAGAGAGAGAGAGAGAGACAGAGAGAGAGAGAGAGAGAGAGAGAGAGAGACAAAGGACGGAGAAGAAAGGCCAGAAGGCAAAACGGGAAAGGAGAAAGTCAGAGAACGGTGCGCGCTGCCAATGCGGAGGAATTCTCTGCTGATTTAAAGGAAAACAGGAAAATCAAGTAGTTCCTCGTTCCATGTGGTTTGGGGTTTGATTTTCGTGATAGTGACAAATTACATTTTTCCAAAACCAAAACATCAGAGGCCAGTTTTTATGTTATTATATACGTTGGAACATCAGAATAAAGTGGAAGCAGCAGCAGAGCAGCCTCCTGGTTTCCCTTTAATCAGTGAAAGATTGTTGAGGTTCAGATTTTGTTGGGGTTTTTTTTTTTTTTTTTTTTTTCGGTTTTTTTTTTTTAACATCAATGTAGAAATTTTAGAAACATCGACAAAGAATTTGCGGTTCGGCTCCCAACCCTCTGAGCTCAGCACTCTTTTGTTTCCCACATTCGCACCTTCGTCGCACACGCCTCCGTCTCGCAACGAGACGCGAAAGCGCCGCACGTGACAGATTAATCTTAATGTCCTACCCGTGGTCTTGCATATTCATATAAATATAACATGACTGCCGCTCACATTTGAATTTATCGGCTTTCCTCCTCTGCAAATTAGGGCGACTCCAATTGATGAATATTTTAGCACATGTGCACTCTGCGGGACATTTATCATCGGCTTTGCTATTATAAACAGAATAAATGAGCAGTCAGAGTGGGTTGCCGAGTGCAGAAACGCCGCCTCTCTCCACCTTCTTTGCCTTTGTGCCCCTCCAGACTTGCCACAGGTCTGAAAAATGGCTCTCTCCTTGAGGCCGCCCCCGCCCCATCAGCCCCCCACCCATTTTTTAAGCTACGTGACCCGGCACATATGGATCAGTTTACCATAACACCATATATTTCCCATAAATGGCCAATGCGCTGATGATAACAGAGAGGTCTCGAAACTCAAATTTAACACCTAGAGCGGCGCTGGAGTCAACTTTAAGTTGAATCTATGCTAAGTGACGCCCTGAGGGGGTCGAGACCGAGGTTAATTGGATCTACTAAAATTATGATATTTCATTACAGACATTAAGTTTTAGAGGTTAGCCTGAAAAAAAAAAAACATAAGCGTTGCTTGACTTCTAGATTTCATTCTTTTCATCTTTGTTACAAAGGCAACCAATGCCACCCACATTTTGAGTGTTCAAGAGACTCTCTTTTAAAAGGTTACACTTGAAATGTTCGTGTGGTGTAAATCCAGACTGGTTAGTTCTGGATGCTAAAAGCTAGTGGCCAGTCTGAGATGGTCCTAGACCCAGGTGGACGTTCACCATCTTGAAGCAACTCTAATGAGAATTTCAACATTTGTTACGCTTTCAACTGGTGTGGTTCGCTTTCAAAATGCATCGTCTCAAACGATCAAACCTTCTGAACAACCTGCTTACCGTTGGCCTGCGGAGGTGCTGCTCCGTGAACTGCTGAAGGGAACGACACCCAAACCTCACAAGACGAAACTGAGCGAAATTTCTTTCCTGACAAAATGTAAACAAAATTGGAGTGGAGTTGGATCTTAGCGGCCGTAACATTTCTCTGGGGTCTTTGCTAGAAGACTAGAAGCTATTTCTCACGCTAGCGCTACACTCTCACGTTTGTTATGGTTGTATTTACCCAGAATGCTCTGCGCTGGGTATACCGCTTCCTGCTTTTTGGAGCTGTCTCCTCTCCGGTTGGTTTTCACGTATCGTTAGCCTACTAGGCTAATGAAAACCTTCCTCCAGAGTTCACTCACACCAAACCAAGTCCTAAGTTTGAAGGCGTACTGGAGTTCGCTGGTTTGGTCCGGATCAGAGCTCGATTTGTGCGCTTACACCTTCCCAAACCAAACGGACTTTCTGTCCAAATGAACTAGAGTTTGATTAAAGTGGACTTAACAGCGCTGGTGTGAATGCACATAAAACGTCATAGTGGTTTATCCAAATACTGTTGTGTTGAACCGTTGCATGGTAACATCTGTATAGTGCTCTTCCAGTCATACTGTCCGCTCAAAGTACTTTACGCTAGAGCTACACTCACAAGATTACATACTGATACACACAGCAAAAGGCAATTTGGGGTTATCAACATATTTTGAACAATTGCACAGAAGAGGATGTACTGGAAATGGTCGTTGGGGGCGGTGGGTCTTCAACCGTCTACCAATGCGAAACATATGCTGAGGACATTTAACGTGTTTCCAGACAGAATAATTGTCTGATTTAAAAGGAAAGGAGGTTAAAAAAAACAAAAAAAAAACAAAAAAACAGCTTAAGTGATTACTGTTTTATTGATTTTCATAGTTTGTATGCAATTACTCTGGCTGTAAGGCTTTACGTGTTTTGTCCTCACAGGAAACCATTGATTTGGCACCATCTGCTACCTCCATTTCCTCAGTAAATAATCATCGGCTCCTGTCTAAATAACTGCTGCTGTCTATCTACAGGCCCATAAAATAGTGTTTTTATCACCATTTTGCGGTTCACTTCTGGCACTTTAAGACCAACGGGGTAACTTCTGCCTCCAGGACCATCTTACCTGGACCTGCACTAAATCAAAAGCCCGGGAGAATTTTGAATTGCAGGTGAGATTAAAAAACACTTAAATGCTTAGCTAAGTTGCTTATGTCCAAACTTTTTTTTTAGTGTTTGCTTACAGTAAACTTTTGCGGCGACGTCCAATCAGTTCCATTTTTAAACAACATATTTGACCAATTAATCGTAAGACGCTACTGAACAGAAAATATCTGGGTGATGTTCGCTTGGCCACTTCCTACTTTTGCAGTGTTTCTGCTTTCATATCCAACTTTTACTGCTTTGAAAAGGAGTCATCTTCCAGTGGGGCATATCTTACAGACCGTATAGCAGTAGTCAACTCAAACACACTTTGGTGAATTTTTCATCATCTTCTTATAGCATATTGGAAGGACATTTTGTCATGTGGCTCAAATGAAATATCTACCCGAAGGAGAGTTCGTTTTTTTTTTTTTTTTTGGGTTTAATCAGGTTTCAAAACAGCAGAAATGTTATTTTAGAAAAATTCAATGGAATGGGAATCCTCCTAACTCTGTGATCACTTCTTCCTTGTTGTAATCTCAGCCCTCTAATGCTTAAGCAGAGCGCAGTTGGATGCCCTTTAGCGCTTCTTTTTTCATTATTCTGTTTATTTTATTAATTTTTTTTTTTTTTTTTTTTTTGTGCCTCATGTGACCAGAAACTTTTCCTTGGATTCCTTTCAGGAAGACGCCAAACCTCCTCGGGCACTGCGTCCAAACGCTGCAGCCGAAGCCAACAGCTCTTGACAACGCAGAGCTTCGCATTGTTTCAAACGCGTTCGCTCACAGTCCCGGGCCTTGGCAGATTATTGTGAAATGGGCGAAATCCCAGCTTGGCGAAGCTTGGCACGGTAACCCGGGATCCTGGAATCCTTCCACTTCAGAGAGCTCCGCCACATGCTTACTGTCATCCGCGAGGCACCGCGAGCCCAGAGGGGGTCTTGACAGGATGGGTGTGTTTGGGGGCGTTGTTGTTCTAAACATTGGGATGCGCCCTTTACATACAAACGCCGGAGATGTATCATCAGAGACCATCAGGGGTGATTATTATTTATGCCGACACTTTTGTGAGTTTAGCTTTTATCCTCGCACAACTGGCAGCTGCCCAGTGAATCGTCCCCTGGAACCACAGCCATGATGAGCCTCCGCTACCTCACAACGTCCACGGACACACACACACGCACGCACACACACACACACACACACACTCGCTCTCGTTGCTGTCTGCGCCCCGGTATATCCCTTGGCATGTTCGCTCCTCCTTCATAAACACTAGCAGCTGCTTGGGCAATTAGCCATTAGCTCTTTACTTTTTACTATAATACCCAGTCCTCAGAAATCCCCACAATTAGCTCCTTAATTGCCTCTAAACAACCCAGGCGTAACCAATAAATAGAAGAAGGGGGTAGGCAGTTGGGAGGGGGGGGTGAAAAGACAGACTTATGGGAATGAAACATATCGGCTTGGAAAGTATACGTAAAAGCCTTATTTCTCCGTCGGCCTCGCTCAGCCTATGGCGGAATTTTGGTTTCCCTGCCCGGCCCCCTCCCCGCTTTCTCTGCTTCGACACAGTCGTGGAATGGGAAAGCTCACAGAGGAGAAAGAGAGTAAGGAAGAAAAAAAAAAAAAAAAAAAAAAGAAAACACGAGGCAGGCTGATGGCTCATATTCAGATTCAAGCTGACATATCCATGCCCTTTATGCTGTGGTCTAACTATCACTTCTGAGAAATGCTAACATTCAGTGTGACAGAGGGTGTTACTGTGACTTTTCGGCGGGCGGGCAGGGGACCGTGCCCCTCGGGTGTGGATTTTTCTTTTTTTTTTTTTTTTTTTTTTTTTTTTGCGGCGTGATATGACACAGCTCGCTTCACGGAGCAATGGGGATACCCCCAAGATTAGCTGAATGCATTAAGGGGAGGCATAAAAACGTGGCTAACTGTTGATTAAATCACTGTTACATCCATTCTGGCGGTTCCAGTTAACCTCTTTAACATTGACAGCAGCTACGCCGCTAACATGACAATGGCCTCCAGGCAGAAATGTGCCGTTTGGTCTCTACTGTACCACAATGGCCGTGTTTTCAAGAAGGAATAAAGGCTCTGAGTTTTCTCTTAAAAAGGTGAGAGTGCAGAAACTAATTCGTGAGTGAAAATATTTATCACGTTGGATTTTTATACATGTTAGTGGCACTGTTGAAAATAAGAATATTTTCCGAGCTCTTAAATGAAATGAAAGTCTTGATTTTGACATTAAAGATCTTATTTTGAGCTTTTGTAGCACACATGTTGTATTTTTCACATTTATCAGAGTTTGATATGTTCTGTTTATGAATCCTAAATGAAAGAAAACAACTTTTTTTGTCTTATTTATGTTAGGTAGCGTGCTTTTTGATTTCAGGCATGGTATTTATAACTTACATGTGTTCCGGTTAAAAATACATTTGTATAATTAATTGGTGATTTGCTGCACACATCCAGTGTTTAATTTGCCTGTTAATTGAGCATGTATAAGAATATTAGAATCACATTATTTCTAGTCCCCTATTTACTTAAGTAATTAATACTACATGATTGTAAATACTTTGGATTTTTTGGGTAATAAAAACCCTTTCAGATCATCAATTGACAGGTTCAGCAACAGAAATAATAAAATAATAAAATAAAAAATCACCTGTGATGCTGATTTTTGTGTGTGTGTGTGTGTATTCATGTTTTGATGCGGTTTCAAAGCAATAATCAGATCCAGTATATGTTCGAACACGCTTGTTATAGCTCCAAAAATGTTTATTCGTTGGCTTTTAATTGAAACAATTTTTGATATTCTGTTTTATCTATTTGTGTAACTGTCGTTCCTGTGCAGCACTTTGGTGCAGTCTATGCCTGTTTTAAAGTGCTATATAAATAAATTTGACATTGACATTTACTGTTCATGATTATCTCTCTTGAATCGTCCTAAATTTGACATTTTGAAAGGGCTGGTCTGTGCTAACAGCACAAAAAAAAAACACATATTGGTATTAAAAGGGTAATAAATACACAAAAAAATGTTATTTAACCTTCATTCCTTATATGTGAGGTTAAAAAAAAAAAACATTTAGGACTACTAGCCAGGGATGTACAACATATTTAGGAAGGGCTATGGGACCCTTTAGCCCATTCTTCGTAGTGCAACTGGGAAATGCCTCAACAATGACATACGTTTCCTTTCCTTTCAGCTCTTGTAAATTTGATCAACACATGTTCCTAAGTATCCGCTGCTGTTTTGGTAAAATAAGAATTATGCTTTAACTGTGGAAGTCGAGGCTTGAACACCAGGTCATCTGTTCGTAACAGTTGCTGGCGTTCTATCAAAGCAGCACGGTTGATTGGTGTCTCGGTTTCGTCGTGCTGATAAACTGCTTCCAAATGAAAACAATCAAAGCAGAATCAAGTATAATCAAGGCCAGTAATTTGCCGCAGCTTGAGAGCGCACGTGGGCCCGTGTCGCCTATTCCAGAGCAGTTTCACCGCAGCGCAGAATTTCAGCGGAGGATTTTATTTATTTCATTATTTATTTATTACAAAATCTGCATCCAGTTTTTCCTTGACTGTTCCTGACTGTGTCCTCTCATGCACAAGCACAGAAACGGGTACAGTATGGAAAATATGAAAAAGGGCTGCAAGCACCATCTAGTGATTTTTTCAGGAAATGACTCTGCAGAAAGTCAGACATTCAACTGAAATGATCCATTTTATTAGTATTAAAAATAATAATGACTCTAACACCAATTAGTATCAATCTAGCACGCCAGAAAAAGAGCTTTTCACTTCCTTATGAAACAAATACTTCAGCTATTATAGTACGAAATCATAAAAGTGAATTGGCATGACATCATGAAATAACTTCATGCAAAACACATCTTTCAGAGATGAGAAGAAGATGATGATGACGGCACCTGTGAGAACACAGACATGTTGCAACAACAACAGCTGATTAGCAACCACTCCTTGTCAGCACAAAAGCCAATCTTCATTTGTCGCTATCGTGCTCAACTGAACTATTTTTTTATGCCAACAAAAAGTAAATAAAAGCCAAAAATAAGTACTTCTTTGGATAAAATCCAAGGCCTAACTTTTGAAAACAACAAGAAAGAAACAAAGAAGGAAAGAAAGGAAGGACCAAACCAGATTTGTCATCACGTTTCAACACATAGCTAAGTTATTCACCTGAAACAATAAATAACACTTATTCGTTTGTCTTCATTGAAGCGTACCGTTAACAACCGCAACTTTAAAACTGAGGCATGCTCAATTGGGAGTTTCGTATACATGTAACAACCCTAAAAGAAACAAACCCTAAATGATCGATGTTTCATTTTTTAGCCATTAATCATGATGGTTATCTGCCTGTAGCTGATGAAAACACATTAAACATTAGAATACTACATCTGAACAACAATGTTCAGAATGTTACATATGCACCATAAGTATATTTGTTACCTGCTTTAAGGTTATTTTCAAAACATACTTTATTCTGATTTTTCTTTTAATTTTTTTTAATCTCATTTGCATCCTTTAACTAAAACCACCATCTTCAGAGAAGTTCAAAGGCTAAAAGTAATCTCACATTTTCTTATAAAAGGTATGAGTCAGCAGATGGGAACAAAAACATAGAATTATTTTTATATACGTTGATACAAGGAAGACAGACATTGGTAATAAGAGAAAGCATGGCTTTCCATCAAGAATGTGATATTTTTCAAGTGCATAATGTACCATATAGATAAAGAAAATTAGATGCTGAAAGAATAAGGAATGGTGATTCAAGAAAGGATTAGGAACACTTAAGGCAATGGCAACAGTGCAATTTTACTTTCAATAAAATTGTGTGGACTTTAAAAAAAAACACCGTGCATTTCGAGGGTTTTCAAAGGACGTACTTAATTTCATGTACGTTTTCAAAAAGGGTTGATGTTTATTTGATGAAAGTTGACATGATGTAATCTATGTTTTGTGTATTTAAAGTTTTACAATACGGTAAGAAAACCGATCACTTTCTTATGATCGTAGCTCAAAGCCATGACGGCCATTTCCGCCATGAAAGAAAACAATAAAAACTCAACAGGAAGTCGTAACTACGAGTCTATTGTCATAATCATTTATGTTTATGAGAATAAAACTCCTAATTTTGAATTTCAAAGTAATAATTTTGACTTTTAAAGTCATAATTAAGAGACACAAAGTCATAATTTTGACTTTCCAAATTATAATTATGAGTTAGATTCTGTTTCTTTAAGCAGACTTGCTCCTGCATCTCATAATTGCGATTGAATCAAATAATTATGACTTATACGTTTGAATTATGACTTTGTATCTTATAATTAGCACATTTAAAGTCAAATTTATTACTTTAAAAGTTGTAATTATGACTTTCTGTTGAGCTTATTTTTTTTTTTCTTTTATGGCGGAAAAGGGCTTCCATGCAATACTCACTGCTTTCTGAAATAAATAATTAACAGGTATAATGAATAATGAAAAAAAAAAACATTACCCTTTTACTTCACGCTTCAAATGAGCGAAAACCTACTCGGCATCCGTCGGTTGCCGACGTCACGGGATAACAACATGGCGGCTCACTTCGAATGAATGTAAAGACCCAAACAGAGGCTTTTCTACGCTCAGCGGGTCGCGAGCCGCGCTGTTTTCGGCCCCTGGAGACAGTTGGCGGAATAATGGTAACCGGAGCCGTTGCTGTGACCGTGAGCCATGTCGGAGCCCGGGACAGAAGCTGCTGCCTGCGGCCCTGAGTTCTCCGAGCTGTGGAGGAAGATCTCTGAAGTCGACCGCGGCAAACGGCAGGCCAGGAGAGGCACGCAGCGGATGCTAGCCACGGCAGGTTCTCCTGGATGTAACGGCGAGGAGGAGAAAAGAAGTTCCGGTTCGTCCTGGTTAAATCAAACATGTTGAAGTTTCGGACACGTCCTAAGTTGAATCCTTAACACTTACACGAAAATAGCCCCAGTAATAGTCGCTGTTATCTGTACCTTCGCACAGATCTGCGGAGTCCTCGGCTCCGAGGCAACAGCAGCAGCAGCAGCAGATTCGTTGGCTCTAACGTGACAGAGTCTCCAGGAGATGTGGAGCCTTCACAGGACATTTTCTGGGACGGCGCATCCCCAACGCACACTGGTGACGAGTCCATGCTGTTTTGACTGGATCATGTCTGCAGTCATCCTCAATACTGTCAACAAAGTGCAGTAACATCAAATTTGTTAGAAATTTGTAAGAAGGAAAAAAAAAGAAAAGGAAGCCTTCACATGGTTTTTTTTTTTCTTACAAAGTAGATTCGTGCACTCAAATAAATTTTTAGTTTCTTGTAGGATTTCAGTGTTCAGTTATTGATCTTAAAGCCGATTACCCTCCTTTTTATTAGTATTAGTTGTTGATAAAATGTCTTCATTTTGGTAGTATTGTGTTGATGTTAAAAATGACTATTTACTACTTATTTTTTTTTAGGTAACTGTATGGCTGTGACTGTGTGACACTGTATTAATAATGCCTGAAACACAAATATTGCTCTTGCATTACTATTGGCGAGCATAACATCGTAACTTGCAGAGGGGACCGACTTGAAGAAGTGTGATTTATAACAATAAACTCCACCCAGTAACTGCATGAAATTATATTTTTGAATTTACTGGCATTTATTTATGTTCAAATGGAACAAACAATTAAGAAAACGAGTTTTAAAAAACAAAACAAACGTTTCTGACAGTGTGGTCACTTTTGGGGTTTTTTTTAACATCATTAATTGGACTTTTTAGAAACAATAGATCAAAATTTATATAAGAACTTTTTCAAAAATAAATGTCAAACGACATGATAAATGCCCAACGCTATTGGGAGGGGTTCACTGTACAGTTTCGGCTCATGTTGATCAGATACGATCGCATTGCTTCTGTCTCCCTCTTGCCCCTTTAGGTCAAGGTTACAAGAACACCAGAGCTGTGAAAATCTCTGATATTGTCAACCGCATTGCTCCGAAGGTCAGTGGTTTCATCCTCGCCTTCGTCACTGCAGTCATCCTCAATCTGAAAAACTTCTGAGAGGTTTTTGTTTCCCTTCAATTTGCATCTTTTAAAGAATGTAAAACCCAAAGTGACCGAACCCTCGCTGCTGCACTGGCTCGACGATGGTGCGATCCCTTACACCCCTGACGTTCCGAAGCAACGAGTCCGGAAAAGGTCTTCCAGGTGTGAAATTCCAAAAGCACTCTCTAGTCTCAAAGTCTCACACCGCATTTTCACCTAGAGAAGCTAATGCTTCTTTCCTCTTGATAATTGTTTCACCCCAAACAGACAGAGCCGTGTGGAGGATCTCATGAAACTTGCCAAGCAGTTTGACAAAAACATGCAACAAGATGAGGAGACTTCCGTCCAACAGAACACCGCCGCCGGTGAACTTCGTGACACCGCGGACGTCTCCGAAAGCAACGTCAAGGAACCGAGGTGTCCATCTTTGTCGGAACAAGCGGAGGCAGAGCTTCGGGCTCTGTTCGACTCGTCCACCCAGGGAATCAGCGGCAGGCTGAGCGAAGGCTCGGTCTCTTCGCAAGACAGGCAGGATCTCGTCGAGACTTTAGCCTTCGTTGACCAGAGACAGTCAGAACCCAAACCAGCTGATAAGCACCCTACAAATAACTTGGTTGACTTTGAGGATGACTGGGACAATGACGACCTCCTCAATGACTCCTTGATTCTGGCACTGACGCAAGATCCAAGCAATCCTCCTCAGACCTCAGCCGAGTCTCAAACAAACACGACAGAGTCAGCTTCTGCTCTCCAGTCAACTGCGAGTAAGAAGCCGGAGAACCCGTGTAAAACGAGTTTCGGTTCGCTGCAGGACCTGTGCCCCAAAACAAAAACTAGAAACCGTAGCACTTTTAAGTTGGAATCCAACCCTCACTTTCAAACCATACTGGATAAGGAAGCTGCAAAGTCCAGTTCCACTGCTGTGCAACCCAAATCGAAGAGCACAGAGCAGAAACCTGCTGCCACAAAGACGGACTCCAATCCCCGAGGTGAAAAAGTCACTAATGGGGTGAAGTTTTTTCTGCAGGCCTCTTCGGTTAAAGACGTTTCGGACAGCTTATGGGACGACGGCGACGACGACGCTCTCCTCTATCAGGTGTGCGACAGCGTGGAGAGGGTTTCCGACAGCCAGCCGGACGAAGCGGCTCCAAAAATCTGTGACGGACAAAAATCGAAAGGGCCTGTAGACGGACGCCAGAACACGAGGAACCGTCATTTCAATCCCGAATCGTCTGGGACTTCTGGTGTCGGTGTGAACAGACGATCATCGGGTTCTTTCGTTCGTTCCTACTCGCTGCCGTTGACTTCCTGTTACACTGGAAACTTCCAAGGATGGAACGTTCCTCTGAAAGGCGGCAACAACAACTCGGGGATTTGTCAAAGCTTCCCGGGTAGCCAGGGTGGTCCGGGTGGGGATTTCTCCCATGGCAACGTGGCTAAGAAGCCTCATCCAGCGATGACCAGAGTCGCCCAGAACTCCATGTCCCAGCATGCAGCATTCAAGAGGAACGTGTCTGACTCAGCCATCACAAACAACAAAGGTAAGATAGTAGAATAAAATAAGAACTGCACGGATTAACTAAAGAAGACAGTTTCGATTCATTATTATATATAATTTATTACGGTTATTACTTATATCTTGTGAAAGCAGTTAACTTTAGGTATTTCTATCATGTGTTTTAATCTCCAAAGTGTGGTGCTGGAAAAGATTAAATCTAAAATTGAAAATGCTTGAAAAGTGCTTGAATTTCACTGTGGGAAAAGTATACAAACCCTGGATGCAAGTCACACTTTTGAGATTTTTTTTTCTAGAAACCATTATTGTCCTTTCAACTTTCTATTCTGAACTTTGTGTTGGATTGTCTCAGAAAACCTCAACGACACACATTAATCCTTGTAGTGGTTAAAATGAAAATGAGGTCAAATGAAGCACTGCTGATCACAAATCAGCCACAAAGCCAATTTTTTTTTTATTACATTTATCGTGGTCTTTTTTTTTTTTTTTTTTTATTTTTTTATTTCTCACCTGATTGTGTCCTTCTGCTCTCGTTCCAGTTTTTGTCACCAGTCAGACCGCAGGGAAATGCTCTGCGGCGGAGATCGAGAGGAAGAAGCAGGAGGCTTTGGCCCGGAGGCGGCTGAGAATGCAAAACGCTTCGAAACCTTAGAGGAGGTCCATCCCGACTGACAAAAGCGTCTCGTGATGAGCTGATTGCCTGCAAGCAATAATCATGCTGAGAATCAGATGATCATTTCAAACCAGCAGCGGCCTTACTTCCTGTCAACTAAAATAGTTCCGGTTTAAGAAAAGATGTAGAGCTGCTCAGACAAAATGATTCGACAGTGACTTGAAGAGTAGTTTAATTCCTTGACTCTTAACATGTTTCTGGGTGGGAAAAACTTTCTATTTTACTAAGACTGGTCCCACTTGTTATTATTTGAGCTTGTTTCAGTCTCATGTTGGATTTTGTTCAGATTTGAATAATTGCGCCTCGCAGTTACGTCTCGTTTTATACTGTAAGTGTATAAAAGCTAAAATGCAGAGTTAAGATAATGGTATCCTTCACTTAGTTTATGCTGTGCAGTTAAAAATTTGTGGATGTTTTCTATTGTCTGAGTGACTGAAGCTGTTCTGGTTCATGTTTTATGAGTCAACAGTCAGGACTTTGATGACGTTAGCAGAATCGGCGTTTTGAACATTGCTGCAGCAGACGCTAGCGGAAAATCTGTAGCCAATGCCTGATCTATTTTGAACCTTAAAGTAAGTTTACGCTGATGAGACTGATTGTGAGAAGAACATTTTTGAATAAATCTTGACGTGACACTTTCCCCCTTTTTTTTTGTTTTTTTTTGCACAGATCTCAACCAAATATTGTGCAAAATCTGTGTAGACGGCTGAATCTGTGATTTTTCTTTTAACACTGCACTCCCTGAAAGTTTTTTCACAATCAAAAGCAAACAATAAACACATTGAGTCATTTGATTGTTTTTTTTCTTCAATTTATCACATATAATCCCAATGAAATACACTGATATTTGTGCATGTAGCTCAGTATGTTTTTGACTACTTTTGCAAGGCACTGTTCTCTCACACTTTGTGCAATTAATTTCAGTTTGAAGCAGCAATTCCCCTGTGTTTATTTTCACATTTTAAATTCATGGCCGCGTGTTAAGTCACACGTTTAAAGCGATTAAAATAACTTGTGAATTAAAATTTTGGAATAAAAGCCAAAAAAAAAAATCACAAGACACTAAAAGTTTAAGCGTACGAATTTTATTCACTTCTGAGTTTGAAGTAACATGGCACCGGTTCATTCAACCCTATTCTTCATTTTATTCTCTAGCACTAGACTGCCGTGTTTGTTTTGGTTGTACTTACCCAGAATGCCATGCTCTGTAGCCCGCTTCCTGCTTTTGGAGCGCTCGCTGCTGCGCTTGGCATTGAACATCCATTCAATTCAGTTCACTTAAACCGAACAGATACCAGGATTTTTAGGCAGATTACAGTTCGATTCACACCTCCCCCAAATGAACCAGACTTTCCAGGCAAACGAAACAAAGTTTGTTTAAAGCGGACTAAAGAGGATCGGTGTGAGTGCGCCCCAAGAAACGCCCCGAGAGTTGATCAAAACCATGTTAAAAGCTTAAAAACAAGCCTGACTTTGAAAGGCAATGAGAGACATCTCACATCTGTATCGTACTATTTTCCTTCCGACTGAAAAGTCGGGAGATGTCACTTTGTGAATAAAAACTAGTCTTTCCCAGGTGCAGGTTCAGCTGTTTGGATGTCGTCCGTATTTTCAGGCTGCGTCGGTGACGCTCCTGTCGGGATCCCACCAGCTGCTCAGGATCTGGAGGCGTCCTGAGCCAATGAGCGCCCCATCGCGGCGCTCACTGGCGCCCATTCACCCCAACCTCTGCGTATGGTGGAGCTGCTGACAGGTCAAGTAGTCATCATGGCCTTATTTCACAAAACCACTCAAATCCGTTTTCAACAAGCTGCTGTTGGAGACTTATTGTGGACGTCAGGCGCCGCCTCAGCGTGGAGAATATTATTGTTACGAGGCAGGAGGGATTATTTTAATATGAGGGCTAATTTGTCTTATCATTACACTCACCTGCTGTTTCCAAGGAGGGGAGGACAATGTTGGTCTTTGTGATCCCGGGATAATTCGTCAGTGTTCCTCCATCAGAGCCGTTCCCACTGCCTTACATGCCTGTTAGAGCTTGCAGGTGTGTGTCAGAGAGAAAGAGGGAGAGAGAGAGACGGGTGGTCCGCAGGTGTGTGTGTGTTTGATTATTTATTCCTCCTCTGCCCCGATGTGTTTCCCCCTCTCCAGCCCCAGTCTGATTGTAAATCAGATGGCAGGGCAATTTGGCAACAGTATAAAGGGCCCCTGTTTTTTTTTTTTTCCTTTTTCTTTTTCTTTTTATGACTATGATTATGGTTATGATGATGACTAGCGTATTTATTTCAAACTATTTGATGAAACCCCTGGCTAAAGCTAGCAGGTGTTGAGCAGGATCAATATCGCGCTCGCTGAAGGATCCCTGTGATGTCGCTGCTCTCAGAGCGAAGCATCAGGCGACGAGCAGAAGAAAGGCTCGTTTCAGGGTCCTTGTTACACGGGAGCAATTTCTGATGACCGGATAGGAGCGGAGCGCCACAACGTTCCCCTTTGTCGGAAAAAAAAAGAATGATTTATGGCTGTTAGTTGGGCATACGGCAGTAATTGCTGCAGTTACAATTATGTTACCATAGCACCTGTTTAAACTGTCTATTCTTGTGTGGATGTTTTCGTTTTCCAGCAGAGCAGAGTTTGCGAGCTTGAATTTTATATGCGGAGACATTAAACGGCGTCGGGAACGTAGGGGCCCTCGGAGAGAGGTCTGGGAGCAATTTCTGGGTAAATGGGAGCGTGTGATGGGCAGATTAGTGTTGTGTCATCTGATATGCAAAGAAAACAACGTGGCACATTTCCCCCAAACGCGAACGGTGGAAGCGGCCTTTTCAGCGAGTACAATAAATATACGGAAACGTGGTTCGAAAATACGGCCGAGCAAGAAGGAGTTGGCGGCCATTGGGAAATCAGCGCCGCTCGGCAAAACAAAAACATTCCCTTCCTCGACCTCCGTTGTGAAAATATTGACTTAAAAATATTACAAAACTTGACACAACCAAATTGTGTTCGTTGGAACCTGGACTCACCAAAGGCCCAGAACTCCGAGCTCCTCACAACTTAATGTTATTGAGAAATAGAAAACAGTAGACTTGGAAATAGGTCTCATTTTTTGGAGCGATTGTCTAAATTTACAGAGTATATTAGACAGCTGTTGGCTAAAGCTAACAGCTGTTAGCTTACAAATGTAGCTGAGTAAAAGGAAGTTAACGGTTATTTGGAAATTCGACAGCAGAGAGACCCTTTCTCTTTCCCATGGTGCTGGAAACCTGTGGCCTGCTTCATAATGTGGAACATCCTTCTGAAGTAGATTTCCTTTATTTGAGCTCACCAGACAAACGAATCAACCCAGCGCTCTGAAATTAATTATAGTGACTCAAAGGGCCCTGGCACACAATACCATCTATAGATTTAATAGCACAACAACAAAAAATGTCATCTTTATGACACTTAAATCCAGTTTGCATAATAATTTGCAACACGGTGTATTTGGACATTTTGGAGATCGATCTGAGGCGGAAGTTTCTGGAGACATCTGCCGTTTCACGAAAGGAAAACAAAGCAAAACTAAAAGCATGTTTAAAGCACAGAGACAACTCCTCTAATAGCTTTCCCATGCAGAGACTAAACACAGCTTTACAGAGCAACAAGATTACCTTCCCAGAATACAACTAACACACACACACACACGCACACACACACACACACACATCACAAATATATCAGCATGAGTTTTTTTTTTTTTTTTTCACTCTTCCTTGCTCTCTAACTTTGGCTCCCTTATCAGCGTGTCTATCTGCGCCATTTCTGCCTCCGACACACACACACACACACACACACACCCACACACACACACACACACACGCACACGCAACGCAAACAGGCCGAGCGCAGGAGGTTTTTGCACAACTATGGCAGCAGCCTGTCAGCAGCGTAAATGACCTGTGAAGAGTTTCACGGTGCGTGTCATTAGGCAGCTTTAGATTTGTTTCAACAGCGCTTTACCTGAGGGCTTCATTCATGGGCCCCCAGGTATGACTGCCTTCCTCACGGGGGCCGGAGAGCAGGGGGAGGGGGTGACATGGCGGGCTGGGAGGGGTCTGGATTTCCACAGAAGCAACTAAACGAAGGCCAGTGAGTGGAGAACTGAGCCCGTTTCGAGAAGGACGGCGATTCATTCAGGACGACCTCTGAGCCAAACTTTATAAAGGGCTTACAGGGCAGTTGCCCAGGGCCAGGAGTTGGGGCGTCCCCCCCCCCCCCCCCCCCTCCACCCCCCAAGAACAAACATTACTCAAAGTCATGGGCTCATTTTACATGTGGTGTGGTTTTTTTTTTTAATTTATTTATTTATTTTTTCTTGCATTTTCATGAATTTAAACTTCACTCAAATATTTGAAAATGATCATGTTTGTGGTACCAACATTAAGCTATCTGCCGGATGATTTAAACCAACCAGCCATCAATTCATACCTGCAAATCTGTCGGTCCACCTGTTTATGATCCGTACTTTGAATGAGTCATATGTATTTTTTTCTTTCCCAAGACCGGGCACCCAAACTGACTCCAGCTCAGAGGCCCTTATTCTTCTAAATCCGGCCCTGGACGTTCTTGTGTTTTGAGTGGACGTTTAATTGTGAAGTGGAAGGCAAATCTGACATTATTCATTTACTTTAATCTGAGAGGGGAGCCAAGCGTTCGTATTTAACATCTTTTACACTGACACCCTGGATAAAACCTATGCAATCAAACACCCCAAACCTCTTCTGAAAGACGTTCAAACTGTGAAGAGGAAGTAAAATGATGCATTTTGTCTTTTTTTTTTTTTTTTTTTTTTTTTTAAACAAAGAAAAATCTGAAAAGTGTGGTGTGTACCTATATTTAGCTTACTTCATTTAATACGCCTAAATAAGGTGCAGCTAGCCCTCTGAAGTAAATAACTTGTGTTGTGGGTTAAGAATACGATTGGCCCCTGTGGGCCACCATCCATGGGTTTGCTGGATAAAGTCAAGATAGATCTACAATAGATAGATTGTGGCTGTGGCGAGACATAATGTGTTGAAGTTCAAGGGACAAGGATACTTTCTAAAGGCGCCGCATTTCAGGGAAATTTACAGTGACGGTTTGTTATCTGCAAACATGTTCTGTTTTGGAAAATATGGGTTTTTATGAAACCCGCAGGGAGTTGAGAAGAAATAAGAGAGTTTTAAGATGCTCCAGCTGGTACCACCGACTCCCAAACGGGCCTGTTTGTGTGCGCCGGAGATGTACGGCCTCAATAAGTGAACTTCCTTTAATAGTATTTAGTCGTACGGCAAGATCCTCCTGATTTTATCGCCCACTTAACTCATGTTGCACTCGATCGCGTCCCGCTAACATACAGTAAGCGTGACAGTTAAAATAAATTTCTGATGAAATAAGTCAGGGAGAGGTCAAAATTACCCAGACGTAGCGCAGATAAGGAGTATGGAGGTGTCTAGAAACGAGTCGTTGTTATTACAGACTAACTCATTCCTCTGGAATGGAGGGAGTAATAGAAAAAAAAACACATCCAAGGAGAGATTAATCACTCTGCTGAAAGTCAGGCAATAAACAAAACTTTCGATTCCTCGCATTGTGCACTTCTCAAGCCTGGATTATCGTAATGTTTTCTCTCTCTCTCTCTCTCTCTCTCTCTCTCCCTTTTAATTTTTTTTTTCTTCCTCCTTCTTTTTAAATCCCATCCAACCCACATTGGTACCTCAGATCAGCACGCTTCATTAAGCGTGCTGATAAGGGTTTACAGACCCAACTGTGTTTGGAGAAGTGAGGCTCTCCTCCACACGGCCAGCGAACATCCGCGCCGCCGCATTCCTCCGGCCTATATCTGCCAACACCTTCTCGCTACAGCGGCTGTGGCCTTTTTCTCCCCAGCCTGTAATAGTCAGCATGGGCTGTAATGGTCTGTTGACAGGTTTAGGCTGAGGTAATTTTGTTGCCGAGCTGTACAGTGAGGTGCCAAATCTGCCCCTCAGGAAAAAGAAGAAGAAGAAGGAGGAGGAGGAGGAGAAAAGAAAAGGAAAATCGAGGAGCAGAAGCAGAGAAGCGAGCCATCTTCCTGCGGCGCGCTCCTTTATTGGCAGATAAACATTTTACGTTGGGGGGGGCTTTCGCGTGATTTTGGCTGCCTTTTCAAGCGCTCGGAGCTACGGGGCTCGCAAGGCTTCGCCGTTAGCTTCTCGTAAATCGGCGGCCTCCACATGTAAACTGGGTGCAAAAAAAAAAAAAGAGAGAAAAAAAAAAAAAACCGTTAAGTGGCGCTAGCTCCTGTTGCGCGTCGTGTTGCTCTGGAGTTAAAATGGTTCCCACTGTGCAGAGACACAGTTCATTATTTGCAGCAGGACTGCATAAAGAGAGAGAGAGAGGCCGGGCTGAGTGGAACTCCAGCTGCTGGACTAACACACACACACGCACACACACGCACACACACACACACGCACACACGCACACAGATGCGGAGCAGAAGCACTCCGTGGAAAATGCGAAGGAAAGCAGAAACTGCTGAGGCCAAGGGTTTCCCTTAGCAATGTGCAAAGCAGATCAACTGTACGCTAACGCACAAACGCACCTGCCAGCTGAGCGTCTCTGGCGGGACAGAGGTCTCAGAGGTCTCAGAGGTCTCAGAGGTCCCCAGTCCTACAAATTCTCCCACCTCCTGCACGCAGACGTGCACGCAGCCGTTGCTGGTGACCCCTGCGGGGGTCATGCTGGGATCTGACTGCGGCTGAATGCTGAGCTGCTAACGATGTTCGGCCCTTTGCCGCTGTGTCATCTGGCTCTCATTTAGGACAGAGAGGAAGCAGTTTTAAGATCGCGTGTTTATGAGTTGGGATTTATGAATTAAAGCGATTCTGAATGTTACGTAGCCTGCGATTAAAAAGCTTTATATTTCGCTCCAGGCAGGAAATCTGAACTGCTGTCGCTGTTTTACTTTTGTGCCAAGCGCCGCAGCGTGCGATTCACATGAAACGCGTGGAATTTAAAGAGGCGCATTAAAATAAAGCCAAAGCAAAGCGCATTCAGAAATAAAGCTTGTCTGAGTCATAGTCTGACCTTTTTCTAGTTACAAAATTTCTTGGATGTTGACCATAGCTTGATTTTCAGTTCTTGCAAGAGTTGTAGCCGTCCTATTATACCTGAATTTCAGAAGCGGCGTCCTACAGAGCAGGCTTCCCGTTCCCCCATTGGTCGGTCTGATAACGTCTGACAAAAGGCTTTATCATGAAAACGTGTGTTCACACCTCCATTGGATTTTTAATCCGTTTCACCTTTCAATCTCTGAAGGTAATTAAAGGACAGGCTAAACTCGCTAATTTAGACAAAATGCTTCGTATTCTGCACATCCTGTCTGCCAAGTAGCCTCTCATTTTATTCAGATAATTGATTTTTAATTTGAAGCTTCACCCTACTTAGCGAAGAGGACGTTTCTGCTCTGAAAGGATTCACGAAGATTGCAGCTGCAACACACTCCTAAGAGAAACTGCAGTTTTTATCAGTCAGCTAAATTTGAACGCTAACTCCAGTCCTGATGCTATTTGTTTTCTCAGTTGCTACCAATAAGATGTGCTAAAAACCCTCCTGCAAAAGATAGTTCAGGCACGTTTTCCTTTCCACATTTGAACTGCTTTGAAAAGAAAAGTACGGCAACGTCTGAAGTGCCGATTTCTCCTGAAAGGCAGACTGGGAGTCCCCAGTCAAATTACTCGGGCTGTTTCCGAATGCAAATATGTGGTATAAAGATCAACAAAACAACTAAAGATGCAAATCAAGAAATCTTGGCGGCCCGCTTTGGCATCTGTTGGGAGGGAAGGAAATTAAACATTTCCATCAACGTTTAGCCCCTGAGTTTTTTTCCTCTGAGAGCGAGACACTCGTTTGTGTTTTTATTCTTTTTTTTTTTTTTTTTTTTTCCCCCCCCCCAAGACTCGTCTTTGAGAGTTTTTATAGAGGGGCTGAGACTCTTTCAATGCATGCAGTCAGTGGAACCGTAGGTCTTACATGCCGTGCAGAAGTATTCATACCCACTGAGTTCCACATTTTGCAGAGGTGTGAATCTAAAATAACTGTTATTTCAACAGATCAAATGAAAACGGGAAAGGCGTGGCGTGTGTTCAACCCATCTCTTTCCATACTTTGCAGGAAAACGTTTCCCTGCAGTAAAAGCTGCAAGTCTCTCTTGACTTGAAACAGTTTTGCCAATTTTCTCTGCCAAGTGGCTCATGCCCAGTCAAACCCGGCCTGCCGGGGGAACCACTAAATGTGTCCTGATTTTGTCATTTTTAATAACAAAAGTTTTAACACTCCTCAAACTTCAACATTTTCACAAATTGAAACCACAAATCCGACGAATTAAATTATAAATTTGTCGTTTTTAGATCCACAAATTATAGAAAACTTAATGAGTTTTCTACGCACTAAGTTGAAAACTTGGCTTTTTTGCTTTGCTTCTTTTTTTTTTTTTTTTTACATAATTTCTACAAATAACATGGAAAATGCTTCAATTCTGTTTCCTTCTTTTTTTTTTTTTTTTTTACAAAAGTTTGATTTCTTTTTATTAAAAAAACAGTAAACTGTTTTACTATTTTACTATTTGTGTGGATCCTTAAAAGACCCACAAATGACAGATATTATCAAAAAATTCCAAGTTGTCTTTTTTCAAAATGTCACGTAATCATTGGATTGGATAAAAGCTGCAGGTTTGTGACGCAGCAAGAAAATATTGCACATAATTGTAAGTCGTAAGAAAATCATAAAACGTTTTCAAAATGAAACATCTGGACTCTGTTTTCACACTGATTCTCAATTGGACTAAGTTTCTTACTTGACTGGGTCATTCTAACACTTTGAGTTCTGATCCAAGACTTTCCCTTGAAGCTCTGCATGTATGTTAAAGGTCATTGTTCTTCTGCAAGGTCAACTTTGGTCGTTTTTACCAGGGACTGGTGCACTTCTGCATATCGCAATGACAGCGCAAGGAAGAAGAGCTTCACTTTTTTTTTCAGATTCTGTCGAGACATAAAACGTTTGATAGATATGTAAAAAAAAAAACAAACAAACAAAAAAAAACATTTCAGTAAAAAGCTCCACAATGTAGCATTCTTTGTGTCAGATTTTTCAGTAAATTAACTAAGCTCACCAAAACCGATCTGTTGAGTCTAAAATTGACCTCAGAATTGTTCAATTTGCATCAGAGAGACTTTTTCTCGTTCTTCTTATGTTTTGCGTTCCAAACTCCAGGACGTACGTGTAGAAACATTCAGTGCATTTCACCTCCTGGGCGACCTCCGCGTCGCGGACGTGTCCCAGCAGCGCTGGTGCATGTCTGTCCTGTGTCACCCGTGCCATTTTGACATACAAGACTTGTTTACAGGACTCCTCCGCGCCTGTTTGGCCGCCCACGGGCAGCCCACGCTAAAGGTTACCATGCTGGGGTTTTAATCTACATGTGAAATGCGCTCCCCTACGCCTAATCGTCCGCCGAGTCAGCAATCCGGCCAATGCCCCGCGATTCGGAGAGCCGCGCTTTTATTGATTGAACGGGCTTTCCAACACACACTTTGGAAAATACCCGTCCATCCGCGCACACACGTACGCTGGTGACTTTGCTGCAAATGGAGGGTGGGAGAGAGATGAGTGTCAGGCCTCGCTTGATGGGTGAACATCAATCATTGCCTGTCAGGCCTTGCTTTTTCACCCCCGCCTCCTTCCTCCACCCCCTCTCCCTTTTCTTTCTGCTTCACTGATCAGCCTTTGTTTTCAATGGCGTGCGTGCGCGCGCATCCGGGGAATGCAGTCTCGCCACATAGACGAGACGTGGCCAGTTTGCAGGTGTTATCGTTCTCAACGGCCGATTAAATAAGTGTCTCTTGTTGCCGCACCTCCATGTCGGCGCAAACGCCGCGCGCCGTGATATCTTTTCACCTGCGACAGGCGTTAGAAGAAGGATGTCGGTGTCACTGAGTTCAGTTCACAAATTTGATAAAAGCTTTTGTTGAGCTGCGGCCGACTTCCTTCGCGTGTTTATCTGTCAGCAGGCATTCTGTGGTTAAGGCGGAGTTTGGGTAGAGACGTAATGAGATTTCGTCACAATAGTTCTTCTCAAAGTAACGTCTACCTCAAGGAGAGACGTCCAGTTGGTGTTTTCCTTGAATTATTGTTTTAGTCTCCGGAATAAAAACTGAGAACCAAAGTCTTCTTTGAGTAAAAGTTAATGGATAGATGTGGTATTTTGTCTATGTCCATTGTCCCCTCAGACCGTCAGTTCCCAAAACCACACACACGAAAAACCCTGGTAAAAATGTGTGCAGGCTCAGTGCGACCCCGCCGGGATTACAGACGGAGTAGAAAGTTTGAACCCCTCCCTCTGAAGACCGGGGGAGGGTTAAAAGAAAAAAAACATTTTGCATTGAAGATTTTGGTTTGTTGTTGAACCATCCAAATCTTTTTGAATAACATTATAACATGACATAAAAACTCAAAAATGTTGATTTTACATAGGGGCTATTTCAGGCTCCCGGCCTTTTGGGAACAGTTCTCCTTTCCCAATATGACTCCACAAAAGCTCAATCGGTGTGGTCCATTAAGTTATGAAGGAGTGAGTTCAGCGTTGAAGAACTTAAATTGAGCTCGGACCTCAATTCAATTAACAGCAGCAGAGACTTTAAGCCCGACCTTCTTGTCCAGCATTAGTGTCTGACCTCACTTAAATTTCCTGGAACAAACTTCTAAATTTAGCGGAAAGACTTACTAGAACAATCCAACGTCAATTTGTGAGCAAAGGCAGATGAGTGAAAGCTTTCAGCAAAATTCTGTGTGTTTCTCTGTTAAAGTCATTTCAGGAAATCCACAATCTGTCTGTCTATTGTTGTTTCCCATTTCCATTTGGTCTGTCTGTGCACTTCGCTTTGAAAAAAGTCATTGAAACCAGAGTATTGGACATCCTGAACAAATAGACTTTTAGACCTCAACTCAGACTCTTAACGATTTATTATTCGGTCAGGGACAAGTGCTTCATCCATTTGTCAGGGAAATGTATATTTCTTCCATTCTCCCCCCTCAGACCCCCCAATCTGGCATAATGGATTTGGCTCTCCACCAAGAACCTGGAACACATTCTCTTCATCTTGTGCCAAAAACTACAGCGTGCATCCTCTGTTTTTGGTTGTTCCGACTCTATTTGTTATTACGCTTTATTTTGCGGTGGGAAAAAAAAAAAAAAAAAAAACGGGCCCGGTGAGCCGTATTTGTAGCGGGTGCCAGGGGCTCGGGGAGATGTGTTTTCAATTACTACTTGGTAAAATGATGGATGGAGGGACAATCGAGCAGGAAAAATCCAGCTCAGTGTGTATGTTTGCTTATTCAGTTGTGACCGTGTTTGCATGTGTGCAAACATCTTTGTTAATGTTTGATTTTGCACATGAGGATTCATACTGAATATTTCCTACTCGTTTTTAATTTCAGGATTACGCACGCTTCCAGGCTAAAACTTCTTTTTTTTTTTTTTTTTTTTTTTTTTTTTCCCCTGAGTTTTTGCCACCATGGTGAACATCGAGCTGCCTGATTAGCGTAATGACAATTCCACACAGTACTGAGATTGTCTAATTTTGAGAGTGCTTATCTGCTTGGATTGAAATAGATCAGGTCTAATTCATAACACTTGGAATTTTAAAATCAGATTCTTTGTGCACAAATTAAATTGGTATATTAAAAATGGCAGTGACCTGATGCTTCATTTGGCCTTTGATTGTGCAAAAAAAAAATGAAAGAAAAAAGATTTTAGAAGGGCACGATTTTTGTCCAAAGGAAAAAGGACAGATATGCTAGCTGAGCTCTAGCACCATCTAGTGTCCATCTGTTCAAATTCATTAGTTTTGACATAAATCAATTCCAGATGAGAGGATCAGAGGCTGGGTGATCGTTTATAAAACAGGATTTAATTTTTAAAATTTTTTTTTCTAGTAGCAACACAATCAGTCAGCGATTCACAAAGTGGAGGAAAAAGTGCAAATATAACGACAGCCTTGTTGTTCAGTTCACTTCTTTTCACAATGGTCCGATGCACAGATGGCTCCATTAGAAACCTGCTTTTTATGTCAGAAAAACGTTTCAGTAGTGCTGCTGTGTCACCAGTGTCCCAATCCAATCCCTTAACTGCACGAATACATATTTACACATAATGTAGATCGATAGATAATTATTATTTCATAGTTCCTGTGTTGCAAACCAAAAATAATGAAGCAGCGTTCAGCTTCTATGCGCCACAAATCTGGAACAAACTTTTAGAAAACTGCTCAACCGCTGAAACACTGAGTTCCTTTAAATTAAGACTAAAAACTCACTTGCTCAGAGTTGCCTTTGATTAGTAGTAAATGGAACATTGATCAACGTATTTAGTGTATATTTTGACGATGACATTTGAGAACATTTGTAAGCTGCCTTGTTGCTGCAGTGTGCCGTACAAATAAACTTGACATTAAATACATTAATTAAATAACTACAATTATCAGTGTTCACCTCACAGCATTTATTTATGACATATTTTTTTTACCTAGATATATCTAATAGAACCGTTCTGGCACTGGCAAAAAATAAATAAATAAATAAAAAGTTCGAGTCTTGGGACAAAATTCCCCGGTTTCCAGCTGAAAAGTTGCTCCTCTGTGGAGGTGAACGGGCGTTGCCGTTGACTGAAAATGCCCCGGACGCAGAAATGATTGATCACAGGTGATGGATTTCACAGCGAAGCAGCCGCAGCTCCATCATGAGTAACGCAACGTTGGTATATTTATACTTCCTTTGTTTTCTAAGAAGCATGTGTGTAAAAAAAAAAAAAAAAAAAAAAATGGAACAATGATCGTTTTGACCCCAAATATGAAACTGCATCAGCTGCAATTGTGTTGAGGAGAAAAAAAAAAAAAAAAAAAACACGAAGAAAACTAAGAAATATTAGAAAAACAGGTGTGTTTTTTTTTTTTTTTTTTTTGGGGGGGGGGGGGGGGGTTGTTTTCTTTCTGGGGAACACTGAGTAAAGTAAAGACAGTCATCACTTCATGACATTTCAAACCTGTTTTTGCAAAAAGTCAGCTAAAGTTTTCTCCAACGTAAGATTGTTCAAGTGTCTGCTGGAAGCCTCTGGGTAATTTATGGCGTCAATTAGCGGTTTGTATGTGAAGTTTTTGTGAAAAGGGCAAACGAAGCGAACGCTTGCGGTCGAGCCGCTGCTCATCAGCCGAGTCCTCTCGAACTACAACAGTGACCCCTAGTGTGGCTGCTCTCCTGAAACTCTGCAGCAGGAAGGCTGCTTCAGTTCACGCTGGTGTGGCTCCAGGCTGTTTGAGGGAACGTGTCGCTGCTTTGGGTGAGAAAGGGGAAGCTTCGTTCACACAGGGTGTGTCTTGGGGGTGGTTCTGGTTAAGTCGCACGGTCCTCGCCGGTGATTATGATTCGCGTTGCTTTCATTCGTCCTTCAAAACGTTTGAAAGTGCAGCAGCCGAAACAGGGAAGCATGAAGTGGAGGTCGAGTCGGAAGCATATCCATGAGTTATCAGACCTTTTTTCCCCAAAAATCTTCTCCTATTTTTCCAGGAAATGAGGCATTTGTTCTAATTATAATTAGTTATGACTACGACTAGAGTAAAATGACGCTTTCCTGTAGTAAAACCTCTGGGTGGATTTGGTATGAAACAGTGGATGAATATGTGGGAAAGCACAGTGGTTAGTATGGCGGTGGATCTGTGATGCTGTGGGCCTGCCTCTCTTTCAAAACCCCTGTGTTGCCACGAATGGCGTAATGAGCATTTAGAAACACCTGAAAATGTAAAATTCCTGCGTGACTCACCAGAGTGAAGTTGACTGACACCTAATTAGTTTGATTTCACTGTAATATGTAATATGGACCAGAATAAAGTTGATTGATTTATTGACAATGACTTTTCATTGGATCTTGTCTGTGATGATTGAAAAACAAGCAAACACAAAATCAGCTTCATTCCTCAAAAATGACGCATCATCAGACAGTAAGGAGGTTTTAACTGCGGCCCTGTTGCAATAAGCAATAAATTAATCGCATGATAAAAACAAAGTCAGTCATTTCCATTTGTATCATTTATTGTTTTTCTCTTTTTACCAAAATCTTCATTCTGGTGCTTTGGTCTCACCTCGCCCATTTTTTATTTGTTTATTTTTTTAATCAGTTTTATTTACAAAGATTTTTAATTTGTTGTTTCTTTTTTATTATTTTTGGATATTTAAAATGTCTTCCAGATCCAGTGTTAAATGTTCACTAGAGTTTAAAGTTTATTGATCTTTGACGATGTTTTCTTGCATTATTATGCCAGGTTTTTTTTTTTCTTTTTTCTTTTGTTTGTGGCGTATTCCTTTTGAAATGATGAAAATTATGTGAAATAATCTCTTTGGACAAAATTGTGAAATAAAAAACAAACAAACAATGTTATGAGTTTGGTCACAGCTTCCAAGGGGCTAATTTTCAAAATAAAATCTGGAATGGGCTTCTAGACACTAATTAGGTTTTTATTCACCCAAATATGAAAACTTTATGAGCTGCGCTTCCAATACAATGATGTACAAAACTTCCACTAAATTGAAAAAAAAAACCCACAATTTTGTAATTTAAAATGTTTCCATTTAAAAAAAAGGGAAATGGAGTTAAAATTACAAGCGATAAGCCACTGAGAAAACAAGCTGCGCCATCACCTTCCTGCCACTTTCTGTCATCTTCTTTGTCATTTCCACCAGCAGTAAAATCCATTTATTGATCATATTAATTGTGCAATGCAAAAAAAAAATAAAAAATGTTTGTGAAATACACAAATTCCGAAAATCCACTTCATCCCAGCGCAAAAGCTTCAAATGGAAAATCGAGAAGTTTTTTTTTTTTAAATTGCTGTTTTCTTCCATTTGGCGAATGTATTTTCGAAAATGACAATTTGCACAACTTCAGGGTTGAACTCAGCTATTCTCTGGAATAAAGAGCATGCCGTTTGATTCTCCATGCTGAATTTGCCTCATGTTGTGCGTCTGAAACTCTTAATTACTGTTCACCAGCTTTTAATACGCATTAACATACAAAGAGCAGAGACTCACAGAGGCACATGCTCATGCAAATCCAGCGACAAAGCCAGCCAACGTGAGGGGATTTCGTCCGAGAAACTTCACATACACACTTGCTCTGCACCAGCGAGGCTCCTCAGCCTCAGGCTCTCCGCAATGAAATTTTCATGTAGCCATATGGAAGAGTATCGGTGATCGAGATTTACTGT
This sequence comes from Poeciliopsis turrubarensis, assembly GCA_010277015.1. NCBI lineage: Eukaryota > Metazoa > Chordata > Actinopteri > Cyprinodontiformes > Poeciliidae > Poeciliopsis > Poeciliopsis turrubarensis. The sequence goes on from VMRN01000067.1 coordinate 1,843,034, forward strand.
CGGGGCTCGACGTCCCGCCGGAGAAAACAAGGAAGCATGAACATATTGCCTTCTGTAAATCAGAGGGAGAGCAGCTCCTGGATTCGAACGCCGCTGCTGGAAAGTAGCCGGTGTGTTTATCACTCGGCTTCTGTGCTTCTTTTCCTCTGCAGTGTTTTGAGTCAAAGTTCAGCCGAAGCAGCAGAGACACCAGGTTCACGCTGACTTTTTAATTCTTCGTCAAGTTACGACAGCGAATGGCGGCGTTAAATCGACCACAGACAAAAACAGCCCCGGCCATCTGTCTGCAGGAAATGTCATTGTTACAACTAGAAGAATAACACTCCAGTCATGCAATGCATTCTGGGAGTTTTTTTTTTTCTTTTTTTTGTGCTTTCTTGAGTCTTGAGAAGGTCCAACAGGCAGAATGTATTTCATCACCAATGGCTTTAGGTATTAGTAAATTTTGTCTATTTAATTTTGTTAAATAGACAAAATTGCAACATTTGTTACATTTCCAGCAGCTGCACTGTGTCAAACAAACCAAACTATTTGGAAAACCTCTTCACCTCCTTGCCTGTGGTGGCGCTGCGCCAAGAACCGCTTAAGGAAGTGACCTGAAAACCTCTGAAGAAGACACTCAGCGCAACTTCATTCTTCATGAAAATACAGATTTTAGTGGTTGTAGGATTTCTCTTTTGTCATTGGTGAAAAAAAAAAAAAAAAAAATTAATGACCGCTCTTGACCGTCGCATTTGTTTTGCTTGTATTTACCCATAAGTACTGTAATCCGCTGCCCGCTTTTGGAGCGGTCTCTGGTCCGCTTGGCGTTCACACGTGCCTTCAAACCACACCAGAGTTCACTGCAACCAAACCGAGACCCGGGATTGCAGACGGGCCGGAGTTTGCTTCTTTTTTTTGGTTCGCGTCAAAAAAATTAGTTTGATTAAAGAGAGCTAATGTGCATGCACTTTTAAACGGATGTACCCGGGATCGCATATCTCAACTTAACAGACAAACTGGTAAATTAAGAGCTTTGGCTTTCACATGCAGGATGCTAACTGATCCCCGCAGGATCTGTGATGGAGATTTTTGTATTTGCATTGGATGGCCTGCATTTGGGGAGGGGTTTCTCTGGGTATCTACTCCAGGCAGGGTTGGCAAAAATCATACATTCTTTTCAGTTCTTGAAAAAGCATCTGCATTAGTGGACGGCCCATTGTTTGTAAATGGTTTTGCAAAACAGCATTTTTTGACTTATTCCACAGTCTAATTGTTAAATCCAAACTCAACTAACCCAAAGTACTTATTTCCTCACTTGAGTATACAGTCTCTCTCTCTCTCTCTCTCTGAACTGGGAAGCTGAATCAGTGCCAGGGTCAGAGAAGCAGTGCAAACATCCAGGTCTCAGCGAAGGGTCTGCTGGTCCAGACCGCACAAAGCACCCTGCCTCAACCTCAGCCAGCAGCCCCCCAACCCCCACCCCCCTCCTCCCCTTCGCCCCCCCCCCCGCCTCTCCTCCAGAAGGCCACAACAATCCCATCTTTGTCGGCCAGTGATTGATGACACGGAGGAATTTCATTCACGACCGCCCGGTGTTTTTGTGTTACTGTGACGACCAGGTGAAAACAGAGTGCACCGGGGGTATCGAGTTACACAACCTTGATCGCAAGGGAAAAGTTAAAGAGAGAGAGAGAGAGAGAGAAGGGGAGGGGGGGGGAAGAAGGGGAAAAAAAAAAAAAAAACGAGAAGCAAAAACCGAGAGGTCACTGTGGACGTTGAGCAAACAGCCATCGCCGTTATCTCGGGAGATAAGAGCTGGGAACGATCGCGGTTCGCCGTGTGACGTTCCTCCGCAGGTGACGTGAAGGGAAGTATTTTCGTTTTTCACACGGCATTAAGAGGCATTATTTTAAGAGCGTGTGTTTAGGTTATTAATACATCCCACAGAATCATCACGGTCAGATTTCGTCACACACAAAACACAGAGACTCAATCAGGAAGGAGAAGACGGAGGCGGGCCGGGGGGGAAGAAAAAAGCCGCACATCACTTATCAACGTAAATAAAGGCTCAGTTGTTCATCCCACTCACACTCAGACTCACTCAGAGCACATCCACTCACATATGGTACTCTCGTTTAATGGATATAGCAAGTTGGTAAAGTGCCCCATTAGGAGAGTCCAGAGCCTGAGCATAACAAAGCTCTAATGCAATATTCATATCTTCTCATTTCCTCCATTCCACAACAATAGCTCTCCACATAACATGCCTCTATATTGGCTTGTAAACCACATCAAGATGAAACAATGGCTCACCTTATTCTGAAGAAGATGATTTATGAATTTGTGTGTTCACATGTTTATGAGATGTAAAAGTTGAGAGACCTGAGCAGACAAGCCCAGTTGTTTTATCCAAAAGCACAAGATAAGAGAGGAAGCGGCAACAACCAGACAAATCGTCTGGGGGCGCATTCACACCAGCCTCGTTTAGTTCGCTTTAATTGCGCTCCCGTTTGTTTGGCGGGAGGTGTAAAATGCGCAGACAAACTCCAAAATTGCTAACTCTAGTCCGCCTGGAAACCTACGTCTTGGTTTGATTAAAGCAAACTCTGACGCGGTTCAAATGTGAATGCCGAGCGGAACGGAGGCCGCTCAAAATGCAGGAAGTGGGCTAACGCGCTGGGCATTAAATAAAACAAAACAAAACAAAAAAAAAAAAGCGTGAGTCTAGTGCTAGCAGAAGAAATGGTTTGTGGCTTTTATCCAAACGACGAAAGAGAAATCCTGCAACTGATACAATCTGATGTGATTCCACTTTTTGTTTACATTTTGTTCTCCGTTTCTTCTTCAGAGGTTTTTGTGTCACTTCCTTTGTTTGGTGCTGCCAGTGGAACTCAGTTGTTTTGATTTTTTAAAAATCAATATTCAGGAGTTATTGACTTAAAGCTCACTCCTATATCTTGCAGATACTGAGTTGTGTCTTCCTTCAAGTATAGAAACTGGACAAAAATAGCTGGTAAGGTTTTCTGTTTTGTAAATGTAAATGTCATAAGTGAAGGATAAACAAGACTTGATTACATCTGACCAATTAATGCAATGTACTCACGTTGGATCACCTGTTTTCTTTGGTCAATGTGGGCTTCCATACATCATTTGGTTTTTAAGTTAGCACAGTTGTCTACAATTTTCTTGGTTACCTGGTGGGAGACAAAAGACAAGTCAGACAAACAACTGATTAAACCAAAATTAAAGTGACTTTGTTATACTGCAGGACAAAATGGAAAAAAAAAAAAAGAAGCAAAATAATTCTCGGCCAAACTCGCTCCAGAACCAAACATAGTTTACTCACATGAAATATTCTGCCAATGAGGCACTACGGCATAACTTAGGCCTCATCTCTCATGCAGCAAATTAATGTGTGATGCTTGATATCCTCATTGGAGCTCCTATCCAGGTATGAATTATTCACCCCAGCTCCATTATTGAGCCTGCCACTTAGGCTGGTGCTTCTATTCGGCTCCATAAACACACACACACACGCACGCACACGCACACACACCAGGCTTCCAGGTCCAACACACATATATGCCACTAAAATGCACAACTACCTGCTGTGTATGCGCACAGGAACGTCATAAACTTCATTTATATTTATACGCCACATAAATACCAATAAGACGCATTAATGCGATAAAAGCGCCGCACGCACTGCATTGCCAAGCGATACCAGAGAAAAAGTTCCCCGTGGAGAACTGGTGCCATTCGTCTCGTTCACAAAGGCGCACACAGGAACCAAACAGGCTCCTCTTTCTGTACTGTAATCAGTGCCGTGTTGAGATCATCTCCACTCCCAGCAGGGTAAACACTGTAATGCATCACTCTAACGTGTCATTATTGACTTCCCTTTCAGTTTAAAACGCAGCCCCTTTATCAGCGGGTGAGTTGTTATCAGCTGTTTGTTTTTGCACACAAAACCGCAGGCCGAGCCGAGGGAGACATGAGGAAGCGACCTCTGGCAGCCCCCGGACTGACGATGACAGCTTTACGGCCGATGATCGGTATAAAGCCATCAGTTATAGCTCGCCGCACGTAAAAGTAGGACGGTTATCAAATTCGCTGGCGATCAAGCTGGCAGTCGGCCAGAGCGGCAAAAGCAACTTTTGCAGAACAGCTTGTGCGTTAAATTTAGGTGGAAAAGCTAAATGGGAACGCCTGAACACACCGTGCAGTTTGAGATCAGGAAAGCATTCGCAGTTTGGAATTTGCCGGCGTGAGAACGCCAACATCAGCTGATTTGATGTTGGCTTCTTTATGGTCGTGGCTATGAGCAATTTACCAATTAATCGCATGATAAATTAAACTGAGCTTGATAAGTTATATTCTGATGATTAATATACTTTGAAGGGCAATTCTGTTTACAGAGACGTCGTAATCTATTTTATTAGCGATTTCGCCGGTGTGCGGTTTTTATTTCCGTTTTATTGATTGTTTTTGGTGTAGCGCTTTGTCACAAAAGAAATAAACAACATTTAAACTCCTTTCAGTGCCGAGAACACAGAATCTCGACCGAAAAAAGGGTATCATACCTTCACTATGTTGTGGATAAATCATCATCAAAATGGCCTCAAAACATGGTCATTCATCGCAATAATCACCGAGACAAATTATCGTTGCTCGACCTGATGCCTCATATTCCGTTCTAGATGTTAAATGTACCTAGAGACATCCTGCATCTCAGCTCCAGTCTGAGAAGAAGATGCAACAACCTGCGAAGACTAACAAACGGCTAAGCCGCTGTAGGAATCTTCGACGAAATACCTCATGTATCCACGGCCATAAACCTTTCCTCCTTTACCACAGAGAACAAAAACTTTGGCGATTAGCCCGTGAGTCAGTGATTAAATGACGCCGTTCCCTCCAACGGCACCGGCAGCGTGATGCATTACGCCACGAACTCATTATGACCGCCGAGGGTTTCCCGACAGCTTGCGCGGTCCGTGGTGAGTCTGCTCCCCCGCATCGCTCCAAGGGTTGGACGCTGCTGCTCGCAAGCGCCGCCATGTGCGAGGAGAAACCAGAACTCCCCCCTCTCTTGCGCCACCACATGTATGTCAGAGCCAGGGTCATTTTATTACCGCCAGGAACAAAAGCACAATGAGGTGAAGTGGGCTTGTGGACAAGGTCATGGGAGCAGGAATTGCTCAAACCTCTCACGTAGTTGTGTTCTTGTTACAGAATTTCAGCTAATTTAGCATTTTGTTATATACGACATTAAAAACATAAGAGGCAAGAGGGGGGCAGTGGCTCTGATGGTTGCACTCCTTGGTGAAACTTTTGTAATAAAAGAGGACATAAATGATATTAGCCAGGGTGTAAAGACGTGGAACTACTTGTTTACGTCAAGTTCTACAATGTTACATTTTGCTGTCATTTACATCAGTCATCATTATAAAACATATCTGATCTGCATTACGTAGGTGTAGAAGCTTTTAGAGGTGAAACACTTCTTTTCTAAATAATTGACTGTTGCAGTTCAACCGTTGTTGGAACGCTGCTAAATGAAGTCAGGTTTTATGACGTTAGCATAATCTCACATGGATCATTTTGCTGCAGTTTACCAACAACGAGAGACTTTTTTAATTTACATTTTTTTGCCTCCCTTGTCATCATTTTCACAGTGTATGGTGGCAAGATAGAAATGTACTTATCCAGCATCATTTTCCATATTTGACTGTTTAAATAGTTTTTATCATAAAGGCACGTTTTGGCAGCTAGCTACTTTCTTGTTTACTCCCGTTTACGTTGCAAATTTCATGTTCTCCTGCCTTTAGTGCAGGAAAGAGGTTGTGTTTTATTGTTTGTTCAATTCTCAGTAACTGCATTTCAGGATTAGGGTGACGCTTTGGCTAAACTGAAGGAAGACCTAGCTTGTGTAGCATTTACTTTGTAGCTTACGGGGAGCTACAAAGTAGATGCTAACTGCTAACCCTAGTTAGTTAAAGGATGGTTACAACGATTCTCTCAATGATTACAAACCATTATTCTGTCTTTTTCTCCTGGGCACACAAATTGTTAACACATAAACAGTTTGAGAGTTGAGGAGGATCCTTCAACGCTTTTGAAATTGACTTTGCTCCATCCAATCACTGAACAGCAACTTCCTTCCTTGCTTCGAAATTCAAGTCTCAAACAATAAATACAGGCTGTTGAGCTTCACGAAAATCGGAAAATAAACACGATTTTGGTTTCCTTTATTCTACTGTGACAAAAGGCCATGTGTGTTTTTTAAGGTTTTCTTTTTTTTGCACGTTTTCAGCCGCAGCACTGCAAGTGTTCAGAGAAAAATTCAAAAACTGGTTTGAGCTGTACTCTCGATCCACAACATCACTAATGATGCAATGAACAGGGATCCACTGCCAGGTTCCAGCCAGAACCATCCATCACAGGGAAACTGGATCTGCGGGGGCCTCCATTTCTGGTTTGACGGTGACCAACCCACCCGCACAAAGCGGTCCGTCAGCAGCGTGCTAACACTAACAAGAACAGCAACGTGATACAAGATAAGCTTTTGCCTAAGAGCTCTTGGGTTGAGTCCAAACCTTCTTTCATTGTTTTGCTTTGATTTTTTTTTTTTTTTCTTACAACCCTCTGATTTCAGACTGAGAGGTATTACGTCAGCTCTGATGAGCCGCTAACTGAAATGTCAGCAGGTGTAACTTTTAACGTGCTGTTATTTATATAAGGCTCTTTTGCTTTGGCATAAAAAGCTCAAAGCAAAAACAGAGGAGCAGCTCCAACGTGATCTGTAATGTTGGAAAATCCTTTAGTGCAGATTCTCTCCCTTGTTAAAACGAAGGTGACGCAATTTAGTTTTGGAAGTTGGACGTGTTGTTATGACATTTGTTTGCTCCGTCACTTCCTTAAGAAAAATTACATCAAATTATGTGGTTGGTGGTCATTAATTTGTCCCGAATATGGATTTAGGGCGGTTTTTATGCATCCATCTATATCAATGTAAGAACCAAAATGATATGCGCTCATAAAGCAGTGTGTGAGCATTAAAATGATTGCAGTGTGGGTTATTTCTAGTAAATATTTTTAAGCAAAGATGATGTCTTAACAGCAAAAAAAAAAAAAAAAAATAGTTAAGTGAAATTACAACAAATGTTTAAAATATACTTTAAAATGTTTATATCCTTTTTTTTTTAGTACATATGACCTACGTTTACCATTGACATAAAGTTTGCACACAATTGGGAGGACTTGCCAGTTTAACCACAATATTTCTACAGTCTGTGATGCTTAGTCTGAATTATGTCCATCACTTCCAAACCAGCAGATTTACAGGTTAAGAAAACTGTCTCTTTCAGAGCAATTACACATAAAAACATGTGGAAACATCAACTTTGACAGTTTAATCTGTCTCAAGGTTAAGAAGATGAGCTTGCAAGCAAGGCTGGCGTTGATATTAGCATTATTTCAGCGATTATTGAGATGTAAAACCTCAGTAAAGAGGGAGCAAGTTCTTTCTGTCTGTCCTAACAATAGAACACACCACTGCAAAGGTGTGTCATAGCAATTACCGCGGCAGGCTTAAGAAGCTCCACCGGCTGTTAGCATTAGCACTGTCGCTAATGTGGCTGCAGCTGGATGGCAGCTCAAATTCCTCCTCCAGCAGAGGAGTTAGTTTTTGTTCAAGTTCCCAAGACTCTTACTTCCTGATTTATTCATTCATGATGTCATGTAATAATCAGCCTTACAGTTAAACTGCCTGTAACTGGATCAGACGTCGTCTGGACACAGCAAATGAAGCTGACCGATCCAACGTCTTCACCCAAACGCGAATCAGAACCTTTATCCTTGATTTGTGGCAAAAACGTTACTTCGTTATTAAAATTTGATCATTATTTAACTCTACGTTTAGGAACTTGTGTGCGTGATTGCAGTTGGGATCATTTTAACGGTGAATATCTGATACCCTCCTCTTTATAGGGCACTCTCCCAGTTTAATTGCTTTCTCCTTGGTCATGCAGAGTGCGATTCGGTTTCGTCTTTTCCTCTCCATCACGCCACCTCAGACAGCTTTATTCACCTTGTCGATTACCACCCATTTCAAAGTTAAGCCATCCATGCTTAATGTTTATTCTTTGTAAGCGAACTCCCTGTGACAAACCAATAAAAGACGATTTACTGCTCACTGGAGCCCACGATCGGGATTATCACAAAATTCCAGCACAGCTCCCTTCGCTTTCGCTCGCCTTTCCCCGTACAGTAAGATGCGCGGGCTTATGGCGTATGTGTGCTTACTCTGCAAAGGTAATACTTCTCAATATGGCCATTAATCCTTCTTGTCGAGGCATGGGAAACGGCCAGCTCCTTAAATCAGCAACAGCGCCGGACTGCGTGCAGCGGGAAGAGGAGCTGCTGCCTCCAGTGCCCCTGGCTGACCCTCTTTAAATAGGATGTCTGGATGTGTTATGAGGGCTATTGTTTCCTATAAACATCTAGCAGTGGGGCAATAACAATCGCATCAAGCCAAATGAAGTTATCTGAGAATGGGATTAAACTCAGCATGACCCCACTGTCTGCTCGGCTCACAGGCCCTCCATTAATAATGCCTAATCTAATCAAGAAGCTAGGATGGATGGATGGCAGGCCTGGGTGTGTGTGTGCGTGTGTGTGTTTGGCGGAGAGTTTGGGAGGGGCCTATGACTACTGCAAGCATGTTTATGTGTTTGTATGCATGTTTTAATGTGTACAGCTCTTGGACTTGTATTTGTTCAAACAACTTTTCTCTATTTTTGTGCACACGTTGGTTTTGTGTGTCTGTCTGTGTGTGTGCGTGTGCGTGTGTGTGTGTGTTTTGCAGCCAAGTCCTGTGCCAGAGCAGCGTTCGGATCCATGTCTGATTCAGCGGATTAATGAGCTCAAACAAGAAGAAACAACAGTAGAAAAAAGAATAAGTTTGGGTGTGTGTGTGTGTGAGAGAGAGCGAGAAGAAAAAAAAAAAAAACAAGGAAGAGGGGGGAAACGAAGGTAGATAAAGAGGAAGAACAGACAAAGGAGAGGGGAAGATGAGAAAGCAGCAGCCATCGCATGGTTTCCTCCTGTTATCTCATTCTTGGCAGAGGCATGCCTTTGTAACTGATAGACAAACAGCCCTGCTATGACTGATAAAACCCGGTTACAGATGGGGAGACGAAATTAAGGAGGACTGAAGGGGAACCTTGCAAAACAGGGAAATAAAAGATACAAGACGGGAACAGAGAGAGAGAGAGAGAGAGAGTCGGGTTTGGAAGGCGTAATGGGATCTGAAAGGAGGTACCAGATGAGGATGAGTGAGACAGATAAAAACTGAATTAAAGTGAAAGCTGGGAATTAAGTTGAAATGAAGAGAGATTAAATAAAACATATTCAGCCTTAAGACGAGGCCTAAGCGGAACGCTGCTTCTCCTTGTTTGGTTCTGGTTCTGGGGATGCAGAACCAGAACAAGAAGACCTGAGCGGACTGCGAGGTTGATAAAACAACAACAACAATAAATCTTTAACGTAATGCCAAAGCGATCAGTGATTTATAAACTAATAAAAGTCTATTTTCTGAGCTACAAATGGAAGGACTTTAAAACTGTTCTGATTTGCTGGAGCAGAAAGTCTTTAAATCTGGTGAAAGAGCAAAACTAGTCATACCTTGTGCCACCATGAGATGTAACAAATGTGGAGACCAAGTAATAATCCTGTGGAGACACACAATCCAACAGGTTCCAATTTGTCTCCTCAATCCGTCACATATTATCCCAAAACCTTTGGGACGATTACACCCAGAACAAGTGACATTAACTACGTGTTTTGCATGGTGCTTTCACCAAACCATCACTTCCTGTATGTGGCCCATCAACGTTGATGTCATTTGGTTGCTTGCTTAAGATTTACTTCTGTGAAGGCTTTATCTGGCAAAGAAGAATAAAAAACATGACATGTTCCTTGACAGGACAGTGCACACTGCCCCGCTCGCACAAAGTGAAAAAAAAATAAATAAAAAAAAATAAATGCTTTGAGTCGTCGAAAAGGGCATTTCTCTGACCTAACTACTCAGCCATGTATTAGTCATGTCATAAAGAATCAAATAATCCCACCAACAAGCTTACCTTGCCGTTGTCGGTGGCGCACTCAGTGTCTTCTTCTACTCTGCTCCTTCCCTTCTCTGACATAAACAACTCTAATTTACGACCAATAATATCCTGATTCAATCACCTGATTGATTTTGGACTTGTGTCCCACTAATAAATCTCAGCTCTTCTTCTCTTATTGAGTCCTCCATCAGATCTCCACACTCGCCCGCCCGCCCGCACCAACCGCACACGTGCGCGCGCGCGCACACTTATATATAGTCTAATGGTATTAGAAAATCAAAGTCTCTCATTTTGTCTCGGTACATCCGCAGGGCCCAGTAATAGATCTGGCTGTACTTATATCCGGAGAAAGGGAAGGGAGGGCGGTTAAGAGGGAGAAGAGGAGTAATGCGGCAGGGAGCAGAACGAGGGGGAAGAAGAGTGAACAGAGAGCAGAATCTGAACGTTAATAAGGTTGTACGGGGGCCTAATATGTGTGGACTGAGGCTGAATTCACCGAATTAGGGCATCTTTATCTGGTCAGCAGCAGAGCAACGGGAATAGTAAACCACAGCATGCGCTGCTCATAAAGTTTTCTGCTCTGAGATAAGCCTTAATCTGCTGCGACTGTCGGCGTGAGTCATTGCGAATGGAGGCACCGGCTAAAAAAAGAAGAAGAAGAAGAAGAAGAAGAAGAAGGGGGAAAAAAAAAAACGCCAGCGGAAGTAAAAACATGTGCTTTGGTTGAACCGGGGTGAAGGAATGTAGAGTGTGGCGTTATGCAGACCGTGTCGCGTCCTCAACAAGAAGAACGAGGCGCTGCTGTTGCAGCCACAGTGGATGAAGCGCAAACATGTCAGTCGAGTTTCAAATTTTGTCAATGTAAATGGTTTAACGAGATATCATGAAGTCGCTCGATGCCCTGTGGTCTTCCGGAAATGAATGTGTCTGAAAAGCTGGTTACAAAAGATAAAAAGTTGACCGATAATTTGTGCATCAAAAGAAAAGTCAGTATTAGGTATTATTTATTTTGTTTTTTTTTTGTTTTTTTGAAGGTTGAGTTCAAGTTTACCACCCAAAACCAGGTCAGATTATTGCAAGGTTAACTTAATAAAGAAATAATAATAACAATAAGTAAGCTACAAAGCCATTCCTAGGGTTTTGGGAGTAGGATGGGCATTTATTCCACAATTTGTTATGATAAATTTCTTATCATGACAATAAATGCTGTATAAAAATCACCCCAAAGTGCCCCTATTGTCAGGATTGTTAGTTTCACAATTTTATCCACAATATGTTCAATAAAAGCACAAAGAAACACCAATAAATTTGACAATGCAGATACTATGAGCAGCTGAGTGACACACATTGCACTGCTGTACAAATTGAATCTCTGTGACATACAGCCGCAGCGAAACACTTACCAACAAAAGGTGTAACAAATATTTCTTATTACTTTTATTGTCATCAGAGTAGTGCCAGAAAATATCGAGATGCTTTTCGTAAAGAGAGGAGGAAGGGGGGAATGCTGCAGAGCTAATGTCGCTACATTTTCACAATTCATTGTTAATCTGACTATCGTGTCATAAAAGTCATCGTTTCAGACGATCAACGACATTGATTAGCTTTTCGTGGAAAAGTCCAGCAGTCGGACAAACAAGCCCTTCGTCCTGTTGCGGAGGTCAGTCGAGTGGAACCCACCGCAGCGAATCGCGCTCGACGCTCCCATTTGAATACGAACATTGTAACTTCAGCTGAGTTTTACGTATTTGCTTCCCAATCTTGCTGCCGTCCACCTTGCGGCTTCCCACCCATTAATATAATCAAATTCTATTGCAAACTTTGTCTTTGAAGCAAATTAATTAAGAAGCTATTATTTAGCCATCGAGAGGTTAATGACCGCCATTAGTGACGAGAATTGCAACCCCAGTCATTGGCCAAACTTGGTTATTTGGTCCATTCTGGTTATTTACTGAGCTGGAGATTGATGGCTGCTGATACTGCTGGTGACGCTAATTAGCTTTTAAAACATAACACACTCCATCACTGCTCAGGAGCAGCAGCCAGAAAACAATCCCGCCATCCTGTGCTTCAGCCTGCGGACACAGAAGAAATCAGACTTTATGTGAGAAATTGTCTTAAGGTCTCATTGTAATATTTGTAGGTGTGAAATACTGTGTGTGACAAGAAAATATAGCATTTTTTGCTGCTTGGCGAGGCTAACGCGACGTGTTTCCATCAGTCTGAGCAAACTTTCACTGTTTCAACTTCTTGATCACAGGAGATGTTTGAATTTTAGGTCAAAATGACACCTTTTAAACTATGTATTTAAGTTTTTTGTTATAAAGAAAGGTTACAATAAGGCTTCTTTCCCGCTCAGTTTGAACAGACATTCATTCGTGTTTTTTTTTTAACTTCTCGATCATTGAAAATATTTAAATTTAGGTCAAAGTCATTGAACCCTGTTTATGAAACTGCTTACGGAAACTTTTACAGTCCAAATAACTCGTCTTGCGTTTAGCTCATGTATTAGTTTGCTGAGACTGTAAAACTGCATCTCACAGTAAGATCCAGCAAGGCAACAAATCCCATTTCCTACAAACACACCAGTGTTTTTTTTTTGTTTTTTTTTAAACACTGACATGTTTAAGAGATAATAACATTTAGTTTACCCTGTATTTCACACCTCAGAGATAAATTAACGGCCAAGCATCATGATGTCATCGCGAGGACGCCCAGAACCCGGTGAATGTCACAGGCAGCCACAATCAGCCTTCTGATTGGACGAGCCCCGGAGCCGCGGCCAATGGGAGCCGCCGGCTCAAAACGCGGTGGGAGCCTGGGTGAGTAATGGCCTCATCTCTAAAGGGCATTCAGATGACATTGTGAGGATAGCGGAACTGGCTGCGATTTACAGCTGCTCCATAAATGTTTATTAGCTTTTCCTCTATTTATAACTTCTGAAAATCGCGATGGGCTCCACTCTGCCCTTCTCTGTCTTCACGTTTACGGCTCGGGTGAACATGCCCCGCCAAGCAGATATTTGCGAGTTTTGCGTGTGAGTTACATGTACAGTTATACGCGCCTGCATTCACGCAGATGTTTTCATAGGAATTACATGCATAACCTTTTGCATCAAAATGTCCCATTGTCCTCGTTTCATCTGGGCTCTCTCTCTCTGTGTCACAGCAGAAACATGAACATTAGCTCAGTATTGGCATCAATGGAACATATATATCTATATATCTATCTATCTATATATATATATATATATATATATATATATATATACATAGAAAGAATATGTGACAGACTTCAACAGAAGTAGAGGCTCGTTTGAAAATGCCTTAAATTGAATCTGAAAACATGTCTTCCATGCCCATATTCAGTGTTGCGTCGGTGTTCAGCAGAGGCGTGCGATATCGCATATTTGGGTATCGATGCGGCCCATATTGCTATTACCGATACTTTTTATGTAAGTTTGACATATCATCAAACTTCTGAACTTGAGATATTTTTGTGTTTTTTTTTTTTCTTCTTTGAATTATTTAGAAAAAAGTTCATTCTTGGCTAACAAATACTTTATTAAAACAAAAAAAAAATATTTTGTGACTATTTTGTAAATAAACAAGCTGCAAGAAAAGCATAATTTGAGAGCAAATCAATAGAAAATCTAGTTTGAGGTACGTAGAGATGAGAAACAATATCTAAATACACTCAAATTTCACAAGGGACGGTGAAACCAAAGTATCGGACTTACCATGTGAGTATTGATCCGATTCTGATACCAAGTTGGTATCAGTATTTTGGATCGACATTTCAGTCCCAGCAAACTTTTCATCGATTCAAATGTGTATCTTAAATGTGGTTTTTAAAGATCGTACAAGGCCTGATGAAACTAACAATACTTGGCAGGAATATGAAGAAACATTTGCAACACTGCATTTTGTCGCATTAAACTCACAAAACACAACATATAATGCCACTAACCAACACAAAGTAGAGCATAACTTTGCAATGGAAAGAGAATATGCCTCGTGGTTGGTGGTGGAGTTGGATCAAGGCGGCATCACCTTGATGAGGTGGAACTTGACCTGAGAGGACCGAGCAAACGCATAAATGTAATTTCTGTAAATCTGATAACTCTAAAAAAAAATGCATTGCAATCTGTTCCATTCCAAATTAATCTGTTAACTGAATAAATTTTGTCATTTGATGTCACTTTGAATCCAGCTGTTCTGTGAAGGAACGCATCAAGATTTTGTTAAAAAAAAAAAAAAATCATTAGAGAGCAAACACCAATGAAGCTCAAGGACCACAATAGAGAGGCGAGTGTGAAAATTGACTCTAGAGCAGGGTTGCTCTAGATGTGGTGTTACTTTGGTTATATTAACTTGATTCATGGTCTGACAATGTTTTGTGGGAACAGAATGCAAAATGGATGCAGGGACCTGCACAGAAACACCAGGCTTCATCCTGGCCTCCAAAAAAGAAACGCAAATAAATGGTCGGAGAAGATCAAAACCTGGTACCTGAGCTGTATTCGTGGAACAGAAACTCGTTTCATAAACCCTGATCCAGGTGTTCCTCCAAACCGTGTTAGCGAATTGATTCCTCTCCTGGCCCGCTGCCTTGAGAATGCTAATCACTGGCTCTTGGCTTTTCAAATGTGGGCCAACTGTGGGCAGCAGACGTGTAACTTTATAAAATAATTACTTTGCAGGCTTGCAGAGTATGTCGGGGCCCGAAAATAAACATCACCAAGGGGACGGGGTTGGGCGTGAAGAGGAGTAAATGCCAGACTAGCTCTCTTTCTCTCTCTCTCTTGTCGTGGCAGAGATTTATGGGAGATGTGCATGACATGGCAGCAGCTCACAAGAAGCCCCCACTCCCCTTGCCTCTACCTCTTTCCGTCTCCTCCCCCGTCCCTTCATATCATTGCAGCTGCACCTGCCCGAAAAGGTCCTAGGTGAAGACAGGCGCCAATAAATCTCACTGATGCTTTCAATTCACCGATTGACTGATCGAGTTAACGCCGAATCAAAGATTTCTGGGTTAGGATTCAGTTCTCCGTGCGTTCCTCTGGTTCAAGCACGTTTAGCTAGTGTGCAAAACGCTCATCATTCACGTCGAGTTCCCGTCCTCTTGCTTTGAACTTCTTTTTAAGTTTCACCAAAGAGGGACGAGAGATTCATCGCGCCGACCGCGTCGTCCTTTGACCTTTAGTCACATGACTTTTCTTCCTGAGCCGCAGCGAGCCCCGGCGCTTTCCGGACAGGGCTCGTCCGATGCTAGCCCCGCTGTCTGCCGCCGCCGTGATTTATGCGGACAAGAGACTGATGAAACTCATGAATGATTTCCAGCCTGAGACAGGAAATCAAAGCGGGGGAGACGTTTATCAGCGGGGCAGCCTGACCTGGATCCAGACCGCTCAGAACCTTCTGGAACACGGCAGAAAGCCGCTATCAGCACAAGGAACGGCTGGGCGGAAATTTATTGTCCTGGTTACAAGTCGGCGCTGTGTAATGATGGCAAAGTCATACCTTGTAATTCGTTAGCGACCTTGCGGGTCTTTAGCCGGTTTAGATAAAGTGTATAAAGTGTATAAATGTATAAATTGCTATGTAAAAATGTACATATATATCTCTTGAGCTTCTTTTTTTTTTAAAAAGTTACTTTACATCCACAAAAGTCAATGAATTTTCTTGGCTAGTGAGAGACCAAAACCTGTAAAGCCATAGTATGTAACTTTTACAAATATATATATATATATATATATATATATATATATATATATATACATCAAAAAAATAAAGGGAACACTCAAACAACACAATATAACTCCAAGTACGTCAAACTTCTGTGAAATCAAACTGTCCACTTAGGAAGCAACACTAATTGGCAATCAACAATGATTTTGTTGTCAGCACATTCAACTTTGTACAGGATAAAGTATTCAATGAGAATATTTAATTCATTCAGATCTAGGATGTGTTTTTTGAGTGTTCCCTTTATTTTTTTGAGCAGTGTATATATATATATATATATATATATATATATAAGCTAGTAAAACTTAGCTTGCTACAAGCTAACTACAAGCTAGTGAAACATAGCTATCTACTAAAACGTAGATAGCTACAAGCTAACTACAAGCTAGTGAAACATAGCTAGCTGCAAGCTGGTAAAATTTACCTAGCTACAAACTAGCTCATCGTTCTTTCCGATGCTGATTAAATACACTGTCAGTAGTTGTCTGTTTTTTTTAACTTCTGATTAATCAGCAGGATTTATTTAATAGTGAAATGACTGATATCTTGCACTGTGAGCTGTCATAACAACCAGAGAAACAAACAGACTGCTCTGCGCATAAACATGTTTTGCTCAGAGATTAAACTAATGGTCATGACATGGTGACCTTTTCCACCATGATGGCTGCAGGTAGGATTAATTACTTGTGACTTTCCTTCTAAATACATTTGCATGCCCGTGAGAGCAAAGACGTGTGAAATGGTCAATATGTCTGTGTTGTGTTATTTTATTTTTATTTTTTTCTCCCTTCATGCAAATTGCAAAGGCACGCTCGTGTGTCTTGGTGAAAAATGCACCTCAAACTCTCGTTAGAGCCCTAATGCAGCCACGAGGTGACAGACTGCCACAGTCCATCGCCGTGTGCATTAAACTGACTGAAGGGAGATAAATGCACGGAACCGAGATTAAAGTGACAAATAGACTCTGCATGCAAAGAGGCAGAGGTAAATTGTGTCGCTAAATGCCAGCAGAAGACAGTTTCTATGCAGACTGCCTTGTGATGAATGAGGGATAAGTGCTAAAGCACCCAAACTGGAGTCAGTAAATTTCACGCTGCTCTCTGACCACTTATTTCCTTCCAAAAACATTACCAGCATAGCAGAGAGTCGGCTGTAAATTTAATAGATGGAATGATGTGCAAAAATGCGTTTGCATTCATATGCAGACCTTTTTTTTTTTTCTCCCCTCTCCACCCCACATCTTGTGCTGAATGAGAACACATCTGTTGCGTGGAATAAACGCGGATCACTAACATACTAAGATATGAGCTTCGTTTGCTACAATCGTCCGAACAGACGGAAAGAAATCACACACCAACAAAAAGAGAAAACACTTAACTGGTTCGAGTTCTTGAATTTTTTTCAATTTCAGGTTAAATTTACTGCTCCTAGGTCGCAGGCCTCATATCCGTAGCAGTGCGGTGTTTTGATGGTAATACGATACATTTCGTATTATTAGCTACTGGTCTTAATAATCAGATCAAAAGAAAAAAATTATTTAAAAAAATATCTGTGCAGATTGATCTGGAAATGTTGCTGGGAACATTTACGGCCAATGCTCCCGGCTGTTATCGCTTATGCAAATTTCACGCTGATCCTGTGAAATGTCAAACGACGGAGCAAACAAAGCAAGTGATTATAAATCACAAATTCAAATGTCAAGTCATTTCATCTTCCAAGAACAACTTCTAAGTGGCATCAGACGAAGCATGAACGATGTCCCTGTAGTTTAAATCAGTTTTAACACGGAAACACAGGCGAGAAACAAAGACCGCAAGAAATGAGGAATCCTGTTTAGTCAGAAGTCGGCGGTTCTCCCTCAGGGTCACCGCGGCTGCATGTCGACGTGACGACGCGAAGATATTAACCGCTTACAAGACATCAGTCATTTATAATGAAAGCTGACTCAGCAAGACAAGATCCAGCGATACCCAGTTTCACTAAAAGATCTTCTGCAAGTAGAATCACAAACATTTCTTTTTCTTTTGCAGCCGCATTAATCGCTCAGCTAAAGATAAAGCAAATTTTTTTTTTCTTTTTTTTTTTTGTTGCCAAAATCACTATTAGCTTAAAATGCCTTTGGCTATTATTTTAGGATTGTGATCACATCTCAACATTTTCTAACACCACATGCCAAAAACCTCACGTCTTTATGAGGCGTTTGAAGACACGAGGCTCTTTTGCCTTCAGTTCTTTTGTGGAAAAACCACAATTACATCTTACCTGTGATACTTGTTTATTAAACTGCATTTTTTCCAGTCCCTTTCCTTTTAACCACTGGTATTAATTTCATGTCGTGCCTTAGATTTATTTTTCCCTCCTGGCGCACATTTGTTGTGAAGTTGTCGCGTGAATAAAGTTCACCGCTATTGGTTAAACCCTTCCTTTAAAGTTCTCGTCCACATTTCAGGAAGGTGAAACTCCAAAGGTGCAGTCGCACTGATCTGCATATGTGATGTCATCAGTTGCAAGAGTTAAATACGGTGGATGAACTTCACTTGAGACATGTTGCCTTTTTTCATTTTAAACAGAGTGACATTCATTTTGAAATGACTCTGAATAAAAAATCAACTTCTGAAACGTTTTCCTTTAATCTGAACTCATTAACTTTCAGCTGCGAATCAGTCGACTACTGAGTGTTTCTAAGAGCTTTATTAGACCACTATTTTTTTTTTACGGGCAGATTATTTGTTGCTTCTTTGTTGTTTGGATGCGTTCTTCACACTAAAACGAAATATTGTGTCTGCATTTAGCTCACTTTAGAGCAAAACGCAGTAAAAACAAGTCATGCGTGTTGCTTAAAGAGCCCTAAAACGTTCAACCCCAATTCCTCACGTCTAATAAAGTCCATCGCAACAACAGTGAGCTTAAAACGTCAGTTTCACCTCACTCTTTTAGTCCGTGCGCTATAAACAAAACGGAAGAGATTCTGCGAAACCCAGATCGGGCCGAGATTAATGGATGACCATCATGAGTACAGCAAAAATCTTCAGTCAGAGGCATCTTTTGATTCGTTGGAAGACTGACAGCTACTGAAGGTCCTTCAGCACCACCATCCTCGGCGACACTTTGAAGATACTAAGATGCAATGAGTTACGTCCATATTTAACTTTCCTATTCTGGGCAGAGGACCCGTCCATTCCCACTGCATAATGCCTCCACCACCATGCTTCACTGTAAGGATGGATTTAGATTTCATTTGACCTGAAGACCTCTTTCCAGATTTTCTTTGTGCCTCCTACAAACTGCAAATAAGTCTTCTTTCCTCTAACTTGTCGTGTCGTCAGAGTTCCCTTCCAGCAGCACGCTCCGTGCAACGAGCTGACTCCTTCGTTTCACTGGGCACTTGAGAATTTACGGCCGCGCAAATAACAACGTGGTTGGTCAGCAACTTGCAACAAAAGCAAATGCAGATCAAACGGACACTCGGCCCATAACTGCCTGACAGCTGCAGCGTTCCTAAGCACCCCGCCTAAGTCCAGCTCCTGGCCTTGATCTGGAGGCCAACGACTGTCCTTCATCACTGCCAGGGAACTGGAAGCACGGTTCTGCATGATTCAGCCCAACAAGACAGAACACGAAGCGTGACAACCGCAGCGGCCAGACTCGGTATGAGCGTCTGCAAACAGGAACTAGCTGGAAAAATCCTCCTCCTTCTCCTGTTCCTATTCCTGCAGCCCCAGCTGTGCCACAGCCTATTTTAGACACCCTAACTGCATGCTGGGATACACTGACACCCCGTGAGCAGCGATCAGCATGTGGTGCTGTGAAGAAGTGTGTGTGTGTGTGTGTGTGTGTGTCAGGAACGAGAGCTGATGATATTACTACTAATTACTGGAATAACTTCCTGCCACCTGTCTTGTACTTGGCTTGTGCCAAAAATGCAGTGGAAATAAAACGACTGAAGGCAGCTCCCAGTCAACCAGCAGCTGATGTGCCAAACTGACACTCTGCTCCAATTATTCTGATACCGTGTTTGTTGTTTTTTTTTTTGTTGTTTTTTTTCCAATACTCCTTTTGGTTTTGACTGCACACTACAAACAACGCTTGGACTGCTTGCTTTTCATTTGTAGGCAAAGCAGATGAAGGCCTGGAGATGTACTGAACATAAGGATGAAAGTTTTTATGCAAGGAAACAGAAAGGCTAGTTTAACTGGGAAGCAGTAAAAAATAGCTCGTTGTCACCCAACGACTACTACTGCACCGGGTAGTAGTTGTAGGACCTCTGCGCTGATAGTAACTACATGTAGAGCATGTACAGTTATCACAATCACAGTTCAGTGACAAGGCAGTTCAAAGCACTGTATATCATATAAAAACCAATCAGAAAACATCAAATATGTTGATCAATCTTCCACTTAATACTAATAAAAAGCAGCTCTAATCAGGTTGGTTTCCAGCCTTAGTTTAAAGGAACTTTAAACTAAGGCAGTTTCGCAGTTTTCTGGAAGTTTGTTCCAGACCAAATTGATTTCAAACCAGTGATTTGACGAAAAGAAAAAAAAAAGTGTTAAAATGGTAACATTTATTCCTTTTTCATCAAACATCTCAGACGTTATCGAGTTAACGTTTCTGACTTTTGATGAAATGATAAAGAATACATCAGGAAACAGAAAAACAGAGGAAAAAGGTCTTATATATAAATATATATATATATATGTCTTAAGAAAGAAGTGTCTTAAGTCTTAAGTCTTCGACAAACAGGTCAACAGAACTTAAACTGTTTGTTGTTCCTCAAATCCACTTGGAGTCATCACCCCGAGCCCCGGATCGTTTTGCTCCTGCTTACTTCCAAATCCTCAGCCGCACTAAGTACCAGAGCTCATGTAACTCTCACCAGCACTGATCTGTCGTGCCTCTTTAACACCTCCGCTGGCCGCTCCGACTGCTGAGTCTGCAGCGCCATGCTGAAATGAAGCCGCTTTCAAAGTTACAGTTTTAATCTCTCAAATTGTGAGCACAGCGTGATACATCATGACCACATGGGCTTTTATTAAACATTAGAAATAAGGCACCATCTCTGCACCATCAGCAACCGGCCCAAATATTTTGCTCATTTGACCAATTCGTTATGGTGGGACCGTTTCAAAAATGTCAGTGCAAATGTCTTAAAATATAGATTATGTGCCCATTATGGGTTTTTCCAGGTTGAAAACTTAATGGCCGTTATTTTCACAGATGGGTCAGAGGATAAGTTGCATAATCACCTTCCTAAAATAATGACCGAAGTCATTCTTTTGTTTGACCTTTTTGTTTTTTTTTTTCAAAAAGATGATTCAGACGAATACTACAACACAGAAACAACTCAGTGTCAAAACAAGCTAATAAAAAGTGAGTAGAATCGTATCAGATTAGTGTTTGTGTATGAGGATCTGCTTCCTGTTTGGCTTTTCGTCTTCTGCAATTCCTGCTGTGTAGTGGTGCTCTGCTCTTCAGCAGCACCTACAGGTTAGATGAGGGACTGCAGAGCAGGAAATAATCACTTTGCCATGTGAGTGCTTCAGCTTGTTTCATTATCAGTTGAAACAAGCTGATATTGTTTCAACCACTACACATCATCCTGTTTGTTTTATCGCTACATAAAGCTTTTGTCATGAAGATGGATGCTGTGTGAATTTTTTTTTAACCAAAATTGATTCAAATTAAATAACGCCACTGCTTTTTCTACAACTGAAAAAAAAACACGTTTCTTTAAACCAACGTAAAAAAAAATGTAGTCTAGTTTGTTGAAGCTGATTTTACAACATAATTATACCTTTAACAAAACTAATATAAATTAGAGTATTTCTTTTTTTTCAGAGCACAAAACTTCCCACGCAGGTGGTGTGTCACAAAAACAAAACACAACTGGGCACGACTAAAACTCTTCGTTTGCAGACTTCGTTCCCTGGGGTTTTCCAAACAGTTGCGGTGGTTGGTTACCATGGAGACCGAACACGGGTTGGTGAGCAGACATTGCTGTCCCACTTCTGGGGCGTCGTGGTGACAGCTGCGCTCCAAAGTGCCGTTTGATCTCTTAGATCTGAAGCCGAGAAAGTCAAGAAAGTAACGCAATTCTGTTTGTCTTATAGTCCTGTTTTATATGAAATGAAGAGAAAACGTTTGGGATTATTACTTGTAACTGTTGGAGTTCATTCATTAATAGGAGGCTAAAAGAGACAGAGGGAAAGATAGAGCCTATAACATAACTTAGCGGCTGTGTCCAGAGTGGCCCCGTTTAGCCCTTGACACAATACCAGACATAACGTCTGTACTTCAGTTGTAAAAATGCTATTCTTGCACATCCCCTGCCCTGGTTCGGTTATACGCTCCGCGACGCTTTATTAAAACGCTCTGACATCACTGTCAGGCTGTCGGCTTTACAGCTGCACAAACTGAGGAACAAACAGACACAAGCATGCACTGCAGTATCGATACCTTGGTGACACACAGACACGATTTCACCACCTCGGCTCCTGCTTTATCACCTGTTAAATACAAGATTTTGTTTAAACCCGCTGCCTCCAGCGAAAGGAGACGGGTATTTCGCGCTGTCTTAATTTCCTCCTCTCGTCTCGGCTGGGTGGAGAACTTTCTTCCAGCTGTAACTGCAGAAGGAAATAAGTGCTGCGGGCTTAAAGTTTCATTACCTTCTGAACAGTTTAGCGCTGGATACGATTAGCTGTTAATGGCCCTTCCGACTAAAACGGGTGATTCAGTCAGACAACGTTGGGACCATAAATCCTTCGAGCAAAGCATCCTGCTACAAAAAATTTGGACGTTAAAACTCACGGTTCAGTTTGTTTTCAGCCTGGTGTCACCATGTTGCTCAGAAGCAACACGTGATTATGCTGCGATGAGATATTTCAACGCATGCGGTGAAATCAGGCTCTTCCATGTGTTCACTGGTTTGTGGCAAAGAACTGATAAAAGTTTTGGTCTGAACTTATCAAGGACTTTGAATTGTCAGGTCATAGAGAACAATTAAAGGGGTAGTACTGTGTGTAAAACTGACTTCATGTGTGATGTTATTTCCTCATCAAAAACATACCTAGAGTGTTGCCTTCATTCTTTCCAAGCCTCCACCTCACACGGCACTCTGCTCCTTCAGACTAGCCGGCAGCAATTAGCAGACTCCTGGTGGAACGGCGCATCTACTGAGCTCACTAAACGAGCTACTTCTCAGTAGAATGAGAAATTGTTAAAGGGTTAATAGAGGAGTGATGTCGTGAAGCCTTCTTGTTGGTGGATTTTCAAAAAGAGCAGGAGTTTTTAAAGAAACAGAATCCCAAAGTCAATGTCTTTCATTTTATGTTTGACAGATAGCATTTTTAATAACATAGTTATCTGAGCATGATATAAAAAAAGCACTGTGTGTTTTGTTCACAAAAATCATATTTTGATAGAACCGACTGCTTTACGTGGCAGACGTTCATTGTACACGAGTCAAGAAGCGACTGCATAGATACTGTAGTTTGATTCTAAGTATTTGGTTTCCGAAAATGGAAGTTGCGTCACAAAAGATCAAAAGACCGTTTGGACTTGGGGAGCATTTTTCTCAGCACATAACGGACATCTCGTCTGTCTGATGGGTCGTAACAGCAAACAAATTAAAAGCTCTGTGCAGCTTCCAAGGCTGGTGACATTTACTCATTGCCCATTCCTCTTATGACTGGAACATTTGCCAAGCGACAATCTCCATGTGTTATTGACCTTTTTTTTTCTCTCTCTCTCTCTCTCTCTCTCTCTGTTGCTGTGCTGCGTTTGAACCCATGAGAAGTTCGGTCCAAAAGTTGTAGAATTCACACTGAACTCTTGATCTTTTACCAAAGACAAAAGAGAACTCCTACAAGCACAAAAAAGGACGCCATCTTTGTTTCCGTTGCGCTCAGTGTCTTCTTGAGAGGTTTTTTGGTGCAGCGCCACCACAGGTGAGGGTTGGTTTGGTTCATGTGAAATCAAACCGCAGCAGTTGAAAACTTAACAAATGTCACATTTATGTCCCAAATAGGACTGAGTTTAAAGTAGCCCAAATGAATAAATGTTGTCTGTACGATTTTGGACGAGCCATACGGGCATGGAAAATATTTATGTGCTTGACGCAGATAAGATTTTCTTTCTAATTTCCACAAATGTGTAAATTCAGTCTAAAATGACGTGTCACTTTCTGTGGACCTTTGCTGTAAATGCATTCAAGTTCAAGGAGTTTCAATATTTCTGCAGACTTCCACAGGAAGTAAAGTGGCAACGCCCGGTGTTGCTTTGTTATAATGATTAATGACAGTCCGGGAACACGACGTTAAAAAAACAAAAAAAAAAAAACATATCATGTTGTCGGCAGGGGATACAGACGCGAACAGTGTTTGTGAAGGTTCACAATGTTCTGCGGCCTGATCATTCCTGAACTAATTCCTTCTTGTTCATCCCCCGACAGAGTCGGGTTTCTAACGACCTGCAGTCCGATGTGGGACTGTGATGACAGTGGACAATTCCATAATAGAGTTCAGCTCTTATTATCAACATGCTGTAAAACTGTATGAAGGAGATGGTCACGGACCAGTCTGGACTGCTGACCTACATGCTAAATCTGAAGGAGCAATTGAGCTGCTTTTCTATGTAAATGAATAAAAATAATTCAAGCCTGACAGTCATAAAACAATTCTGGTATTCTGGACTTTTCATAGTCATATATTGTTGAACAATTATTAATATCATTACAGGTAAGAATAGATTTAGATTTAAGAGGTAAAACATATTTACCTCTGTGTGTCCTGGTTTTATTTGCCACTGTGCATGAAACGGTAAGATGAGACAAAAAAAAGGCAACAAAATACGCCATTCACACCAAAGGTTGCCACGGTAGCGAAACACTCAAATGCTCCTTGAACAATCTCAAGATGATATGAGCGGTCATTATTGAACGTGGTCTCTTGCTGCCCTCTAGAGTACCACTTTACCTCCCACACACACACGCACACGCACACACGCATTTATTACAACACACAGATCAGTGTGGATTCCTCGCTGCACTTTAGATGTCCAAAATTCGAAATGCATGTAAAGGAAAGAGTTTAAACTGAGAAATATCAGATTAAGCTCAAATAGTGTTTTAGGGTGAATACAGTTACAACACCTGTGCACCGCGAGGGCCGATAGTAAGTGTGTGTACTGGCAGGACTGTCCTGGTTGGTAAAAATAGTAAGAGTTGTAGCAGGGCAGATGTACAAATCATATCGATAGTCTTAAGGGACTTTTTTTTTCTTTTTTTTTTTTTTAGCATTTTCTATCGTTAGAGTATAAAAGTTTTTCCTGTTGCACTTAATAAAGGAATTATTTCCATGCATCAAATGTTTTTTTTCAGAAATATGAAAACATCAAGAGGCTGTTTGTGCTGCCAAAAATAGATCTTAAGAACTTAATGAATTCATTTTGTACAGCAAAGCAGCCTATAAAATGCTAATGTTTTCCAAATCACCAAATCCTGATACAAAAAGACACTCTTTTTGAAGGTAAATATGTACATACATACATAAAATAAATAATAATAATAAATATAAATTTTGCAGGCCTGATGGAAGGATGTCATGTAATTATTGGGGTTAGTTTTTATTCAGACATTCCTTAAATGTTGAAGTTGAAAAGTCAAAGAATCTGATATTCTCAAGATCCAAAATGGCCGCCTTCACCATAAAATGTGTGACAGATTAAAAAAAACAGTACTACTTACAATTCTGACAGTTTATTTCTTGTTTCTTAGTTTCGAAGCTACCAAACACAGAAAAGTACAGGATTAGCTTGCTTTGCTAGCTGCAGTTAGCCTTCGCTGTAGCTTCTGACACAACGTGAGTTGGTTTGTTGTTTTCTGTTTTGTAATTATGCAATTTCTTTAGTCCGACTTATTCTGCTGATAAGGTTTTTATTTTGGAGCAAAATAAAAATACAAACGAAAGCTGAAAGTAGCTCATTCCACTTTTCTCTCCGTATTGTACGGCATTTTGGTGAAACATACAGATTTTTTGTTTTAATTCTTTATATCCACACCGAGATCACAGACTCGGGTCTAGAACACCAATAAAATGGGTGTGATTTCACTCTCGTGTCAAAGTGCTGACTTCACAGATAAAGCAGCGGCAGGATTTGCAGATCAGATGTCAAAGCAGCTTGGTCTTTGATTCATGAAAAACTACTCCGAAGATTTCGGACAGTCGACCCTATCCTGTGTTACCTGATGAAGACTTGCTGGAGCTAGTCGTACTTTCACCAAAGCACTCAGAGGGGTTAACGAAAGTCTAGGAGCAGCTCCATATTCCTCCATTGTTCTGGCTTAAAGTCCTTGAAACATGACGGTGCCTGCGGTCTCCCGCTCTGCATAGCTATGCGGTGATGTCTCTATCGGGAAGGCATGTAGCGAGCTGCTCCTGTGATCCGTTTAGTGTCAGCAGAACTCCTCCACATTCCCTCAGGTAAGCCTCTGTCAGACTTCAGACAGGTAAGGCAATATTAAGAATAACAAAGCACAAGCGGTATCGCAGGGTTCCTCCTTGAGGCCATCGGGGAGGCGCTGTGTTTTCACTCCAGACCTGTCAGATTCTGGAGAAGGACTTATGGAGATGGATAAACCCCAGAAGCCGAATGACAAACATCAGAAGTTCATCCCTGCTCCTTTTCTTAGTGGAAATTTCTACTTGCCATCCTTTATATGAACTGCATGGGAAAAGTATGCTCTTTGTGCGTTCAGCAAAATGTGTTTTATTGGGATTTATATGGGATTTTAACTAGTGTACGTTTGTTAATTTTATGAGACATTCACATTTTGCAAGTTTTTTGTGCTTCCATTTGGGTCTAAAAAAAGTTCTTAAAAAAAAACAAAAAAAACACCCAACCATGTTTTTGGCCTTAAGTTAATTTGTGTTGGTATCTAGAAAATGAACTGTTTTCATAACCAATCAGCAGGCAGTGCCCCTCACCTGGCAACCCCGGTGAAACCCAGCCCATTACCTAGCAACCCAATCAGAGCTCCAGCACATTTGGTCAGTTGATATTATGTACAATGGCTGCTGGAAAAGACAAGTGTTTTGTCGTCGATTTACCATCCAGAAACCACTTGCTGCATTCTTGTTGGTTGTGCGGGAGACTCCACTTCTGCCTTTCGAAGCAGAAGTGGAGTCAAAGGCGTACGGTTATATAATTGCGCATCTGTTTAATGTTTAAACAATTTCTATTGATTTAAAAAAAATTTTTTTTTAAATAACTCAAGTTCAGGGAGATTGTATGGAGAGCCGCTGTGAGCAATCATAATCTTAAATTCTCAGTTGGATTTATGTCTGGAATTTGACTGGACCGTTCTAGAATATGGATATGCTCCTATTTAGCCCATTCCGCTGTTGCTCCGGCTGCATATTGAGAATAACTTTCCCTTGCTTGTCCCCACTGAAGAGAAGTATCCATACAGTATGATGCGTCCACCACCTCCAGCACAATTTGTATTTTTCATGTGGGCCATATTTGCTGTACTTCACCACAGAGCCTTTCAGACTATGTTCTTCACCTACATTTAAATGAAATCTAATG
Source organism: Poeciliopsis turrubarensis (assembly GCA_010277015.1). Taxonomy (NCBI): domain Eukaryota; kingdom Metazoa; phylum Chordata; class Actinopteri; order Cyprinodontiformes; family Poeciliidae; genus Poeciliopsis; species Poeciliopsis turrubarensis. The sequence goes on from VMRN01000067.1 coordinate 1,870,479, forward strand.
AAGGGTATTGTTGAGGCATTCGAATAACCCGGTTAATAACTTTGTTTCAAAGAACTGTTGACCGAAACATCGTAAGCGAGTCTGTTTTTCCTTCTCCGACTGGCAGCGAGGTGTCAGACATCCTCTCGGGTCCTCGGGCCATCTGTTTGCGGCCCTGCTTTAGGAGAGGATATCTGCGGCCGTTTTCTGCCTAATTAGGTCCGGTAAACAGGCACTCATCAAAAAGCAGCTGCTGCGCTCCCTATTAAGGCACAAACACACACTTAGATGCACGAGGACACCGAAACAGACGGGTCGCGGAGATAAAGCCGCGCAAACTGAACAGTAATGAGCGCCGATGATCAGTTCTGGGGGGTGAACTCACCTTCATAACCCGCTGTTGGCCCAATTCCCGAGGGCCTTCCTACGACAAAACAACTTTTTCGTTTTGCAGTTGAATGCAATTGCAACGCCACACACCCATTTTTTTGAGCATGTTCCTGTGTTGGCACTGACAGAATATTTACCACATTATCGCCTCGGAATTAGAAAAAAAAAAAAACAACAACAAACAAACAAACAAACTCAGGGAACACGATGGTGTGAACAATCATATGCCTAATAGGACAATTATGGCCCTGTTCCACAGAAGATCAAAACAAGCCAACAGGAAGAAAAAAAAAAAAAAAAAAAAAGTTGCATTTCCACATCAGCCTCCTTGTTTGCGATTTCACACAACAAAGTAAACTGTAAACTGGAGGGAAATATACTTAACCACACTGGATGCTTGCCAAATTTCCATAGGGCATTAGCAGCCAACTGGTGCAGGCTCATTAAAGAGCACAGAAACCTATAACCATTAAAAGGCCATTAGGCAGCATGTAATTTTGTGGAACTAAATGGCGGAGAGTAATCAAAAGCACATGAAGCCCAGCTGGGCGACTGGGCAAACTGTTTCGATTAGGGAGGAATCCATCATCTACAATGGCAGCTATTTGGGGGGTCAATTTTCCCGTGCGCTCCTTTCTTTCCCTCTGTCACTTTCACTCTTCCTCTGATCCTTTGCGTGAAGTTTTCATGTTCTCTGTCATTAGGATCGTTGCCGATACGGCGGTTCTGTCTTTATTGAGGTATCATGAGACAATACCGTTCCAGTGTGTGCAGTTGCCTGAACCGTCTGGCAGCTGGATAAGGTTCTTCCAGGACCGAAGTGCAGACTGCAAAACAGAAAAAAAAAAAACAAAACAAAAAAAAAAAAACCCCATCATAACCTCTACTTACCATTTTCATATTTTCGCTCCCCCTCGGGTGGATTGTTTGATTGCATCAGCCATATAAGCTAAAGTGACATCATGCAGCAAATATAATATAATCTTCACCCCAAGAGAAACAGTTGAAGCAAAAGGCAACAGCCTGAGGCCTTGTGAAAGTTGTGTGAAATTTTCAGCGCGGCTCCCCGCAGTGGAAGACGGCGTTCCAAGAATAAGTTTAGAGCTTGTACGATGTCATTAGGCCAGACTCTGATTAGTCAAACCTGGAGAGGATTTGGACAGGGAGGCCTTTCATGGGTTAAATCAAGTGCATGCGCCCTCGACATGGGCTACATTCATCGCCTCTTTGTCAAAACCTCAATGTTTTGAAGTGTAACTTTGTGTTGCCAAGATGGAACACTGCAACCTTTGTTGCCTTTGTCTTATTTGATCAACTTTACCGGCATGATTTCATCAAGTTTTATGTTTACGTGATTTAAAGTGCCCATGTTTGTACTCGGTACAAAGGTTACAATTCATTGTGGATTTTCTCCTTCCATATTCGCATGCACATAATTAATGCTTATGGATAAAGGCTTGTCCTTTGCCACGGTTGGATGCTATTTGTAGCCATCAACATGTTTCTGATGTATTTCTAGTGGCATATTTAGCCACTATTGCTGGTAGAGTTGGTAGGTTTCCTGTTAGAGACCCAGTTATACATTGTTCTGGGATCAATGTCCCATTGGAGCAATTGGTTGAGTAATGGACAACCCAAGAACCAAATCTTTACTCGGTAGTTGAGTTTCCGCTACAAACGTGTGCAAATCTTTGTCCGCATTCTGATGATTTAAAAAGAAAAAACACAACTTGGAAATTACATGAAAGTCACACAAAATCCAATCATTCAGTAATTGCACAAAAAGCAAATGAAGCTCAAACGTGAACACTTATGAGACTTAAGACGCTCTGAGAATATGTCTTTGCGGAATAATGTGTTTATTTTTGCATTCCCTTTTTGAGTCAATCCTTCATAGGAAAAAGCACGGACTGAAATGGACAGAAACAGATTTCAAGGATTCGTCGGGCACCGGGAGCAGATTCCAGGCTGAGCAGTGCAGGATTTTCCTTTCAACAGCTCATTTGCTGCTGCAGCACATCCATCTGTTTAAGCAGGACAAAATCTGTTGAGCATGTTGTCTAATCTCCACACAAAAGACGAAGTCACAGAACACCATCCACTCCACTGAGGAACTGAAGCTCGACGCACACGTTCAAAGCCCGAGTATCTTTGTGTTCAATTACGTTTCGTCGTTCGAAGGATAAATTTGATTCAGAAAATAATAGCAGCGAATTCAGGTCGCTCCGGTTGAACTCGACATGCCGCAGGTTTGCGGTGATGAATGTTTCCTGCCATCTAACATGCAAATATATTCAAGGTCTCGAAGCGCGTTTCCAACATCCAGGCTTTTAATCTAAAGGAGTGCCCTGGAAAAAAAAATTTGTTGGAATGCAAAATTTACCCCAGAGTTTTTATTAGCTCATTATGCGGAGGACAGATGTTGCAAATCCGACTCAATCAAGTTGATTTCATTTGTTTTAAAGAGTCACTGACTTCAAGCCAAGACTTCAATATGCAGGGCCAGTTAATCTGGGAAATGACGGCGAGAAAGGGAGTCTTTCCCTCATAAAGGTGCTCAGCGCCTTTGCAAAGGGAAGCAGAGTCGGCGAACACATTTCATTACTGTGCATTTTATTGCGCTCGTTTAGGTTTCAATGTGATGATCGTTTCAAATGTTGCTTAAAGTTTTCACAGAACTTTCTTCCTCCAGACTTCTGTCCTTCTATCGACATGGATAAGCATTAAACATCCATCCATACATACATGAGCTAAAAATAACTTTCACCAAAGGATTTCTCTAACCAGATCTGTTGTCTAAACGTGATTGAAATTGGGCCTGTTGGTTTTAAAAACTGCAAACGCAAAGCCTAGGATTTTCCACCTGCAACCTGGAGCAAAAACCTGCTGACGTCTGCTGGACTGTGACGCGTTTGCTGCATACGAATGGTTGAAACAATGCAAACTTCAGCCTTTTTTGCTCCTTTTGGTCCTCGACTTGTCTGCGAAGCACTTGAATAAGTCTCACCACCACAAGCAGAGAATATCGAAGGACGCTGAAGTCCAAACTCGTTTTCCAATGATCCCACGGCCGCTTCCCTCCCTGCACACTCTGCTGTGTGGAGGAGATTCGCTTTTGGCCAATCAGGTGGCGCAACCTTGCCTGGCTCCGTGATTAAAAGAAAAGCTGATAGTCGGACCGCACAAGTCAGCTAATTATTTCAAATGTTCCACAGGTGATAAATGGCGGGGGATGGGAGGTGAACATGGCAACTCTGAGCTCATTAGTGGCTCGCTGTTTGGCCCTTCAGATGATTGAAGACCGTTTGAAATTAGAATTTGTTGAGTTTCATTAAGTCCAAGCAGCCAAACAGAAAGCCTTCATCATCGAGACGAACGCGTTGGGAGTGAGGTGGAGTCAAACATGACAGGAAGCTGACATATGATTTGCACGTTAACTCTAACGTGAGGTTATGTGGCTGGATTCAGAGAAAGAAAAACCAACACAAGTCACACAGAGAACATTTTGTTCTCTCGCTATCCAGAGGGGGGGAAAAAAAAAACAAAAAAAAAAATTAATTTAAATTAAAATGAATAATTTTTAATCTGACTCTGAGAGAGAAACTTGCCTCTTGAGCTTTTAAATTATGGTTGTGAGACTAACGCCGACAACCGGAAAAGAAACTCCCCCTGCTGTTTATGGGCCATCAAAATATTGCATGTAGCAGTGAAAAACCTTTTATCAGCAGCTGAAATGTGGTGGGTTATTATTTTAGGGAGTGTGTTGTTCCCTGGCTAGAAAAAAAAAAAAAAGTCATATAGGATTTATCAGGTGTTATTTTACTGATAGACGGTCTAAAAGATTTCAGCCTTTGGGGGATTATCATATTAAAATAAGTGATCGTCTTTTATTTTGATGGAGAGAGAATGCTTCAGAATCCAAATTGTTTATGAAATGTTTTCTAAAGCCACCAAATCATCCTGAAACTCACATCTCCGCGTCAGTAAAAAAAAAAAAAAAAAAGATTTTATCAGCCGATGTAATGAAGGAGAAGAGGCAAGAAACAGAAATACATTGGAAGAGCTGGATAGCTCAAATTACAGGCTAAATAAAAGCGGACTGAGAACACAGCTTTGAGGAACCCCGCGTGATTTTTTTTTCCATTACGTTTTATCGTTTCTAATTGGTGTAAAGTCAATTCCATCTCTCTGTGTATTCAATGACTATTAAGATGAATGTTTCGTCAACAACTGGGTCAGTGTCGCATCACCGTTCATTAAGCCCTACGAAGGAATTCCTCGTCGAAAACAGGCAGGAAATTGAAGAAACGGGCCACGACAAAAAAAAAAAAAAAAAAACGTTCTGCCTTTATCATAAAAATGTGAGTTTTCCGCAGTTGGTTTCCAACACTAAGATAAATGGCAGCCCGTTCTCACTTACATATATTAAATCAGTGGTGCGGCAGGCTCACTCTCAGATGTTATGGACTCCGGCCACGTTGTTGATGATGTTCAAGCAAAAAAACAGGGCCGTTCCATTCGTAAATTAAAAAGAGTTCATATTTCACAGCACCTCAGAGCCAGCTTAGTGCTGGTATTATGTGCAATGGAACAACTCTGTCTTCTCGGCTCCTCTGGCCCCGCCGCCACCCTTCACCTCTCCGCCTCTTCAACAATGTCTAAATGGTGTGTCCCTTGGCTGTGTCAGGGCACTTAAGCCCCTGACTAGTCTGATTTACAGGGATGAAAAAAAGGGGGGAGTTAAGATGTTAGTCGATGAGCTACAGCTATGCTATGCTTTCAGCCCTGTCCTCACTCCGCTGTAATAGCGTTTTACAGCCGCCCGACAAATCTGCCCCTCCATCTTGTTCCGAGTTTGACACGAACAGGAGCTGAAGCCAAAGGCGGAGCAAAGCCAACAAGATCCTTCTGTCCCAGACAAGTACAGACAGTCAGCGTGGCAATCAGTCACAGGACAGGGAGAAAGTGAAAACATTATCCGACCTTACATGGAACTCTAATGTTCGCTCGATGTCAGCGAAGTTTGGTTTCATTTTGGGGTCGTTGCTGCCCCCTTTTCTTGAAGTTGAAATGCTCAACCTGCAAAAAACAACAACAACAACAAAAAAAAAAAAACAACAGCATTTCATCATGGATTAAGGCCCTGGACTGTTCTGCACATTCAGATGTGTGCCGTACGTAAACTCAGCTGAAGCGAGATGACACCTATAATATTTCTTCATATTTCGCTTCCAAGAATCCAGGCTTTCCTATAATCTTCGAGACGTGTCCTGGAAAAATATTTCTCTCGTCTTGCAGGTCGTTTGTCAATGTTCTTCTTTCAACGTTAGCTTCTTTTCAGCCGTTTCCTGGGCTCTACCTCGGGGTGTTCTTCAGACACTAGGAAAATAAGCGACAGGACATTTTAAACTGTTTTTGAACTAGAAAAGTGTCTACCTCCTCATCCCTTATTTTCCCATTTGCAGCATACCTTGAAACATCTGTGGACTGAGTCTTTACAGTTCAAAGTAAAAGCATTTTATGCTTGACTCATGAAAAATGTTGACACCACAAATAGTCAAGATCTTTTTTTTTTTTTTATGTCTTCTTTTGTTAAATTTAGCCAGAATCAGGATAGATTTGAGCTCATAACCCATAAACTGCCTCAAGTAAGAACTTATTGATGCTCTTCTGGAAACCCATCACATCCTCACGCTTTTTTCTTTTTTTTTTCTTAATGGCTTTCTCAACAGAGCCGTTCCATATTAGTACATCAGCCCGGCTCTGCAATAAACGCGCAATACAATAAAAGGCCTCAGTGTGCACCCATACGCTCTATTACATCTGGAGCTAAAACACAGAAACCCAATATGTGGAGTTTCCTCATTCCCACCATGTCCTGGAGTTCAAGCTTGGCTCCATTTTCGGTCAGGATGGAACGGGTGAGCGGATGAGCGGAGACATATATGCCTTTATTCGAGGTGGGCGGAAAGTAAGTAAGTAAGTAAGTAAGTAAGTAAGGAATGAGCGGGAGGGGACAGAAGGTGTGGGGGTGGAAAAGGAGTCGAGGGAAAGCTGGAGAGATGGTTGGTGATAAATGGGGGATTGGTAAGGAGAGGGGAGGAAGTGGAACTGCTTGTCTCTAACACTTCATGTTAAGACTTACAGAGGCAAAAAAACAAACTGCCTTTATCACTATAAGTGGCTTTATCTGACAAAGAAGCACACTTGCTGTTCAACCTATTGAAACCAGTAATCCAACGAATGTAAATGTTTTTCACCTGAGAGTGGTCTTGAACGAAATAGACTCTGCTTTCCAGCAAATCTGAGAAAAGGTTCTCGTGGTCCGTCCAGACTATTACAGGAATAGAGTGTCTATTCTTCTAGGGGATGTTTTGTGCCTCGAGGTCCCCAATCAGCAACATCATCATGTCGAGCTGGGGGCTTAATTGTTTCAAAAACGATTGGTGGTGTTGATGGTGGTGGTGTTTGTCAAGTTCTGGGAACCTTGGGAAGAAAGCATTTACTAAAGCCTGGAAAACAGTAAGCGTCTAAATGTCATCACAAGAGACCACATGACCCATGCGTGTTTTAAAAGCCGTTTTCCATTAATTACCGTCTTGGACTAGGCGGTGGGCATCGCGCAGGTCCACTTAAGAGAAGAATGATGCTTTCTGGATGGGCTGAAAAGCTTACGAAATCAAGGGGAAGAGAATATTTGTTCTTGATCTTCATCTGTAATCAATACACGGTCAAAAGTTTTATCCTGCACCCACCGGTGATGAAGAGGACCAGGATACACTTCTCCATCGCTTCCCTCTCTGGGCGAAAGAGCTTGTGCATATAACCTGAACCCAGAAGGAAGAGGGGTGCCGGGGGGCAAATCAATGACTGATTTTTGCGCCGAAGGTCATAGGTCGTAAATGGCTGCAAGTGCACACCGAAGTGGTTCTTGGCAGAGAGAGGTGTCTGGGATGTTCTTACTGGTAGTGGTAGAAGATGATTCAGGAGAGCGGTAAGCACATCCATTCCGAATGACCCGTAAAACGGTCAAAACAGCGAGTGCCTTCAGATCAAGACTGAAACCCCACCTGTTGGGTCACTTAAGACACCATCAGACTTTCACCCTTGAAGCAGCTTGTCGTGAGAATTCACTGCAAACATGCTCTGATTTTTTTTATTTTTTTTATTTCTTCTCCTCTTCTTGCATTTATGTTTAAAGATGCACATTTTTCTTTCTTTATTTCACTCATTCATTTAATCATATTTCTGTTTTTGGATAGAAGTATGACTTGTTGTGATCAGACTCCATTTTGGGGGGGAAAAAAAAAAAACAAACAAAAAATAGGAATTATTTAACTTTAATGTGAGCAGACGAAACCGAACACCTCACCATACGATTCACAGTCCAGAACACAGTACACATATTAAATAACACGAAGAAAAGAAAACTGCTAATCGTCAAACATAAGGAGGATAAAAACATGACACAAGAAGTGGAAGACATTATGAACTGGTACATAACTGGTTTGCGTTCAACCAAGGCTTGAGTTTATGATTACGATTGTTTGTTTAATGTTTAGTTTTCCCTGTCTGGTATATTCTGGTACTCTGTTCCTCGCTCTTGGTGTGCGGCTGACAAAAGACGCCGCCGCCGAAGCCGAAAGCCATTCTCTGGTCCGCTCCCCACCCGTCAAGATCTCACAGAGTATACCGTTTAAGATATCCCGGCGTAAAATCGGACACTCTCTGAAGCCGTTACATCATCGCTTGTCACCAATTCCTTTTGCTTGAACAGATGCGGGGTTAATAAACCCGTAAATGTCACGTAAAAACCGTTACGCGTTCAGCAATAAATGTTGGCGAAGCGGCCGCGCGCTGGCGCTGGTAAAGCTGCTGTTACTCTTGTTTCCTCTCTTCTAGCGTGAGCCGCTGCGTCCAAAAGCCTCCGTCGGCGTTAATGTGATGAAATGAATCATCGAGGGCTGTCGCGTCTGTGAACTATGTGCGTCGTTTATATTGCACCCCGTTTTGTACGGAAGTGTTTTCCCTACCATTTTATTAGGGGGAAAGTATGAAATTTAGCTATTGTGCTAATGTCTGCATGATTACGCTGCCATGGATTGTGGTAGCGTTGATTAATGTCCTCTGTCCCAATCAGATAAATAAACTGAAATTAAATCAAAAGTCGTGTTACATGAACGTCCCAGTTTCCCAACATACCACAACACCGCGCTGACAAATCACAGGAGAGGGATATTAACAAATCTAGGGTTATTATTGTAATCAAATTCCCATTTCAGAACAACCGTAATAATGCATAATTGAACTGAATTGGGTCGAAACACGTGAACAATGTAAAACAGATTTTGTTTTTGCGTGTCAAAGGAAGTCCTGTGTAGACGCTCGGCCCGAAACGGCGGCCTCTTTTTCAACAGCGGCCCTCTCCGCCGCCGCGTTTTTATTTATATCCTCAGAAAGGAGAGGTGCAGAAAGCTGAGACGAGGAGGGGAATGATACCTCTCGCCCAACCACCCAGCCAGCACATACCAGGACACTTGCACACCAGAGATGTCCAGCACCTGCTGCGGGCCCTGGCACGCCAGGCTCATATCCACAAACACACACACATACAGCCGCACACGGTCGCTCCTCGAGCCGCGGCTAAATTAGCGTCTTGACTTAAGTTGACTCCGGCAGGGCTGTGGACTTTTTCCGTTTTCCCCTCGTGTCTTTTGAGCCTGATGAAAACGTAGATATACCTGGACGTTGCTTGCTCTCAAGTGAGCGGCTCTTATTGAAATCCACTTTGTTTCGGCTGGAAAAGAACCTAATTCGTTGAAACATACCATGAATGCGGAGACAGCTATGCTAAGTGTAGGCAGTGGAGTCAATTATTATACTACTCTGACAAATACAATCATCAACATTGTCCAGTTGAGACAGGGGGCAGTCCTTCCATTGCATCAAGCTGCAACTCTTTCCACACCGAGGCTGATTTATGCCAAAACATTTTAATATGATACATTGCAGTGACATCTTAAAAACCGAGACAGATCCAGTGTTTAATTGACGTACATTTACTGACTTAATCAGCAAATCCCATCTTAAAAGTAATTGTTTCTGGCGAACTCACCGATGACTAAAAAAAAATGTTACGTTTATTTAATCAAGGACGTACGACATGATAAAACAATGCAACTGTTGTTTTGTGCGAATGTTGAGGCCTTTAGGCTTATTTTTTTTTTTTTTTGTCTTTTCCGTTTGGAAGGAGTGGGAGCGCAGACCTTTAAAGCATGCTTGCTAAACTCTCCTCACTCTTAAAACTATGGCAAGATGTTCAAGTCAGTGGGGTGCGATATTAATGAAAAGCTGTTGGGTATGTTGGAGGATGTGTGCTCCTGTGAGCCCACTTCTCCCTCAAAGTCCCTGGGAACCTTGTTGCCGTCATGGCATAACAAACAAACACTTTGAATCGCCAGGGGACTCGGTGTACTACGCAAATGTCTCTATTGGCTGTGATCCAGAACGCAGCGAGTATGAATGCGCTTGGCAGATAATTAATGTCGATGCCGTCGGCAGATGATTGTTTGGCGTTCACTCCGTGTTACGGTGGAGTTTTCGTCCTCTGATCTAAACTCTTCTCAGTGAACAAAGAGGCATCCATCCATCCATCGTCTATGTCGGCAGTTGTTGGGTGAAAGAAGTACATCCTGTCCATGTCAAGAGTCCATCGTCACAGCAAAGCACAAGAAAAGGAGGACAATCAACAATCATGGATGAACACCCTACACCAGTCGGTACTCGTGGGCCGGCATCCTACATGCGTTGGTTCGCTCTCTGGTGGTACCAACAAACCGTTTCAGCAGGTCAGTCAGTGTTCTTCTTAAACCTTCTAATGAGCCGTCATTTGATCCAGGCGCGTTAAACCCGGGACAGAACAAAAACACGCAGGACGCCGGCCTTCGAGGACCGACTGATCTGAACCGAACATCACGTTACAGAGAGATCGCGCATAAAGACCCCAAGGCTGAGATTTGAACCCAGGACTTTAATGCTACGGTGCTGCAAAGTCCACTGTGCATCAGTTAAAAAGAGCAGAGTAAGGAAGACCTGCATTTTATAATAGAGCACAAACACAGGCATATCGGAGCGAAATGTGACGACAACTTCACCATAAATCTCTATTTGTAAGCATGGGAAAACTTATTTTAGATCCTTTTTTTTTATTTTATTTTTTTTTTGTCCACCGCTTCATTGAAAAAACGCCCTGAAGAACTGATAAAAATCAACCATTATCAGCCTTTTCGTAGAAAGGGTAAAACAATGCCAGTCCCCATTTTTGCTCATTTCCCCTCTGCGTCGTCATCCAACTACTTTGCGGTGCGTTGTAAAATCGGCTGTTTGGGCAGAAGTTAATTACCTGTCGGAAAACTTCCCGTGCTCCGCAGGATGGAGCCAGTTCGCTGAGATGGAGGATGAAGGCTGTTTATTTGCGAAGTGAGGTTATTAACCCTGTCTGGCTTCCTTTGGAGAAAGCAGTGGTCTTAAAAACAAGGAGCGAGACTTTTTTCTCTTTAGCTCGGTTTCAGCCCCGGGAAACTCTGAACAGCAAGCGGCCAGCTCTGGTGCAAAGCGGACATTTTCTGACTCCGGGTATTTATTCAAAGGGCAGAGCCAGACTTTGGTGCGATCAAACGGGGATTTTTCGCAGTCCGCTTCGCGAGGCCTTTCAAGTCGGGCCGCATTCAAATAAACACGGAAAGCAGCCTGAAGTATTAAAATTACACTCAGATGACGAGGGCCGACGTGGGCAGTCGCTCTCTGTGGGAGCCCATGTGCTCTCTGCACAAGTATAAATTGACTTTTTAATTGTTCCTGACTCAAGCCAGTGGGCTGGGCTTGGCTAAAGCCAATTAGCAGACTGGAGGAAACAGTGAAGGATTGTCTGTGGAAAAGGGCTCTGACTGTTTTGGCAGGCAGTCAGACAGCGAATTTGGTTGTGTGTGTTACTGTACATACATGCAGCATGTCTGGATGCACACACACACACACACGCACACACACACACACACAGTCGCAAGCTGCATTCGTGAGTCTCTGAGTGCTTTTCTGTCTGAGAAAGCACGAGCACTTTGAGTTTGGGAGAGCAAAATATGGCACATCGAATTACATCTTCCAGATTTCCTTTTGCATGCATTGTATTTAGTCCTCCTCTCCTCCCTGTCGCTCCCTCCCCGCGACAATGAAAGCTCTGGCTGGTGCAAAAGTATCTGGAGATTGAAATCAGACCCACTTGCTCTGGTCAGACTTGGAACCAAAACAGAGACAAACAGCAGCGCGTGGAAACCGGCTTTTTTTTGGGGGGGGGGGGAGAGGTTTATGACTTATGCGGTGCTTGAATTTCACTCATTGTTTTGCATAGTCAAAACAGTGCGCGAGGATGAAAAGAAAAGCGGTCAATAAAATTTATGGTGCAGTTCACCGACGTGAAACTTCATACAGCGTGTGAGGTTTGGCTTTCCTCGTACCATGTGCGTCGCAGAGCGCCGAGGCGCTCCGACAGGTTCAGAAGGTTTATTGTATTTGGCATTTGGAGCAATTCTAAAAGTTGATGTGTAACACAAAAGAGACAGACAAAAGTAAGACCGGCAATTTTCCTATTTACTCCTGGGAAACTGTTTAGTGACTATGAAGTTAGGAGGAGCTATATTTGGAAAATGATGTAATTTTGGTTACAGCAAGACTTGTCAAACGTTCTGAAGCAGAAGTGGGCATTAGATTAGACAAGGGCTATTTCTTCATCGACGCGTAGTGACTTTCTCAAGTCCAGAGGACTCCAAAGCGATTTACATCCAGGTAACTTTAATGCCTCGCCTCATTTAGTCAGACTCAAGGTGGACGTCAACCGGACACATCCGTGTGAAGGTACATTTTTACCACTGCATACATGTGCTTGGTGTCACACAGTGATTTCCCATCGAACTGTTTTGTTCCCAACTCCGAGGCGATGTCGTTGAGTCAGCGCAAGGACTTGTCGAGTGGCTGCTGCTCTCTGCGCGGCATTGGCAGGTGGAAACGAGGCCGAGCGTCCAACTCGCCCATCGATCCGTTCAGATTGTGGCCTCAATATTAGCCGGTACTCAAACCTCAGCGGCTGTGATGTTTGAACCTTTAAGAAACTTCCCTAAACTTAGCGAGGAGGTTCTGTTGAATAAATCGAACCAGTCAGCTCCAAAAGCCAAAAAAAAACAAAAAACAAACAAAAAAAAAACGTCAAGACAACCAACTCTCAAAGCCGCGGTGCATAAATGCAGGCAAATAGTCCTGAGCTGGGAGCTTCAATGCCATATCTTTACCAGTTAATCTTCAAACTCTGTGGTAGTTTGGCAGAAAAAAAAAAAAACAAAAGTACACAAATGTGATAGGAATTTACTGGAGTTTATATAAAAGACTCAGTTGTTCGGGGAGGTCTCAGAACCTTTCAGCCTCGTTGTCTTTACATGCGTCTTGTTACTTGTAAATGAATCAGCCTTTTATAACAGCGTTTGGTGTCTATCGGGGATACATTTTGCGGCTAATAAACTAATGCTTTGATGTGATACGGGATCTCGTGCATATTTGAGAGAGCAGAGGGCTTTGGCGAAAGCCTTGTATATCATCCGAGGGGCTTGCGAACGAGTTAAAACAATTGAAGACAGCTGCGTCAGAGACCTGGCAAAACATCAGAAAGAAGAAAGTCGTTCTCGCTCTAGAATTAACGAGTGCATTCTTCCGATATTACTCGGAACATCGTTTGTCATTTCAGACCTTGAATAGTTGCAAGAGCAATTTCCAGGAACAGGATTTCTTTTTAGAACATAACCAGTCACAATGTGAGAATATTAGGAGGAACGGATGCTTATATTACCATAAGCATTCAGAGAAGAAAGATGGACAGCACAATTCTGTCACCTCAACCCTAAATACGTGATTGCAGTAAACCATGTCACCTACGTGTGTTTGGTGTGTGTGTGTGTGTGCGCTCGGCGTATGGTCATGTCGTCGCATGCCTCGGGGTGTGAACAGGTGTGTTTATCTGTCACCGCTGTTGCGTTGTGTGCTACGATTTCCCAGTTCAGGACAACGTGAAGCAACTCGCCGCCATATTTAGGACGACACCTTGTGAGAAAGTGGTTAATGTTTAGTCAGCTGGTCAGATAACGTCCATCGTCCATCGTTGCCTGCAGTAAAGGAAACGCGCCTGTGTTCAGTGCACGTGTTGAGGATGACGACCCGGCTGCTACTGCGGTACCAGCTGGCGGCGACTCGTGTTTCTTCTGGTACGAAAGGACTTCTGCTCAGGTCGTCATGTGGGTTTGTGTGAAGGCTGATTTCTCCCGTTTCTGTCTGATGAATCTTGCTGACACCTTTACTCAAAGTAGAAACGAGTTGAGTTTTATTTCCAGAATCAACTTCAATTAATGCCCTGTCCATACTTTTTTTTGTTTGTTTGTTTGTTTTTTTTTTGACATGTAGACAACTGTGTGTAGCAAACACTGTCACGCTAGCTGCAAGTTGAATAAATGACATGTTTTGGTATCTCGGTTCTGTCACTTTTTTGACTGAGTTGATCTTTGTGTGAAAAAAAATCAACAAGGAATTTTAAATAAGAAGCCCTGGGTTTGGAAAGAGGAGAGGATTGAGGAGGTATTCTGACTTTGTAATTTACAGCCTTGAAATTGGACTTCTGTCTCTTTAAAAACTCCTGCTCTTTCTGAAACTCTGCCTTCAGGAAGTCATCACAACAGCGCTCTTCCCTTAGCCCTTTTGCAACGTTTTTACCAGCGTCGCACTGAGAGGTAGCTTGCATAATGGACTCAGGAGATGCGCGGTTCCACCAAGTGTGTTGCTAATTGCTGTTTGCTAGTCTGAAGGAGCTGAGGGGGCGGGGGTCGTGGAGGAAAGCTGCTTTGTGAGGCGGACGCTTGGAAACTGCAGCTACGAGGAGGAGGACTCTGTCCACTCAGTCATTTTGCACAGTTCAACGGTTGCCATGGAGATTAAATCATGCATTAATGAGAAATCATGCATGTTTGGTTTCTCAAACATCCATGAAAGAATCAGAACAACACTCCAAGCATGTTCATAATGAGGGAATAACATTATGACATGATGAAAAGCTCAAAACCGTTGATTTCACATAGGACTGTCCTTTTAAGAGTTTTGCACGGTGGGCAGACCCAAACCAGAATAATGTACCATCATGCACTGATTTGTACGGCCGTGTGCATAAATAAATATGGAGCGTAAATATATTTGTTACGAAGTCACTCCATGAACTGTTTGCATTTCGTATAAACATATAAATTGTGATTACTCTTAACTCACAGCAGGTTGATGTTGTTCTGGTCAACAAATATTTCTATGACTCCGAAAGAAGTTTATCACGTCTGTTAAAAGACGTCAGGAAACAAAACAAAGCGAAGAAATCAAGAATAGCGGGGGACGCTGAGAAGGGAAAATAAACACTGGCAGGATTACAGTGGAGCGAAACGGACGACGGAGAACGAGTGACGCGCGGTAAAAAGGATGACGCGCCGGCCTTCACCCTGAGACCGCAATGCTGTTGACTTTTACGGCAAAACATAAAGGCCACTTTCTGCTGTGATTTATCGTCTGGACTGCTTCCTCCTCTCTCTGTTCTGCCCTCGTTCCCAGTTCTAATCTAATTTGTGGTGGTCACGTTGCGGCCCACAAACGAAGGCACGAACGCCAGATTGACGACGCGACGACTAACCCGTCCCGTTCCGTGCGTGTGTTTTTTGTCACTCGGTCGCATGCGTTGCGTGGCACCTCTTTTTCCGAGCGGAGGGAAAGCCGGAGAAGTTTCTTCACAACTGATGGGAAGGCTTCGGGACGCTCCGGTGAAGGTCGACGCATCCACAGGGTTCGCACTAAAACGCGTAAAGACACACACACACACACGCGCGCACACGCACAAACACACACACAGCACTGGAATGTGAAACTCAGCACTTATATGGGATAAAATGAGAAGCAAATCAATGATCCAAAGAAACTGGCAGAACCACTTGAATATGCATTTCTCATTGAAATATGCAAAGATTTAAACGTGTCTAGATGTTCGCGTGAAAAAATGTCAAAATATTTGAAAGTAAATGTGCAAATCAAAGCAGCTTTTTGTTTCCTCTGAAGTAAGTCATTGATGAGTTAATATACATTCATGTGTGTAGCATACATTTGTTGTACTTTCAACATAAGTCACAGCAATTTCGTCTTTCATGCACACAGTGTGACATCACCTCTGCTGCAAATATGAATAGTCACCGGAGAAAGACCTAATAAAATTCCTCAGGTAAAATTTAGACTTGATTAGATTAGAAACGAGACACAAAACTCTTAATGTCCAGCCAAGCAGAATATTTAAGTGAAGTCACTCATCGCTCAATAGATTTCTGACAATGAATTTACGACGCTCTTATTGTGAATGAAAAAAACGCAGCTCTATAGCTCTTATTACCAACAGATTATTTTTCCATATTTTCCTAATCTGGATCTAATCAGAATCAAAATTCTGCTTCTTATTTATTGTAATATTGCCATTTTTTTAATTTTTTTTTTATTCATAAATCCGATTCATGATTTTTTTTTCTTGGGGGAATTCAGGTGGTAAAAAACACAAAAGTATCACCTGACCTCACACACACGCACACACACACCTACACACGCACACACACACCTACACACGCACACACACACCTACACACGCACACACACACGCTCAGTCGCTGGTGTCTGTGGATGGATTCCTCCTCCCCACGGTGCCGTTTGGATGGTTATGCCTTTCTCTCTCTCTGCCACTACTCCATCGCCGGTGTCTGTTTCACATTTACCATGGACTCCCCGCCCAACAAACACACACACACGCACACACACACACACACACATCTAAACGCTTCCTCCGACTTTGCCTGTTTCACATTACAAACAGACATATGTGCGCGCACACTACATGTACATTTGTCTGACGCTAACTGACAAGCGTGCAGAAAGACATGCGGACACAATGGCCCTGTCTGTTTGACATTAAAGCCGAGTCCCTGGGCTCTGGGAGGCAGTTGTTTGTGTGGACATAAACTATTGCTCTAATTACCCCGTATGTAGCCCTCCAAAAACAATGACGCTCTCTGATGAATATTTAATGACTGAACTCATAGACACACATATGCATGATAATGATATGTGCGCACAACATCAAACACTGGCTGATTAGAGTTTATCTCATGTAAACAGCAGGGCTCTGCCTCCTTTACTGCCCCCCCCCGCCCCCTCCAGATAATAAAATCAGAAATCCTCCCATTTCTCATATTTTAAATCGAGGTTCATATATACAAATAATACAAATCCAAAATGGAGACGTGTGATTACCTCAGAATGACGGATGATTACATGAGCATGCGCCAAACGTCGATATTCTTTTTCAGGCAACAGTGCGCATTGGGATTTATTGTCTTGTTTGTTTGCGTGAATCTTGACGGCTCCACGTCTGCATCCGAGTCGTCTTGCACGTAATTGCAGCAACGTTTGTTTTTCTGCTCTGGGACAATCGTAATGAAACCTGCTGAATTCCAAAATAACATAAAAGTCCTGCTTGCATAACAAAAACAAAATGAGAAATTGTTCAAAAAAAATGTGTGATGCAAAGGAAACATATGTACGTATCTATATAAATTCATCCAGCATGAAGTTAACTTTTGGATTTTGCAGCGCCGACCCCAAGGGGGGCAGCAGGGGGCCATAGCCACCTCCGGAAAAAACAGAATCATGTCGTCGTCTTCTATTAAGACTCACAGCACAATGAATGAATGAATATGGTGAATCATAAAAATGGGAGGATAAATTCTGTCTATTTATTGCTATACTTTCATACAGCACTAAATTAACATTGCTTTGTTGAGAAAACAGCAATAAACCTAACATGCTAAAGTGTAAACAGTTCATTTCTGTTCATTTGGAGGCACAAATATGAAAATTCTCGGTTGTAGTCAGGGGTGGAAAATGTTCAGAAAGAAAAAGTTTCATGCAGACAGGAAGGCAGGTGTGTGTGACGGGGAAGCTAACAACGAGCTAGCGCCAGGTAGTCAGAAAAACTCTGGAGTAACACAAGAATGATGATGATGATGATGATGATGATGATGATGACGACGACGATGACGGCCTGTGGAATTAATGACGAACACGTTCTGAGATATTTTAGTAATAATTGTTAATTACAATAGGAAATGTAACAAGTAAGAGAAGACAAATAAAACAGCTAGAAAGCAGCCACTGACACAATTTAAAATATTTTCAAAATGACCAGACTCATCTTTAAAAATACCATCTCCGAGAAACGCCTCTGTCCGAACGTCTCCCGAACGGAGGCCGAACGCGAGAGGAAGCCGCGCGCCGACCCGGCAGAGACGAGAGCAGCGCGGTGAATGAGAGCAACTGAACCCGGGTGAAACCCAAGTCACACGGAGTGACGCCGAGTGGGGCTTCGGGGAGCAGCTCGCTCCATCATCAGCTGGCATCAAAGCGGCGGATGACAGCTTCCCGTGAGGACGCAGCGGAGCAAAGAAGATGGATTTCACTCGGACATGCTGCGCGAATCCAGCATTTACATCTGTGCATGCTCACATAGTCAGGTGCATCCTTGCACAAGTGCCACATATATCATCACCCTGCTTATACAAAGAGCATGTTTTCTGTACCTGTTAACTCAGGGTTGACACTTGCCGCTTTTTTTTTTTTTTTTTTTTGTTTAGCAGATTAAAAATATTTATAAAAATTAAGTTTTGGGACAACAGGAACTTTATGTGGCTGTCTGGTAACTTGATGTAAATGTAAGAATAAGTTTAATTCAGCCGAAATCTCGCATTTTCGTCCAAACAAGACAAACGAAATTTTAAACCAACATATTTGACTTATTTTTCTTAATCGATAATGATAATCGTCAACTCAAGTTTGCTGTATTGCCAATGTTCAAAATAAGAAAAGCAATTTAAAATGTAACAAATCACAATTTTCCATCCAACAAAAGTCAGAGTTCAAAGCACATCTGTAACTCCGGTTGTCATAAACGTTATTTGTTAGCTACATTTTCCGGTTTTCCGGTCCGATTCGGAGACACGGCGCAGCTTCTCCTCTGGCCGTGGTTAAAGTTTCATCATTAATGCGCTCACAACAGAGCGGTCTGAATATTTCTGCAAGACGCTGTAAACGTAAAAGCAGGCGCAATAAAATTTTTACTGCAAATAGATATTATGGAGGGAGAGACGTCCACACTCACCACATCAAGCATGTATCCCTCACACACACACACACACACACACACACACACACACACACACACACACCTGCACAGGCAAAGAAAAACACTCAAATTACTGGTGTTTTTTTTTAACTACTTTTCTTCGCCGGTGTGGCCCAGGAGATGTCAGGGGGATGAGAGGATGAGACGGGAGCCTGGAGCTAATATGAGTTGGTCTCAAAAAAAAAAAACCCAAAAAAAACAACAGGGAGCCATCTAAGCCAGACGTCCCTGTCTTTTCTTTTCTAGAAAAGTGAATCCCCGTCCCTCTCCCTGCAGATATGATCCCTCGTCTGCATGAAAAGAAACAGGTGTACTGTCTGGGGATTGTATCGCTGCAGGAGCGATTGGATTCCACGATGCAGAGATGAGTCGCCTTTTTTTTTTTTTGTTTTTTCATGAGGTATCTTATCCACAGCAGGTCCGGCGATCAGAAACCCTCCTCTTGTTGTATCTCTCTAATGTGCATGCCAGGGTGAAATGTGAGCGCATGCATATCTGTTGCTTATGCTCCCTTGTTAGAGGTTTTTTTTTTTTTTTTTTTTTTTTTAAGGTTAGGATCCCGGTCAGTCATTCTCTTCCAATCTGTGCAAATGCAGTCGGGCTGTAACGGTAATATTCTTTCAGTCAGCTTTTCTGATTATTACAAGTCGTGCCTGGAAAAAGCATTTGACTTAAAGCAAAATCGCCTCTGAAGACTGAAATATCCTGAAAAGCCGGCCCAGAAGTCTGTTCTTTATTAAAGTAATGGAGATGGTCTCTGCCGTAAATTGTAGTGGGTTTATAGCAGGCTGTCTGTTCTGGACTTTCTATTGTTGAAGACCATGTTCAGCAGATTTGTGGGCTCCTTGAAGGTTTGTCTTACTTAAAGTCCAAATCTTTTCGCTTCAGGCACACAAAATATCAGCGGCTGGAATCATCAGGAGTAGCGAGACGAGCGTTGCTCTTTTGAAAACTCAAGCAAAAAATACTATTTGAAGCGTTCTCACGTCTGGGTTCTGATGTGGCGTTTCAGATCAGTCGCTGCGTTTCCATTGACCGTAGACTGCACAGCACATGTGATCAACAACTGGACTCTACCACTGGCAGAAAAGACGAAGAAGTCGACAGGAAGTGGCAGGAAGACGGCGGCTCGGAGTGTTTTTTTTTTTAAATTAAACTTAAGTCGTAATTGTCCAACAGAAACACGTTCCTGAAAACTTACTCTATATACCGAGATGGGTGGTCCATACTGGTCTTCAAACGTCTGCTCCCTGTTTTTCACAGTTATGTTTCACTCCAACATCAGACAAAATTACACTTTGAGTAGCCTGAGTGACTCCAACAGTGGAAGGAAAAATGTTTTACAGTCTGACGCTGCTTTGCTATGAGGACGACCTTTCATAGCTCATGGATCGTGAATTTGGGCTAGTCAAAGTCCGATTTACCTCCTGTGACTTGACCCCAAACACACCACAACCTCTCCACGATCACACACAAAGAAAAAAATTCCCCATATTGACTTAAAAGATTGATTAGTAGTTTTTACAAACACTTCCAGGAAGACAAAGTTAGACATAGAAGGAGATCATTATTTCACGTCGGGTCGGCTTGCTCTGGAAATCTTTTCGTCGCCTTTAATAAATCCGTCTCACATGTTTTCTTATGTGATCTTTGTCCCGTTAAATCTGGTTGATGGACATGCTTTTCCCGCGGCATTGCCTACTTTCATGAAGCTGCTTCACTTCCATCCAAAAGAGCTTGTGCGCGATGCGCAGGCTTGCTTTAAAGTACACATTTTTTTATCTGTGCAGGTGCGTGTGCATGTGTGCGTGTTCTCCCAAACGATCATGTTAAGCAGCTGTGAGAGGCCCCCAGTCGCTGGGTGGTCCCACGCCCTCATCCATAAATCATTAACCCACTCGGCCGGCCTCGAAGTGTGTTGGGGTTTTTGTTTGACACACTTTGCTGAAGCCAGTAAGTGTCGTGTCAAAAACCTCAACGCGACGGACATGAAAATGCGCAACGACTGATAGAGATCTAAATCGGATGTTGTCCCAAATGCTGGTTCCTTTGAGACAAGTTGATTTCTATCCTGTGCGGCTGTCGTCGACGGTCGCATTTGTTCGTCTCTGAAATGAGAACCGTCTTTTGCAAACGTGCAACTTCGGGGAAGTCAGTGATCCTCCCCGAAAGGAAATTGTTGGTATTTCCAGTCCAGTCCGCCGAGACGGACGGACACCGAAGAGTCAAAAAGCTGCAGATGAGACTACACGAACGTCATAAAAGACGAGATCGGTTCTCGACCTGATTCCAGTTTTTAACGTCAAATTTGTAATTTAGTGCCGCAAAAGAGCAAAAAAGAAAGAAAAAGGCAATGACCGAACAAGTTTATATTTCTAAAAAAAAAAAAAGAAACTACCAATTGATGTGAATATATACTTGTTTTCCTGGAGTTCCTTGACACCAAGATCAGTGATCCGGCACTTCTGGTTTTCCTGCCTTACGTCCAATCAGAGCCCGTCTGCGTATTCTGAGAAAAGTAGCTAAAACAATGCTTATCTTTTTCAAGATAAAGTCGTACATTTACCGGCTATTTTAGGCTTACAGTCGGCCGGCTGTGATTGCATTTTGGCTCACTTTATCAGCTTTTCCGTCCATTACATTTCATTACATTTCGCACAATCGGGACTGCTTGGTTAGACTGAAATCAAGCTAAACGAGGCGCTGGTGTGTGTGTTATTTTTTTTTTTTTTTTGCTTCTTTTTTTTTTAATTACTGCGTCTTTTTGCAACTTGATTTGCACTCAGTTCTCAGCAATTGGTCTACGTGTTTAACGACCTGGAAGCAGTCGCCAGGTTGTGTTTGGAACTGATACTGGAGATGATAAGAAAAATAACCAAACGCGCTGATTAAAACTCGATTCAATTTATACGAGGGATCTCAGGTGTAATATCAGGTTATTATTTCTAATCGTTGCCATGCATTTTCATTCCACATCCCTAACCCAGTTTCTGTGTGTGTGTGTGTGTGTGTGCGTGTGCGTGTGTGTTTGTGTGTGACCTGAAGCAGCTGAGCATACTCCAGAGGAATGTTGCAGGTCTGGAGATTGCAGGGCTTTGACAGAACAAGGCGACCGAGTGCTTTTAACATAGCTGTGTGTGATTAGGAGGTCGCTTTCCAATATGCACTCACCACAGTATACACATACAAAGAAAATAAATAAACAAATGATTTACTGAAGAGGTTGCATTTAAGCGAAACGCACAGAAAGAAGAACGTTTGTTTAGAGCCATTGACAAAACAAGAATTATGTCTTTTTTTCTCAGAATTCTTGACTTTTGAGCTGGAAAGATTAAAGTCAGAATTAGATTAGAAGATGGATTTCTCAGATTAAAGTCAGAATTTGGAGAAAAAGGTCCAAGAAAATAAATTGTGGCCCAAATGCTCTTGTGTACATTTATAATGTCCAGTTGAGACTGAACACGCAAATATCTGATATTTGCTTAAAAATTCCAAATCATCATCAATTGCTGTATTTTTCACATCCAATTTTTTACTTTAGCCGGAATAAGAAAAAAAAACACACAAAAAAAAAAAAAGACAGTAGAAGCCAACTCGCAAACTTCACCAGAACTAATCGGGCCACAACACCTGTAATGCGCCCTCCCGACAGGGGGATCAGATTTTCACGGGAACAGAATTGCGCACCACACCGGCCCCCACCGACGCCACACATCAGCTCAACTCCTACTGGGGTCACGTAGCGAAAACAACCCACTCTCTGACTCGCCCGAGACGTCAGCGCCATTTCTCAGGAGCTGACATCAGTTGTTTTGACTCCGTCCGAAATCGAACGGAACCGCACCGACCCGCTAAGGTTAAACGCTCCAGCTCCAGAACCAATTGAAAACATGGCTCTCCACCAAGGCGTCCGCACCGGGGGCCGCCGGGTATCGTCCAAATCCCTGAGACGCTTTTTTTTTCTTTGTCTCCTCGGTGCTTCAAATGCGAAGCGAGATTGGAAGCAAGGCGCTCAGCTGCGTTGGACGGAGATCCTTTTCTTTTTCTTTTCTTCTTTTTTTGACGCTGTGTAGAGATTGGAAAAGCGCAGGGGACGCACAAAAAAAAGCCTCGTGGATTGTATAACTTAATCATGTATGACAGAAGGCAATACAGAAATGTTCTGGTCCCATTCAGAACCGCATTTCACCGGCACCACCGGTGCTGTTGACGAGGCCAAGCCTTGATGAGCTTCAGTTGTTAATTTCGATGATGAAGCAGAAGAAGAAGACTCTCTTACAAGTTACTTATGCATTAGCAAACCCCCCCCCCCAAAATAATCTTTCGGCGCAAAAATAGCGTTTTGGGGTTGTTTTGTTTTTTTTGTTTTTTTTAATGTTATTATTTGAAAGCAGCAGGATATGAAAAACTGTCTTGACTAATGTCTATCAGCGGACTGAGTGGAGGGAGGGAATCTTTTCTCGAGCTTGTTTTCTGGTCCCGTCTCGGGGAACAGCTGTTGTTCATTCTGCTTTGGCCGCGCCGACGAGCAGATCACCAAATCGTGCCGTTTCCAGCCCAAATAGCTTACGCACAATTACTCTGCCGGGGATCTGTGTGCGTTGGCTCGCAGCGCGGGTCGCCGTGGTCCTCCCTTTGTTTTCTTAATAATTAGCTTGTGTTTTCACGGGGGGGGGGGGGCAAGCCTCTGCGAGGCTACTTCATCTACTGCTGGTCTGTCTGAGGCTCCTGACAACATCAAGCCCTCCAACTCCATCCCCTTTTCTCCTTTTCAATGCCGACGGCCTGCATGAGAAGCTCAGGTGTTTTTTTTTTGTTGTTGTTGTTTATTTGTTTAATTCGACTTGACGAATAAGACGAGTGGGAAACGCAGAGAGCTGAAATCATAGACAAAGTGGATCACATGACTCTGTAAACAAAAATTGCCATTCAAAACGATATTAATCAAGAAAATGAAAACGACCGAATTCTTTAGCTTAGTCCTTTCCCATCCACCTGACAATTATCTACTACTTTGCCTTTTCCATTAGACTTGTTTGTGATAGACCGAGCCCAAAAGAAGCGAAAGGAATAAATCCGACTCAAACAGGGAACTTTGAGGCTTACGTTTATGAGCCGCACCGCTAACTACACTTCCACTGTAAACACGTGGATCGATAGCGTCTGTGTTTGACTAGCGGTCGATGCGCTCTGTGGGAGCCAATCTCATTGATTCTCCACCTGCTCGGGCGCCTCAATCGCCTTGACCTCGTCGGGTCCCGTTGACACGGCCCTGCCTTAATTAAACCGAGCTGAAGCCGTGCGTCTGATAAAGCTTTCTCACACAGGCAACGGCAAAGTGACACATCTGGGAGCGCGCAGCTGTTGCCCGTGGATTTGCACACACGTTTTCAGATGATGGATGGAGCTCTGTGACTATTGGCTGCGTTCTTTTAAGTTTCAGAGTATATGCTGCATCTCAAGGCAAATGGATAAAGCCTCTGATAAATGTCAACTTCGAACTCTGGGAATTTAAAAAAGAGCTGCAACTTTGTTGCTCCGAAAAGTCGACTTGGTTGCTTCTGTCTGACAAAAAAAAAAAAAAAAAAAAAAAAATTCAGCAAAAATGCACAATTTGTCAAAACAAACTAAAAATATTACCGGCAGATGGATGACGACATCCATCCGCAGCTGAGCTTTCCAGTTAAAAAAAAACAAAAACAAAAAAAGACGCCAAAACAATTGTGGTTAGCAACTTTCTCATAGGCAAATGTGCTAATTTAAACAATGTCTTTGACCTTTGGTGATCAAGTACTGTTGATTGTAAAGCTCAAATCAAAGACGGGATCTAATGGCCAACCGCTAGCCTGCGCACTCTCTTGAGTTCAGCGCTTTCCCTTCTCAGTCACCGACGTTGCAACTGAGCAAAGGAATATTATATTCCCAGCGTGTTCGGACTGCACTTACTTAGTGCTTTGCGAGTCAAATCAAACACTCAGAGCACGTTTTACAGAGCACGTTCACATTTCATGCACAGCATCAGTCGTGCAACTTGGGGCCGCAATCAAAACCGCAACCCTCCGAATGAGAGACTGCTCGTCTTCCCGCTCAGCCGACGCTGCCAGTTCTCAACGTGTTGTGCGAGTCGCACTCGTCGTCCTGAGGTCGCCTTCGTTGGTGCTCAGAGGGAATGTCGGGGCGTGCCTGCACATGCGATGCTGATCGACTGCCACAAAATGGACGGTTCCGAGTAGCGACAGTGAGAAATTACCGAAAAACTAGCGGCAGTAATTTTGAGAGCGGCACAAACTGAATTACGGCGAATCAAACAAATTACGAGATCAAGGTTATGTATTCATGGTTCTGTGGAACATTTAATGACATACAGAAGTCCTGGAAGTTCAGATCGCACCTGGGATTTTCATTGTCAGAGGCTTTTGTTGTCTAGTTTTTCCAACTTGGAGCACATGTAGCGTTAGCATCCCTTCATTTCAACTCCTCAAAAAACAAACAAAACAAAAAAAAAACTGGAGGGAGCTGATCATTATGACGATGTGAATGATGCCTTCAAGGACCCAGCAAACATAAATCTTCCGAGCACTACTGGAAACACGCAAACGCGAGCCCCTGTCCGCTACACGTCCAGTGTTCACAATTTCATTTCGTAGCGTCGGGTCGAAAATATGTGACAGAAAATGCGGCTTGGCAACCTGAAAAAGCATTTGCACTGAAGCCAATCAAGACGTGTCATTTCGTTTCGTTTCCTTGGCACCGATTGGCTGTGCCCAGGAGAGCAGAAATCAAGAAACACTGCGGATGTTTCCGCTGTGCACGTAAAAACATATTGGATTATATGGTGCTGAACTCAAATAATCGTGGATTTCAGCCGTTTACAGGTTTGTCTTGTTTCACGTGAGAAACAAACTTTTCCCCTCAATGGTAATAATCATCATTTTGTTGCCAGTCTTTGGTCAGGGAACCTTTGCGAAAGATTTCAGTGGAATTCACCTGCTAAAATCAATCAGCATATCTGTATTTATTTGATTTTTTTTTTCTTTTTTAAACATACTTCTGTTTTGTTTTCTTTGTTTGTTTTTTTTTTTGTTTTTTTTTTGGTAGGGTTTCAAAATCTCACCGCGGTAGATCTGTAAACAGCATCGACAACAATTCATGAGGCGATTTACTGTTTCGACAGCCACTGCCGTGACTCACAGCGATGGCCTCGCTCCTCTTTTCCCGGAACCGCCGACAACTTCCACCTGCCGTTCGGCGGTCAGAATGCAGGTCCGAAGGCGCTCCCGCTTCCTCACCGTTTTCATCCGTTGCCTATTTAGTGTCTTTGGTCTTTGAAGGAAAACCATTCAGAGTTGCATAAAGCTGTCATTACGCCCATATTCTTTACAACCGGTGGGAGTGCAACATGAAGAAAGTTATTCACCCATGGCACTTTGAGACACTAAATTAAATTAACTTCCAAACAGAGGAAAACACAGAATCAGTGGAAACTGCAGGGACTGGCAAAGAATCTGGATGACTAACGACTTCATACTCCCCCCCACCCCCTTTTTTTTTTTTTTTTTTTTTTTTCCACCACTTGGCACAGGTATTCACCAAAGCTCAAGTGCAAACCAGTGTCAGACAATATTGATGTTTAATAGTTGTTCGGCATCCAAAAAAATGAGCAATAAATTCGGGAGGACCATCTGTTGCACAAAGCAGCTTAAATTAGTGGAGTGAATGTCTGTGTTAGAGAGAGACAGAGGGACGGCGGAGTCCATAAACGTAAAAGGAAAAGAGAAAAGAACGAAAGGAAAAAGAGCGTGATCGGTGTCGAGTTGTCGTGAAAGCGTGCGCCGCGAGCTTCCAGCATACACTGTTTGCTCCAAATCATTTCACTCTCAACTCGCCTTAAGAAGATTATTTTAACAAGAGGCTCCAATGTCTTGGATGCTGGTCATTTAAAGCTCCATTTTGTTTTTTTGTTTTTTGTTTTTTTTTTTTTACATTTACGTGTAAAAACCAAAGGTTTCTCGTTGGAATTTTGCTTCGAAATGCTTCCAGCTCCTACGTTGAAAGTTTTTTTTTTTTTTGTTTGTTTTTTTGCATGTAGATTTATCTACAACTGACCTCACTTGCAAAGCAAGTGCACTTTTGGTGATAGTCTCCCACTTGCCCCCAGTGCGGAGGGGGGCTGTGGGAACGGGGTCACACCTGCGCCGCCTGGCAAGGGTTTGATAAACGATGTTGCTTTAAACTTTGGAGACCGTCATTTTCGGGAGCAACTGTTTACCATCCGTCGAAGTATAATGGCCGTCTTTGAAGGCTGCAGCGCTCGGGACAGAGGCTGCCCTCTCTGTCTGCCGCTGCGAGGGGAGGAGGAACCGGGCCCCCCCCCTTTCCCTCCCGATTAGCTAATGACGCGTTCTGCTTCGATTTGCCCTAATAGGACAAAGCAGGCTTCTGACATTATGTCTGGCATTTCCTACTCTGGAAGGTTTCTCACAAGTTGTTTTATTTGATTTTTATTTTATTTTTTGCACAGATCAGATCAAATAAATCGGTTTGTCGCCGTTTCCCCAAGAGCTTTCCTTCGCCTGAAATCCCATGTCCAGGTATTTGGAGACAATTTGCAGTTTTTAAAAGAAAAAAAATGTTTCATGCGAAAGCTTTGAGCCTTCAGCTGTGAACACTTTGCCAGCGGTAGACCAAGTGAGCTGTGTTTTCATGCTAACCTTGAGAAGCCAAGAGTAGATCCTTTTGCCGTCTCTTTCTTGTCGAAAGAGGCGGCAAAAGGAGGCTGCGTGTCATGGAGCCTCTTCCCCTTATTTGTCTTTTCGGCTCGTGGCCACAACGTGACGCGAGAGCGGCGGTCCAGACTGCAGCTATCTCAGCAGAGACAGTTATCTAACCTCTGCTGAAAGACACCCGTCCCCCATCCACACACACGCTCTACAAAATGGACTCTTACGACCGTTAAGGCCCGAAAAAGTTTGGAAGGCAAAAGCAGTTTTAACGAGCCGCGCTTTGCGCTGGTGCTTTTACAGAAACAGTTGATTATTTGCACAAGACATGAAAGCGGGAGGCGGCGCACCATCCAGGATTTTCCGGGGCGAAACACAAACAAGGATCTGAACGTGCCAAGTGTCCAGGCAGAGCAACTGAGCAAGCCGGTGAAAGCAATCACTTAAGGAGTCGTGCACCAGACGGCGCTGTGTTTGGAGCGCGCCGTCCGAGTTGCATGTGCTTTTGACCCTTAGCTTCTATCTCACAGCATGAACGAAGCGTCCTTATCAGGATTGCCCAACGACAACCCCAACCGCCAGACCCGTCACCGTAACGGAAAACCATCCGAACTGTGCAGAGTGGAGCTCTGACCCGAGCCTGGAAAACCTGCAGGATCCTAGAGGAGAAGTTATTGGAAAAGTCACGCATGTTCCCGTTTTGTCATGTCGTGGTACATTATCTTCTACTTCCAGTGCAAAAACAAAACAAACAAAAAAAAAAAACATCCTCGACCCGTCTGTAAACATGACTTTACCTTCACGCCACACTGACCACATCAACAGTTGAAGGCCACCTTGGTCATCGTCATCCTGAATTTATACTCATTTAAGATATGAACTCTTCAACAGGACTTCGCTTCAATAATTGGGAGCTATCCCTTTAAGTTGCAGCAGGCTTGACGTGTAAACACAGTTTGGGTGCACAGAATGGCAACAACAGAACAAAGCTACCCAGTTGATGTCAATCCAAGCATGAAGTGGTTGTGTATTAGCTCATGATTAGCCCGAGCCGCCTGCAGCAAGTGAGACCAGCGTCTACACACATATATATATATATATATATATAAATGTATATATATATATATATATATATATATATTATTATTATTTTTTTCTTCTCTCTCATTTTGCTTTCAAGGGGATTTCTGCAGATCACAACACACAGACTTGTATAAACAGTCAGCTTCTACCCAATTCTTGTTGATTATCCTTCATGTACACTTGTGGCTTGAGCGTGACTAAAGAATACCAGGCATATGTTGAAACATTATTGTGTTTGGATATGTCTTCTTTTTTCTTTTTTTTTTTTTTTTTTTTTTTTTTTTCTACTTTTACATCAACGTTGATGTAAAAGTAGTGATGCACCTGCAACTTCTATATGTTGACATAAAAAAAAAAAAAAAAAAAAAAAAAACCCGACACCTCTTGCAAAAAGGTTGCAAAAGGTGGGAAACCTTTCCAGCCTTTAGTTCGTGGGAAATGAGGGGCTATTTTCGTGTTGGCTGTAAATACAAAACCTCTCCTCTCCTCTTTGAAAGTGCACTCGCTCCCTCGGCTAAACAACTGCAGGGGTAAAGTTGCAGCTGTAACAAATGGGTTTGAATAGCGGCGTGCAGCAGGCAACCTCCTCACAGCGCGGCGCATTGCGGCTGCCATTCATCAC
This sequence comes from Poeciliopsis turrubarensis, assembly GCA_010277015.1. Taxonomy (NCBI): domain Eukaryota; kingdom Metazoa; phylum Chordata; class Actinopteri; order Cyprinodontiformes; family Poeciliidae; genus Poeciliopsis; species Poeciliopsis turrubarensis. Next base: position 1,899,610 of record VMRN01000067.1, read on the forward strand.
GCCACCGCAGCACCACGCAGGACTTCCACAACAATTACTCCGGTCATTAAACTCCCGACGTTGTTGTCGTTTTCCTGCGCGATAAGGGCGATTACTGGCCAGGCGAGGGGCTGATCCGCTCCGATCTGCGCTGCGGTGAGGAGGGAAGCCAGGCTTTCAGCTCGCCGCTCGCGGCTGAGAGGCTGTTTTTTGAACCGCGGTGTTCGACTGCTCCCTAGTGGCGGCTGGGGGAAACTTCAACCTCCTGCTTTTAATTCTGCTCGTGATTTCGCATATTTAAATATTTAAATAAATAACTTCTCGGATTAGTGTGTTGAAGGAAAAGCAAAAACAGTGCAACAAATCTTAGAATGTCATTAATTTATTTATTTTGTCTCAATTAGCTTGTTCTGTTTTATTCCTTATTATTATTATTATTATTATTATTATTATTATTATTATTATTATT
>VMRN01000067.1:1900067-1970221 GCA_010277015.1 Poeciliopsis turrubarensis
TTATTATTATTATTATTATTATTATTATTATTATTATTATTATTATTATTATTATTACTTCATTATTATTAAAAAAACAACAACACACAATTGATTTTCAAGAGCAAAGGGAAACAGAAAGGGTTTTAAAAAAATGTGAGATAAAACAAAAGTTTATAAAAGTACATATAGAAAAGCATGACAAGGATAAATAAAAATGTATAAAAAGTCCAATTAAGTAGTGTGAAGCACAATGTGTATGCACCCAAGCACGTTTAAAAGTGTGTATGGTCACGCGGTGTAGAAAAATAGAGCAGTTGCAACAATGGTGTTTCACTTAAAAAGCATTTCTTCTGACTTTCTTAATGAATCTCCATAAGTTGGCTACGACAGAGGGGAAGGCGCATTTGATTTATGTGTCATTAAGGTTTTAAAGCAAGACAGAAAAAAGGATAAATTAAAAAAAAAAATCTGAATACAAAATGCATTATTAACAATGAATAACATCTTAAACAAACTACTAAACAACCAAACCTCAAACTAAAAGCTGCAATTCCTCTGATCTTTTGTTTTTGTAAACTAAAAATATGAAAATGAGTGAGATTTCCTATTCCATAATACATTAGAGAATACAAATCAAAGATAAATATTTCTAATATAATTAATATAATTAGTTTGCAAATAATCCCAATAGATCTGGATGTCATTTCTTTAGACAAAACAAGTGCAATTAAACTATTTTAGGTTTCTGTCCATCAAAACCACAACGATACTTATAAATGGACTCTGGGTCATCAAATTCTCTTCACTGAAGAGAGAAGGGTTATAATTAGTCTTTTTTTTTTTTTTTTTGGAAGGTAATCAATGGTTTTGGTCGAAAACGTTCTAGAAACACGAAGGACGTTAATGCAACATAAAAAAAAATGTCTGTAAGTTTAGAAAAAGAAAAGAAGTCTGAAAACAGATCCGTGTGGAATCCCACATTTGACAAAATAGTTGTGATTACGATTAGCCTAACCGTCATATATTGTCGGGTTTTAGATTAATTTAATTGTAAAGCAATTTGTAAGTAAGTTTGTGCAACAGATTCTTTACGACTAATTACCAAATTAATTTGAGAAACTTACTGCCTTTTCTGTGGAACGTTTTTTTTTTTTTTTTTTTATTTTGCAAATTTTTTTTTGTATCTATCCTGAGCTGCAGCCACGTTCTGATCCTTTCATTCACTCACTCAACCTACTGACTATACCAGAGAGAAGAAAGCCAAATAACCAAGAGTGCTTGTTTATTCCACATTATTCTCACATACTTACAATTTTACTCAATAATATTTCTGTAACGTTCAGTTAATCTCAGTAGCCACGTTACCTCCAAACAGGACAAATCAATAAAACGGCCACAGGGTAAAAGTTTTATCAGCCGTGATAAAATCCTTCATAACCAAAAAAAAAAAAAAAAAAAAAAAAAAAAAACCCTCTTGTAAATGATGCAAAAGCTGAATCTTTCCACTTCCCTGCAGTATTTTACTCTCTTATGCTACATCATTCACATCATCGTAAAAAAAAAAAAACAAAAAAAAAAACAGCAGAGGTACCCCCTCATCTCTTTACAGTACCCAACGCTGCCGTTAGCCTCAGGCACTCACATCAAGGCCCTCGGCCCCTTCCGGCCCCACGCCAGCCGTAAACCTCGGCTCTGAAGGCACGAGGCGAAAGAGATGAGAGGGGCTATTGATGCGCCATAAACCGTTATTTTATCGCATCAACAGAGGAAACGAGGTGTGTTGGGGAAAGACGGCTGCAGAGAAGCAGCTGATTTTGTCTGTAAGAGCCCTGCTTTATTTGCTTGTTTGCAACTACGAAAAAATAATAATAATCATAAAAAGAATAGATAAAAAAAAGGGAAAGAAAAATGAATTGTGTGGTTCGGAAAAGTGTGAGGATGATATTCAAAGATGGGAGAAGGACATTTGACTCAGATCAACAAGTCGGTTGTAACCCCTATGAATAACATCGCATTGTTTTTCCAGTTTCACACAGAAAAAAAAAAACAACTAAATGTGTGTTTTATTGCCTTTGTGTGACAAGAATTCATTGAAATATAGCTGGAACGGATATAAATATACACATAGTGGATGTTTACTTAATGCCTTTTATATATATATATATATATATATATATATGAATATAAATCCATTAAATCCAGGGGTGGATGTAGAAGAATAAAAAGCCCGGGGCTGGAGCCAGTTTGGTGGCCTCATCTTACCCCTCTTCCCCCAAAAAATGTTATTATGTTAAAAGATTAAAATAAAAAAATGCTTTCACTCATTGAAATTACAGATGTGCTTCAAATACATAGGTTTCAAACATTTGAACACCACATGCGAAATGAGCCCATGACTTCATCATAAGGTGCAATGTTTGTACAATGTGCCAACATTTTCTAAAGTCTGGCTCAGATCCAGACGCACAAAATGTACTAATGAAGACATATATGTTGTTGTTTTGTTTTTTTTTTTTCCTCCATTCTGTGAGCTGCATGCAACTAAATCTATCCAAGATATTTCCATAAAACCCACGTCGTGACTTAAGGTACTGCAAGGAGACGTCTGACTTTTTATGGGCCTGTCCAGCTGCTGAAGGTCCACAAACAGACAGAGTGAAGCCTCCGCTGTCTCCCACGTCTTCCAGCACAAGTGAGCGTACGTGTTGCACGCAGCCATCACTCACAGGTGAAAGAAACCGCCTCTCAATGACCTTGCATGTCTGCACACGAAGCTGTTCTTTTTCTTCTTCTTCTTCTTCTTCTTCTTCTTCCTCTTCTTCTTCTTCTAGTCCCGCACACACAAAAGTCCTGAGGGCGATCATTTGTCATGTGGAGAGGAATCTTCAGTCATGCTCCTTTACGCTGAGGGCTCAGACTTAAGGCATTCCTCTGGAAATTTATGTCCAAACAGATGTGGTCCCATCCGCCTCCGTGTGGAGCGAGAGGAAAATGCCGTCCCAGGAATTACGAGGGGCATCCAATCCATTCTACACCTCCAATCAACCTCCCGAGTGTTCGCACAAAGCACATGCAGGCCATTTTCTGTGTGCGTTTTCCCGCTTTTTTTTTTTTTTTTTTTTTTTTTTTTTTTACTTTACTGTGTGTTTGCAGCTGCTTGACATCTCGTGTGTGTGTGTGCGCTGCGAGCGCGAGGGATTCGGTTGTTCTGGACGTTCGGCTCTTTGATGGCCGGACGGTTATCCCGGGGCTTTGTGCATCGGAAGGCCACGGCTTTAGAGTGGGAGGTCAGCGGGGGGAAACTCGATTTCACATTGCAGCCATATGGACTGCTGTGTTTTGCTAAAAGAAAAAAGAAAAAGAAAAAAAAGAAAAGAAACAAAAACGGGAGGTACGCTGTAGGTCACGGTAAAAGATGAGGTCTTTACAAGTTGGTGATGTCATCAGAAAGCTGGTCTGCACCTGGGGGGGGAACAAAAGGAATCTATATAATTATAGTTTTTCTATTAATTTGAAGCCGTTGGAATCACTTTCAGACGTAAACACCCGACAGGCTTTGCAGTCAGCAGCACAAAAACCCCACACAGGAAAATTTCCACTCCTACAGACGAAAGGCCGACGGTTATTACACGTAGGTTTTATTCTCTCTGTAAATAAAGCTCAGAGGCGACAGAATGGTAGCGAAAAGTATGCAAACTCGACGAAGCGTAATGACGGCGACGGCGACGGCCATGATGATGTGAGGGGTTTCGGTGATGAGGGCTCAAGGCCTCTTTCTGCATGTCTGCGGCGTACCGTCACTGTCTCTCTGTTTACGGCCAAACCCTGCAGGAATGTAAAGTGCCGCACAATCAGAGCTTTGTTTTTCCTTTGCGTCCCAACATGTCCGGGCGCTGCCGCTTTTGTTCGCTTCAACGGGTTCTGGAGGAAAAAGAGAAAAAGAAAAAGAAAAAAAAAAAAAAAAAAAAAAAAGAAAGAAAAAGAAAGGAAGAAGAAGAAGAAATGAACAGCTGGAGATCTTGACCGAACTCTCTCATATTTGGGACGATACGGAGCAGGTTTCGGATGTGACATCGAAATGAGGAGCGGCGCTGTCTGGATAAAAAATGTGTTCAATTAATTAAGTTTGATAACTTTGCAAAAAGTATTCATATAGCTTGACTTTTTGCACCTTTTTTTAATTGATTTTCAGTGATAAATCTGCAAAGAGAACCATATTTTAAAGTAGGATAGGAAGACAAAGGGCCTTTCAAATATTTTAAAAACAATATTTATTGAGCTACTACTTTATGTAACCTTTTGGATTACTTATTTATTTTTTTTTAGCATGCATCTAGCACATGAGAGTCCAACTTGATTTCATTTCGGGCCACATCAAGGTCATTAATGTCCTCTCTGGGCAAAATGTATTGATGAAGCTGCTTATTAATAAACTGTTGAAATAGTTTAGCTCTCTCTGCGTTCATTGAGTACTTAAAAATAAATAACATCTTTTCAGAAATATAAATAAACATGTATGTGACTTAACTGACGAGTTTATGTTTTCGGGGCCACATAAACAGCCACGGCGGGTCGGATTTGGCCCGCGGACCTTGAGTTTGACGCACGTTCTCCGGCAGGTTTTCAAGCCTGAAGGACTGAATGTCAGTTCAGTCCTTTACAACATCCAACTGGGGTCATTTTTGTCCCCAGCTGACCTGCACGGAACATGTTCAGCTCCTTAAATGTTACCTGATTTTCTGATAAAAATTTGCTACAGGACATCTGTTGTCATTCTTAAAAAAAAAAAATAAAACCATTTCTCTTGTGTCATTGTCTTTCAATAGAGTTTTCACAATCAAGAAATGCATAAAACTCTTGATGTATTCTCTTCTATGCATGAGATGCTGATATTTGATGTAAGAAAAAGTGCAGCCTTTCCAAACTAATGACAAATATAGACATGTTTGTCATTCTGTTGAGGAGAGTTCAAGCAATTATTCCACAAAAGGAACCAACAGAGAACCTGTTAAAAACCTGGATTTCTTATTTCATCAACACTGGACAACATTCCATTTTTTGAACTGCAGATCTCTGCTCTGCCACACGAGGTACGAATCAAAATGTTTTTGGATGGAAAGTGATAATATATGAAAAGCTCTGTTTGTGGCTTTTGTCTCTATGCTACAAGAAAAGATGTTTTTTTTTTTAATTTGCAAATTGATAAAGGGCAAAATAAACAGCCTTTTCTTATTATCCAAGCATCAAGTTGCCTCAAATGACCAAATTCTAGAGGTTCAGTCGACGTGATTATAGTCGATCAGTGGCAGGTCTCAGGATTCACTGCAATGACTCTGTGATTCCAAACAGTTCAGACAGAATGTAAAAGATCTCTTTGACTTATTTCCATTTCCAGGAAAGCCTTGCTCTGATCGTCCTCAGTTTAAAGCACATTCGCTCGATGAGGTTCGCAACAGAACACGCTGCAGGTTTTACTGCCATTTTTCCACTCCGGTCACAGAGACGTTAAAACGCCAATTTCAAAATGACACACTTTGACCTTTAAGGTTTTGGCTTTTTGACGTCTGTGGCTCCGTTTGCTCTCTGAACCCCGACCACGTTGCAAACTGCGTCGTTGAAGAGACGCGGGATTCTTTTGACGGATCGAATTGGGACGCAGCTTAAAATCTTTTGCGTCCAACAAAATCAGCCTGATCGAAACACAACTCCCAGCGTGACTAAAAAAATTTTAACAAATAAGCTGAGACCCCTCCACCCCCTCCCCCCGAGTCGTTTTCTTCAACTTAAACGCTGATTGTTTGTGACTTTGTCCTTCGAAACTGAAATATAAACCTTCTGCTGATTCGTTTGAAAAACGTTATTTTGGGCGTCCTGCTCACAGAACAGCATAAGCAAACAAGACCGGGTCGAAGCCCGCTTCGTCGGCCTTCACGGTTTCGACATTTCAGCGTTTGTTTGTGGGTATCCGCTCGAAAACGCCGACCCGGTTCATTCATAGCGAGCACATGTGTGGAGGAGAGCAGGGAAAGGGGAACGTTTCAAGAAGGAGCCGAGAAATGGAAAAAAGAAGAAAAAAAAAAAAAAAGAGGTATTTTTCCAGCATGCAGACGGAGCAGTTCATCAGGCTGATGCACGTCTCTGGATGGAGCTAAAAACAACAGCTTTGTGGAAAATGCGATACAGAGCTGAAGAGGGGAGTCTGGGCTAAACAAATGTCATTTTTGGATGCCGGGTGGATGAGAATGGGAAATGTGAGGGGAAAAAAGATGCATTCCTGCGAATTTGCCTCACCGGCTTACCGGCTTCCTGGCCTTGATTAGAGGGACGCAGGGATTCGTGGGACATCAAGATTAAGATCTCGGCCGTCCAGCTGACAATTACCTAAAGGAAACTATGAGCGCCTTTATCAGAAGTGACATTGGTTTTTATAAGAGGAAGTGCGATTATAGCCTGCACTTATCCACTCAAGCTGCAGTGACAGCAGAACTTTCTAGAGGTTACCACTGTGCAGTTTAAGAGTTCAGGTTTAAACCTACGGTGGCAAAATGCAAACTGCTCGATTCGCAATGCTTTGCGAAAGTATTTACGCTTCTTAAACTGAAATTTGACTTCTCTTTGACTGCGTTTTGTCACAACTGAAAACATCAAAGTGTCTTATTGGGGTTTTATGTGTGCATAAAGTTAAGCAAATTGCTGCATTTTCGAAATATTTTCCAAACAAAAACAAATCTTAAAAGCGTTCTGAGTACGTGTGCTCGGCTCATTTTGTCACTAAACTACACAAAAGGTGGACTGTAGTCACTAAGATGCAAGACCTCTAAAGATGTGCGGCTCCATCCCGAAATAAAATGGACCGAACGGATGTGTACAAGCTGTCTAGACCATCGGCCTCAGTTTCTAGGAGAGGAGTGAATTAAGCAGGAGGCCCCTGATAACTCTGGAGGAGCTGCAGAGATGCACAGCTTATGATGGAGAAAGACAATCAATTCTGGCCTTCATGAAACAATGGAAACTAAAAGACGTAGTTTCGGTTTTGTAAAAGTCCTGCCATGATACTTAATACACGCATTTAGTATAAGTGCTACCACATATCTTCTGGTTTTAGCTAGCTTTAGCATGCTTTGCAGCAGGACGGTTCCTCGGCTCCTTTTCCCGACAGGCGCTCTTCCATGTAGCGCTTGCTACGCTAGCATGAGGAGCAGCTCCATAAATTTGGCAGTCACCCAAGCAGAAAGGTTAAGTTATTTTAACTTATATTTTATTTTATATTTTATAACGACGGAAAAACAGATTAGTTTACGCTTTAAAGAAAAGAAAAATAATTTTCTCATCTTCCCTCCAGCTGTGTATAGTCCTGGTAATTTTCCAGGTTCTGGAAAATGACATGAAAATAGAACAGAACCTCTGCACAGTTGCGAGGGATGGAGATAATTAATATACTAAATTATTTGCTCAGTAAGTTGAGTCATGATGTTCTGTATCAGTGTGCGCAATGTTGCAATCGACTTTTTTAATGTTACGCTGTTCACAACAGCAACGCGTCTGTTGAATTGAAACATCTGAGACATTTTATAGCTCCTGAGATATAAAAGCTCACCCAGAGCTTCATAAAGAAAGAGGAAAATGTACATTAATCATCATCAATATCGGTCACAATTTTCCAATCGTTCCCTCCAATTACTCATTAGAAAACAATGGAGTAATTTTTTATTTTTTTTTTAACAATTTTACTAAAGTAAGAACTTTTCAAGTATTATTCGAAAATCGTTAACAGAAGAGCAAGAATCAAACCACTTGTGGAATCGCTTATCAGCTTTTAGCATGTTCTCTTTTTTTTTTTTTCCACAATTTCATCTTTTGCATTGAGCTCCAAGTCTTTGAGACCAGAAGGCCCGTTTGTCATCGCTCTAATCTTTAGCTCCCTCTACAGGTTGTCTATCAAATTCAGACCGTGCAACTACAAAGTTATAAAGCCTAAGAGGAACATGTTGGTGACAATAAAGCAATATGCATTCAATTCTTATTTGGATATGATATGAATAGTTTGGGGCTCAGCTGTATGTTGTAAAATAATCTCTAAGGTATTCATGTTGCCCCTGACTGAAAACTGCTTGCCCTAAATACAAAATATGAAAATCTCAGTAAGAACACTTGATCCGATAGAATGGTGTTATTTTTTTTGTATTATTTGGAGACTTCAGAAATGAGTAAACATGTGGAGCAGAAAGCATAACACAAGCACCCAAAACTCAATGACAAATGTCGTTTTCTTAAAGCATACGTCTCTTCAGGTCACATGAATGGTAAAAAAAAAGTTTTAAACCAATACAAGAAAAGGAATGAACAAATAAAAACAACCAACCATTTGTATGTATAAATATACATATATTTGAAGTGCATTCATAGAATTCACATCAAATTAACGAGATCTAAAGGAACGTCTCAACAGCAGCGCAGCTCGACAAGCCGAGCAGATAAATTAGCATTTAGCAAATCTCTAAAACAGCCAGTGAACATTAGATCGACGTCCGAGGGTTGAATGAAAACAAACTCCCCTAGAGTGAGACAAATATTTGCCGTCTCTTGACTTCATCTTAGCAGTTTCATCATTTGCTTCCGTATCCGTCACCCCGTCTTCAGGACAATCACGCGATGACAGCAGGCCGAGCGCCTCTTCCTCAGGCTCAGCTCTGTTTGGGGCGTTTTCTCTGTGGCGCTTCAGAGGGAGCGTCGGCTGGCTTTTTGGACGCAGCTTTTTTCAACTCTTTGTCGTCGGGATCAAAAAGGGCGTTCCTCAAGAAACGCGAAGCGGCTCCCTTGTCTAGCCGCGCCGCTTTCTTCTTGTCGGTGATCTCTCTGACTCTGTCCATGTAAGTCTTTATGCGCTCCTAATGAAAACAGAAGGAGGGTGATGAGAAGATCGCCATGGATACAGAGAAAACATCAATAATGTTAAAGGACGCACATACCAGCTCCTGCTTGATTCCATGTTCTCTTGGGTTTATTCCCTTTGTCACCAGATACACTGCAAACAATTATGAAAGTTAACACAGTTTCTTATATGTATTTAAATATATATATATATATGTGTTAGTGATGCACATTTCATGGATACATTGGGCTACTTTTACATGTATATTCAATCAATACATGGCATCAGTTTTTCATTTAACAAGCCAACATCATAATGAATACATTCATCAATATAAGTGAATGAATAACTTACTCCAGAACAATGAATTAAGAGCGTAGACAGACATCAGATCCAGCTTGGCTTGCTCCAAAGGATCCAGCTGCAATGATGATTTCATAACAGTGATTACATCTATTTCACCCAAAAGTTACATGAGACATGCACGTACAGAAAGAAGTCAGAATCAGGGAATTTTCAGCTGAAATATCATTTTCGTAAATCTAAATCGAAGGGGTTAAAACGTTTATGCAAGGCTCAAAGTGCTAGGTTCAACAGATTTAAAACCTGGCTCAGAGTTTATGCGTTGTGCTGCGTTTTTAGTCTCTGCAAAAAAGCAACAAGCGTCACCTTCTGCATCAGGTCGTTCCTGGACATGGACATCAGCTTCTCCAGCATGGTTTTCACCGCGTTCACCGAGGAATCGAACGTGGTCAGCTGTTCGTCGATCTCCTGCGGGTAGTCCTCGGTTGCCGCTCCCGCTGCCATTTTTCCTACAAATTAACAAGCCCCAAAAAGTTCAGAAATCCCAGCTGTAGCTCTATGAATCAAGTGTAACAGACAGAAAGCAAGGCTGCGTCCCGGCTAGCTACGTTGCTAGTTGCCAGACGCAGCTAACACGGGGTACACGTTGTAATAAAAACGCAAAGTAGATAAAAGAAAAGGGATTACAACAGCTAAATGTAAACGGAGTCTACTGGTGGTTCATTCGGCGTTAAAGAAAGTGTTGTATTTACCTTTTCAAGATGCTTCACGTTTTAACCTTCGAACAGGAAGTGAATAACAACTTCCTGTGAATAATAACCTGTTTTTCTTCCTCTACTGACCCCTGCCGGTTGGGAGAGTCACTGCTTGTTCGCTGCTTTACACTTTTTTTTCGTTGCAACTTTACGTTATTTACGTTAGCTTAAGTGGCTATTATTAGACTTACTAGCTGATAGCATTTAGCCATTTAGCTAACGTTACTTTTAGTAATTAAATTAAATTGAATTGAGCTATATTTCACATTAATCTTATTTATAAGATTTTATTTGTAAAATCTTACTTAAAAAAACAAGGTAAAGTAAAAAAAAAAGAACAAGAAGACAGTCATTTTCGAGGTAGACGTAGTAAACCTGACGGAGGTGCTGCGGTTGCCGTGGTAACCAGGAACGTCATTATGTGTGAAAGAGAAGAGCCATAGTTTTTTTTTTTTTTTTTTTTTTTTTTTTTTGTTTAGGTTTTTTTCACCGTCGTTACAGTCCTCAGACAGACAGCGGAGGCTCGAGCCATGGACAACTGTGATTTGGAGAAGCTCACTATCTCTGCTGGGACGCTGCAGCCAGCCTTCTCACCACAGGTTACAAGCTACAAAGTGACAGAGGAGAGCAGTGTCCACGAGGTGACTCTCGGCCTGAGCACCAGTGACTGTGGAGCATCATACAGCATTGTGAGTGTCACTCTGAACAAACCTGTATCCACGTGTCATCATCATGACTCCTACTGTTCTCAAAGGCAATTCTTTTTATTTTAGTTCTGGGGTTTCTTGTGTTGCAGCTGACTGGTGATCGCTCCAGCAAGGTTGCACTGAAGGAGGGGATAAACAGAGTGGAAATTGAAGTGGTGGCCGAAGATGGGACGGTGAAGAAGTACAGCGTGGACATCACTAAGCTGTCAGTGAAGGTCGCAGAGCTCAGTGATCTGTCTCTGGAAGGGGATATTCCACTTCACCCAGCTTTTGCTACCAAAGTCCACGAATACAACAGTGAGTAGAAACTTTATTATTCTCGTCAGACCTGATATATGTCCCTTGATTTTGATTTGTGTCCAGATTCACATACGAAATTACTAGAAAGTAGCTTATTATTATTAGTATTATTTGTTTATTTGTTTCTATTTCACTATGAAACTAACTGTCCTGGTTTATTTTCCTGCAGGTTTTGTCCCATTTCACTGTAGTTCAGTGACAGCTCAAACCAAGGTTCCAGACAGCCTGATTAAAGTTGCAGTCAATGGTCAGAGCGACTCTCAAACTGTCTTACTACATTTTGGAGACACCTTGGTGGAGATCTCTGTCTGCTCACCAGATGGCAGTGTAACGCAGGTACTCAATGTCTCATGTGCAACTGGTATCCTGGTTTCAGTGTATATTTATTTTCAAATTGCTACCATTTGCCTTGTGAACCCTTAAATCATACTTTAAAAAAAGAACTGCTCAATTTAAAGTCTCCCGCCTCTTGAGGTTGACATAAACTAAATTTCGGGGTGTGCTTTTAGGGCCATTAAAGTTTCACGAGCCTCTGCCACGTTTATCACTAAATAATGGCCGTCTCACCTTTTGCAGGCGTACACGGTGTGCGTGACGCGGGAGCTGATTCCCGTGGCTGTGACCTTCTCTGAGGGGAAGCATCAAGTGGAATATGAATGTCCCGTGTCCCTCAGCGCTCTGTACAGGCCGGTGTCTGTCCACCAGAGGTGAGACCTGAGTCAGACACGAGTTTCATTCATTCAGAAAAAATTTTCACAAACAGGTGCTCCTTTTGCTGTCAGTGCAAAAGTGAGATAAGCAACTTTATAGGTCCCCCACACCACCGGGGGGCCCCGGAGGGCACCAAGCTAACGTGATAAAAATACATATTCAAAATAACAACGAATAGCGCAAATTAAATACTGTTTTGTAAAAATGAAGTCTACATTATTTTCATAGTTGGTAAACAAATAAACAGGTTGATTTTGTTTTTCTTGCGACAAAACAGCTAAAAAGAAACTTCAAAGCGGATACAGGTGAGGGGAAACAGATGTTGCTAATATTACGATTAGATAAGCGACAAAATAAACCTCAACAACAGTTACAAAATGCTTTTATTCATTTTTGACTATTTTAACTGCCTTTTTTGTCAAGGAGAAATTATAACACAACTTAAAACGAATCTGAATTTTCTAAGCAGGAGTTTAATTCATTCTGGATTTTCAGAAGTCCAACTAAAACTCCAGCCCAAATTCAACTAGGAGCTACACACAGCACGTTTCTCTGCAACTTACAACAGGCCATGCATCCATAGATCAATAATTACAGGTGATTGTCATACTACTTCGCAGTGACCCGAAGAGCATCTTCTCAAGACCTTACATCGAGATGCTGGCCCGACGGTCAAAGGTCGACCCGTTTACCGGTTCTGTTCTGGGACAGGGCTGGAAGGTCTCTGAACTGGACCTTGACAAAACGATGTCAGCAGCTCCGGTCCACTGCTTCTTTCGTTACCGAGGTACGACTTCGAAGATTTATTTCAACCTGCGCCTGAATGTGGTTTGAGCAACGGCAAAGAAGAACTTCGCACTAGGGACTTTTAGGAACTATAAATATACGAAATAAATTATTCACTGTCACTTCTTGGATCCTTAAAGATTGATGTTCTTATTCCACCCAGGAGAGCAGCTCAACTTGTTACAAGTGCTTGAATAACGGCATTGTTGACATGCTAGATGCTCTCTCTGACTTCTCCTCTTCACCCAACCTGTGATATCATGTTTCATGGTGGTAGTGTAGGCAAAGATTATGTTGCGGCAATGAAAGGGATATTATTGCTTAACTAAATGCGTAGGACCCGGCTACTTATAGGGACGCAGGTTAATTCTGTAAACTTGTTCAATGAAAGGTTTGCACACGCAACAGTTCCCAATTTCTGTGCCTTTTCTGTGTTTTGATTTGACAGGATGTGACGGCGTGATGCAGCTGTCTGACCTCGGGTCGCACGTCCTGGACTGTCCACACAAACCCACCGGGGAGCTGGATGCGAAGGTTCAGATGAAAGATGAAGCAGAGTTCAGCGATTGTTGTTGGCCTTAACTCTGCTCATCCTTTATTTTACAAGTCAGAGTTCCTCTCTCAGCTTCTCACTGCCAAAGCAACATTTGCTACGTGTGGTTCTGAAATGAGTTGTTGATGTCTGCGTCCGTAAATGTTTGAATCTGCCGTGATGTTTTTGCCAGTCTGCAATACTAGTAAAGTCAGTGCCCGTTCTTTCAGGATGTCTTAGAGACCAGGTGGTATAAGGAGTACTTTGCAACACCTGCAGGTTTGGAGATAGAGACAAAGCATGTTTGCACGGTAATTATCTCCTGCTTTCTTGTTTACACTCCACAGATTTCACTGAAATGTATATTTATAGTCTGGACAGGCTTTCCACAAGCATTTTACTGCGTGGATAAGTTAACCATTCATCCATTTGTGAGGTCAGACACTGACATTGGACAGGAAGGCCAGGTTTGCAGTGTCTCATTCATCATGACGACAAGCCTGTCCGCTGCTTTGACCCCGCTTTGTGCACCGATAGTCGTAACAGAACAGGAAGTGGTCATCCCCAAACTGTCCCCACAAAGTCTGGGATTTTTATGGACGACCTTCACCACATTCCTTACTTCCACATGCTGGCTCAAAGTCACCATCATCAGTTCCTTGTGTAACTTTGCTTGGTTTTTAGCGTTGACGGCTCAGCCTGCGCTGTTTGTTTTCTGCAGGTGCGTAACTGGGAGAAAAAACTCCAAATGACAGAAGAGGAGAACACTGTGGAAAACCTGTGTGCTCTGGCTGAGGAGCAACTGAAGCTCCACAGGGAACACCTGCTGAAACAAGGTACGTTTTACCTAAGGTGCTACATAACTGCGACAACCCCCCTCCCTTTTTGACCATGAGAATAAAAAAAGCACACTAACATGTATGCAAAATGCAAGATTTTTTTTCATTTATTGAAAGGAATAACTGGGTGTGTATTTCAGAACACGGTTACAAAATATACCTGCCCCACCTACCATAAGATCAGATAACACTCTAGTCACAAAGGCAAAAGCTTCCCTACAGAGACAAAGACACTGGGTTGCAAGCTATATGTTGTAAGTACCAATATTGGGATCGATCAATCAGATCTATGTCACTCTGTGGCTGGAACAGATTACTCTAAGCACCTGTTAAACTCAGTTCTTTCTTTCTATTTTTTTTTATTTTTTTATTTTAACTTTCTCACCGCAATAAATGCAAATGCAGCAGAAATGACATAAAATATTCTCCAATATTCCACAGCATGTTTTTACGTTTATAGTGAGAATCATTTCTGCAGTTTAATCTCGACAGAAAAGCACATTAAGACGGAATAGATTTACGGAAACTGCACTGAAACCTCCCGTTTTACTGGCCGGTGCTCACACCCGAGCCCTCCTTCATGTCATCTCAGCCGCAGCCATTAAAAAAAAAACACACGCAAATGGGCCCCATTTGTGGTCGCCTCCGAGACGTCCTCTTTTCGTCTAATGTGCCAGGGACTCTAGTTACCGCTCGGGATCCTTTTGTTTTTTTGTTTTTTTTTCCTTCAGGCTCGTTAATTGTTTGATGACTCACAGAAGCGACATTTTAGACTGATCCCAGTTGACCGCTGAAACTGAGGAGAGATAGAGCAGCAGATTCAGCGAGAGAGAAAGAGAGACACAGACCTCTTAAAGCGTAAGCAGCAGCAGCAGCAGGAGCAGCTTTGTGTTTTTAAGAGGCTGAGTGGCTTCAAGAGATGCTCAGTTTAACCCCGCCGGGGTCGTATTGCTGCAAAACAAAAAAGGCTGCGTCACGCTACTTAAACACATCAAGTAGTAGAATAAACAATAAAATGTGTTTATTCCTCGTTTTCTGTAAGTATATATGCTACAATATGTTCCCAAAAACGCCAAGAAATTCCAAAAACGAAGTCAGAAGATTTGCTGCACTCATGATTTTATCAGGAAAATACTAAAAAGATGTTTACCTCCTAAAACATATCCATTGCTGAATTTCAACCATAGAGAATAAAATGATGTACCTTTTATTTCTTCTTTAAAAAAAAAAAAAACCACTCAAATATATTTAGTGGTATGAGTACATGAGTTAGAATGATGAATATAAATGATACAAGATTGTAGTTTTTAACTTCCAGGTGAAACAATACCAAAACCAAAAATCTGTGAACACTGATGCACAGCAGCCTACGTTGTTGTGGAGGATTAGCTTTCTCTGATATGTATTTTTATGTTTTTCTTGGTCATAGCTGCAGAAATTCAGCGTATATGTGTTGTCTTTTAATGAAGTGTGCAATCAAGGAGTTTGCAAATGAGCCTGTGCCTAGGAAACTTATGTACAAAGCAACGGTTGCTATATTCTTTTTTTTTTTTTTTTTTTTTTTAACATTTTACATTGTTTAATGTCCTGACCTAGATGAAATAAAATTGATTTGAGTTAAAAAAGTCTAATCCAATTGAGAATCAGGGGAATTGGTTCTAATCCAGGCTCCCGTCCACTAATGTCAGCACCAAGCGGTCCAGAAGTACTGACTCAAGAGGCTCGCATAGAATCAGGAGAAAATACATCACACTTATAATTTTGTTAGATGTAGAAGGCACCTTAGCATCAGTTTGTTTTTGTTTTGTTTTGTTTTTTTTTAACCCTTTCTGCAGGCGAGCGGTTGAGGGGTGAGAACGTTGACGCCCTGCTCCACCGCCTGGACGAGGCGGCTGCTCATTATGCGTCAGCTATCGCCCTCAGTCCCAAAAATGCCAACCTCCACTTTCTGCTGGGCCTCGTTTTGGAGGAGCACCACAACACCACCCAGGTTTACGGCTCTCCGAAAAAGGTATTTATTTGGAAATTATTTATCTGCTACCAATTAGTCCGTGCCTGATCAGTTTTGAAGTTTCAGTTGTTTTATGAAGCTCCGTCTCATGATTAAATTCTTTGTGCCGAGTTTTACATCAGCAGAAAAACATGATTTACTCTTGTTTTTTTTTTTTTCTTTTTCCATTTCGTCTTCTCTAGGCTGATAAGGACAAAGGCGAAATAAGCGAGGCCAAGTCTTCGGCCCATCAGGACGACATCCTGGCTGTGTGTAAGCTGCATGGCTTCCACGGCATGCCCTCTGTGGAGAACCAGCTGCAGGCCTTGGATAAGGAGTATCACCAGCTGAAAGATCAGGGACAGTTCAGCAAGTCAGACTATGTGCAGACCCTCTACCTCTGGCTGTCCAAGCATGCCGCAAAGGTAACCCACGTTTCACTTTCACCACTCTAGAAATCATCAGGTGTTGCCGCGGTATCAAACAAAATAAGAAAAACACAAATACAAAACACTCGTCTTGTAGCTCAGGATGTAAAACCTGAGATATGTTTACGGATTCGCCATCTTGTATAAACGTCATATTGTATTTTTACTAGCCTACACGTTAAAGTCGTTTTTGTACCTGCACAATTTCCTTTTTGTTGTTATTTTAAAGAGGCTGTCTCATGTAAAATTGACTTCTTTGAGCTTCTCGTTATGTTATGATGTTATTCCCTCATCAGAAACATACCTGGAGTGTCGCTTTGATTCTGTCATGCATGTTTTAAAAATCCTTTAATCTCCTGTGGCAACCGTTCTGCTGTGCAAATCGCCTGGGTGGACCTAGCCCCGCCTTTCTGAGCTTCCACCTCACAGAGCTGCCCTTTCCCACAACGCCCCCATTCAGCTCCTTCAGACTAGCCAGCAGCAATGAGCAAACACCTGCTTAGCTCATTATAGGTGCTATTTCTCAGTGCAATGCTGGTAAAAATTAGTAAAAAAAAAAAAAAAAAAAGGATTAGTAAAGGAGTGCTATGATGGTTTCCTGAAGGTGGCGTTTCAGAAAGAGCAGGCGTTCTTAAAGCGACGGAGGCGTTTGAAGGCGTTAAATTACAAAGTCATAATTTATATAAATAGATTTTTTTTTTACAACTAAAATTAAAAGTTACTTTTTTTGTTCTATGAAATGGCACTTGGTGCACTAGGTGCCATTTCATAGGAAAACACATAGCACTGCCCCTTTAACTAGTTCAGCCACTGTCCAAATATCTCCATTCCAACTCCTCCTCTTTGGCTTTTTCCTGTGGTTTTAATGGCAATCTCTGAATGACTTGGGAGATTGTTGTTGCAGGATCGCAACATAGTGATGCAAGACGAGGAGAGCTACATGTATCAATCCCTCATGAAGTACCTGGACGCCTGGTCCCTGAGCCCGGACAGCTGGGAGTTTAGCCTCCACATCGGGAGACTCCTGCTGCTGCAGGGGAGAAGCAAGGAAGCTCTGCAGCACGTTCAGACCGGGCTGGCGCTGCGCCCGCTGAACCCCGCTCTCAGGTCAGCGTTCTCACGTATGGGATTGTGTGTGTGTGTGTGTGTGTGCGTGTGTGTGTGCGTGTGCGTGTGTGTGTGCGTGTGTGTGTGTGTGTAAGAGCAGGTTTGAAGCTCGCCTCACGCATATTGCTACACGGGGAAAGTGTAGATTTCATGAAAGAAACTTAAGGGTCAGAGTATGGATATTGTCTTCGGGGCTGCACTACGTTAGAGAAACTGGAAATACAACATTAATGTTGAATGTTTCAGTGACAGTGTTGCAATTAAGCCACCTCTTCCTTCCTTCCATTGTTCTCGTTTCGAGAGCATCGAGAGAACACGAGCAAACACCCGATAAGTCTGCCTCTACACCTGCAGAAGGAGAAAAACAAAAACAAAAACAAAAGAAAACGGAGTAACAAACAGCATTCTCCTGGAGCGCTAACATCTAGATCACTAAGATCTATTTCGAGAGTGCATAAAAGACAATGAACGACCCAACTGGCACGATACATTACTGTCTAGGAGAGTATAGTCGCCTACCAATTGTTCACACACGTAAATTGTGATACTGACTGTGCTCCATATGTTAAAGCTTGTTTTGCTTCTGGAAGTCGAAGCGCCGTCTTGATTAAACCTTTGGGCCCGAATACTTTCGGAAAGTGCCACATCTAAAATCTCCACTTGTCTTCGGCGTTGATTTGTTTTTTGTTGTGGTTGTTTTGTTTGTTTCAGATTCTTCACGGGGCTGGCTCTGCTGCAGCAGGAGCAGAAAGCCTGTGAGGCCACGGAGAAGGAGGCTGCGCTGTTCTTACATCAGGGCCTGGAGCACTTTGTCAGCCAACGCTGTGGCGAGAGGTTGGTTAAGTGTGTGTTTTGTTTGAGTGCGTGGCGGAGGTGGATGCATTCGAGCGAGAGAGGGAAAAGTGTGAGGTCATGACAGCATGTGTAATGTATCAGGATGCTCTGTTCGGGCCTGTGGGAGGGAGAATAGGAAGTGTTTTTTTTTTTTTTTTTTTTTTTTTTTCCGTTTGTTTGTTTTTGCCAATTCCACGTGCAATTCTTGCTTCCCGACTTCCTCTGCAGTCAGGAGAACCAGGACCCATTCGACCCTCTGTCCAGCCTGAACCCACAGTTCCTCCGAGGGCTTCTCACCCTGGGGCAGCTGCAGCAGAAGACCAGGCTGTCTGAGAAGTCCATGACTCCTGAGCAGGTGTATCACATGTAGGTTAACACATGGAGACATTCAGAGCAGCGCTTTGCATGCCGTGTTATTTTCATGCTATCGGTCAACATAAAGTTGTGGATGATTGTGGTTGTTTAACCAACCTGAGGCGTGGTTCTATGATGTTTAGGCCATACAGATGGTCTGCCTTTAGTGTCACCGGTTGCCATGGTTACCTGCCATCTTCTTGCCGTTTTAACCAGCAATGTCGTCAGTCTACTACGACTGCTTATCACTGAGTATTTTTGGCATATAACATTTGACATAAGAGAGAACTAACTTGTTTTTTTTTTTTGGTTTTTTTTGCAGAATAATTGAGCTTATTCTGCAATTTCTTATTTGTTTAAAACAATAAATAATGCTAGACTATTTTCAACATTTGTTGAAAATGTTCTCGCTCCACTGGCAGATTACTTTATGTTTAATTAGCGCTTCTTCAATATGAAGGAATTATTCACTTAAAACAAGCTGCTACGTCTCAATGAAAGGTTACTTGTCAGTTAGTTTTGTTTCATTTCAAGACATTGACACTAGAAACTAGACCAAAAATACTTGCTGACCTTCTTGTGTCTTTGCATTTTTCTTTCTATCTCTTCATAGTGATTGAAGTTTCTGGTTGTACTATGAACGATAAATAAGAAAAAAAAAAAAAAAAGTCCTTTTCCGCCCTTGTTTCGAAATACTTCAGCGTAGCGGCGCTGGCAGCCCGGAGCGTGAGTCAGTTTGCGTGTCACAGCGAGGCGAGCAGGCAGCTGGAGTGGGTGCTGCTGGATGCTCACTTCGCCCTGCTGCAGAGACTGATCCAGCAGGGCGAGCAGCAGGCGAAGGCGGCCGGCGACATGCAGGCCCTGGTGGCGAAGAGGTGCCAGGGCCTCACCGCTCTCATCCGCCTGACAACCATCTCTCCTTGCCAAGAGCTGCTGGACATGCAAGAGAGGGTAAGAGTTCAGGACTCTTTAGGATTTTTTTTTTCATGTATCGATGGTTAACGGTCACCAGGGCTTGGACGTGATGTTTCCTCCCACCCGATCGCAGACGTGCCAGCTGGCGGTGGTTACGTCTCCGCGGGACAGCCGAGCTCTGTGTCACCTCGGAGTGGCCCAGCTGGCTCAGTACGACAGCAACCCAAACTCAGAGAGGTCAAACGAGGTCCTGAGCGACGCCCGCCTCAGCTTCCAGGCCAGCATCGAGCTGGAAGGCAAACCTCAGAGCGGAGATCCACCAGAACCGCTGGGCAGTGAGTCCACACCTCCCACCTTTGGGAGAAATTAATCACAGACGGTGCAGCTGAGATTCCACAGATTAAAGCTGCCGTATGTAACTTTTATAAACACACACGCACACAAACACGCTTTTTAAAAATATATTTGTTGAATCTGACACCAAATTGTGGCAGTTTATGAGACAGATAACCTGTGAAAAGATGAACCTCTTCCACCTCCATCCTGAGCTGCTGTTGTTGTGTGAAGAAATCGACCGCTCCCAACCTAAAACAACCAATCAGAGCCAGGAGGAGTGTCTTACCGCTGTCATTCAATCCCATGTACACGCTGCCAAATGTGCTCATGGCCGAGAAACAACTTACCGTTACAGGAAAACCGTTTATCTGCCATCATCGGTGGTCATGCTGACCAGGCTGAGCATTCACGACATGCTAAGCCAGCTGCAGCGCAGCAGGGAGCAAGGTGGGGAGGTTGTGATTGACAGCGCTAAGACTTGAGAAATTTTTATGGCCATTTTCTTGTGAACGTAGCTCTTGTGAACAGTCCCAGAAGAAAAGTTCAACCAAAATATACAGACAAGGTTAATAACAAAACAGAAAAACAAGAACAAAAAGCAACTCGGTTTTAGCTTCATGTCGGTTAGTAACTAGGTTTGAAGTATATTTGAGTAATTTGAAGTGTTTATGGAAAAATCTAAATGAAAAGAGCTGTGCTTATGTAACGGGCAATGCATGACAATGTATGGTGAAAACGACTGTACCTACGGTTATTTGTTTTTGTCCAACTCTTACATTGGTTGATGACTTTAATAAATCATCATTTACCCATCAGTTCTTGTCTTCTCAAATTTACCGGCTGCTGTAGCTGAAAGCGCATGTCCTTTCTGCGCAGAACAGAAGTGGTGGCAGCTGCACCTGCAGGAGAAAAACAAGGAGGCAGCCGCGCAGGCCAGCCCTCAACCAGCCCAAGCTCCGCTTTCCAAGACCGTGCCGATCAGGGACGCCAAGCTGGGCAGAGGAGGTCCGATTCAGGGACGGGCCCCTGTGTCCAAACCTCCGCCGGTTGCCCCTGCAGCCTCCGTCAGAGGAGGGAAGGTGGTTCAACCTCCAGCTAGAATTCCTCCAGCCAAGTAGGTTATGACTTCATTTTTTCATGCAGGTGTTTGTGGTTTGTGCATGCCACACTTTTAGCTACCGCTCAATATGAATGAATAACTTATTCTGTGACATATAATTTCAAACTGAGAAATTCAGTTAAGGGCGTTCTGTTCTTTTTTTCTTTTTTAAATAACATAAAAGGCTCTAATGTTATTGGCTCACCAAGCAAGTCCTGAAACACATAGGTAACTGAATCTTTTCATTTGTTGTATTTATAGCTTTATTCCTTGATTTTAAGGCTTCCTGTTTCCCAGGTGAATCAATACGACATGGGACATTGGACACTTTCTCTGAGCTGCTTTTAAAAACAGAAAAGAAGGACCTCGTGTTTATGTTGCTGTAGGGTTACTGCAGCAACAAGTGGCAAAAATAAATACTGAATATGTTTTTATTCCAGCCTTGGGCATGCATGGCATCCTGCACTCGTAGAAAAAAAAAAAAAACACAAGATAAAAGGATAGACACTGATCTGAAGGGATTCCCTGCGTATGCAGGGGTTGAAAATAATTTAATCAAAATCTGGTGGTGTCTGTCCAAATAGATAAATAAAAACAGAAAATTACAATTAATTGTCACCCGGTCTTTCGATTGGTACCAACAATTATGTCATGTGCAATTTTGAAAAATTACAATATTTACTCATATCAGAGGCTAAGTGTGAGGTTATAATACAAACCCTAACCACTCTGCAAAATTATAGCACATTTATGTAGACAACATAAATGTAGCAGTTCAGAGTTATACCAGTTCAAAGTTTGATTTCACAAAAAATCTGCACAATCATTCCATGCAGTCTTCATGAAGGAATTTTTTTTGGTTTGTTTGTTTCGTGACTTGCATTGCACTTCTCCTCCTGTAGGGGGAGACCTGGTGCAGCTGTTAAACCCGATACAGCAGCCAAACCTGGAAGCGAGGACACTAAAGCCAAGCTCCCTGCAAGCAAGCCTGAGCAGGAGTCTGGTCCCGAGGCCGTTGAGACTGCAGAGGGTGCGTGACGTGAAGTTAAGGCCCTTCTTCTTCTCGGCATCATCTTATAAAACTAGGGAGGAGTCCACCCGAAAGAGCTGTGAAGTCACAGTGATGACCTCAGAAGTGCATGAAACACATTTTATTCCTTTAAAAAAATAAATAAATAGAAAACAAATATATATATATGTATATATATATGTATATATAAATAACTGAATATTTTTTAAAACACAATTTGACTGTTTTATATGCTGTCATTAGATCTATAAATACATCGATATATAAATAAATAGAATACTTGACTTTTATGCGTTTGTCCCAGTGAAACCTAATCTGCGACTCTGTCATTATGTGTGTAGTCCCTCCAGCAGAAGACACGGCCAGCGCGTCGGGCCCATTGAACCCCAGGTCTCATGTGTCACGGCTCGGCCTGGCTCGGGCCTTCTCACGCTCCGCAGACACTCAGGATCAGGCGAGGCACTTCTACAAAGAGGTCATCGCCATGGCGCCGGGGGTCAGTTGTTATCTGAAGTGTTTGTTTCGGGCATTCCCTTGAAGCCTTCGCGGTGCAGCTTGTGCTGGTTTCGAGATGAGATTATGTCCCCGCCCCGCGGCGTCAGGGTTCCTACACGCACACGCGTTGGATGTAGAAATTTCAGACTACCTGGCCCCCCGCGACGCATGAGAAGAAGGGAGGAAACAAACAAACAAACAAACAAAAAAAATACCTAAGGCAGAATTAAAGTCAATTCAGGACATCGTAAACCACTCTGTAGGTTTTGTCAAAAAAGGGAGATTATAAGCCCAGTTTTAAATTAGACAGGGTGAAAATAAGTGGGAGAGGAGCCCAATAACTTCACTATTAACGACTTTATATGTAAGAAAAATACTAAATTCTGTTTAACAGGAAACCAGTGAAGAGAAACTAAAGTAGTAGAAATTAATTTCTCCTTTTCATTTCTAATCAGAAAGCTTGCAGTAATGTTTTGGATCAGCTGAAGGGTTTTTGGAATGTTTTATTAGTAAAGAAAAAAAAAATTTCCTTTACTGAAAAAAGATTTGAGTAAAGAAACAAAATGCCCGGCATTTTGTTATAGCCTAGAGGTAACAAAATGTGAGAACTAAAACAAAAAAAAAACAAAAAAAACAAAGGCTAACGATTACAGCAACCCCGACACAATGTTATTTCTCAGTCTAAGCTGATATTTCGGACGACAGATCCACGAAGCGTACATCGAGCTGGTGAAGCTGGTGGAGCCCTCGGACCCGGAGGCTGCGCTGGACGTGTACTGCGGGTTCCCTCTGAGGGACGTGGCCGAGCAGAGCTTCGACGACGCCTTCATCACCGGGGAGATCGTCCGCCTGCTGATGTCACAGCAGCAGTTCGACCACCCGCTGCTGGGCCCCAGCCTCGTCGCATACGGCAAAGTCATGGGGCTAAGTAAATGCCGCTAGGTCTGATCATTAGGCCAGGAAGAAAGCTGAGGAAATTGTAGATGATGCACAGAGACTAGCAGTTTTTTACATTTTGACCTGTGTATTTTCAGTGCTCATGCTGGTTTCCTCATTAAATCTTAGTAAAATATGGAGAGGTTTTAAACTCCACTTCTGAAGCAACACCTGCGGCTCTGTTCGCAGGCGTCATAGAGAAGTACATCGACATCCTGGACGAGAAGTCAAAGACGTCGCTGCTGAAGAGCGTCTACGCAAAAATCAACAACCGAGAGGAGGACGACCCGGATCTGCAGGACTTCTTCAGATTCAAATGCTGGATCTGACCAGCTGGATCTCCCTCTCAGGCCGTCTTGTTCTTTGTGTTTATGAAGAAACGTTTTTATTTAACTGTGATGTCATATTTTTGTCACATTCCACAGAGGATGATGGAGGTAAATCTCTCTTTTTCTTAAAGAACACTTTTAATCCGGAAACGGTTTTCATTGGTAAAAAAAAAAAAAAAAAAGTCATATTATTACACAGAACTAGCAAAATACAAAATGTACACGGATCGCTGGATGAAAGACAGGAATTTTAGCGGGAATAACTCTTCACCTGGACATCCAGGTTGTATAAGTAATTATTCAGATGCATGTCTGCACATCTAAATGCGTCCCGATCCCCAAAACTGACAGACGGGGGGAGACGCTCCTTCTCGGTCTTGCCGGCAGCTTCTGTTACGCCACGTTGAGTTTGGTGACGATGAGCACGCGGACGGTCTGGTCGAAACCCGAGCACACGCAGAGGCCCTGCTTGTCGGGGCTCCAGTCCAGGCTGGCGATGGGCTGAGTGGACAGAGTGGCGTTCTGCAAGAGGTTGACCGACCCGGCGACGCCCACGTCCGCTCCGTCAGAGTCCTTCTTGCGCCGCTGCGCGGGGTACTCACTGGAGGTAGGATTTGAGGGGAAAAAAGCGATTAGCACCGTCTCTTTGAACTTTCTCCTACCCAATCCAATTTCAATCGGTTTTCTTCTCTAAAGAAGAAAACCGAAAGTTTTTCTTCAAGAAGTGGCTTTTAGTTCAATCGTCACCTTCTCTGAGCTTTACGTCGGAGTGTCAGGGCCACTAAGGCTACAAGAACTTTTGTTTTATTACAAGGATGTAGTCAAAATGTTAACAGAATAAAGACACACTTTGACCAGAAGGGCATTTGAATTTTTTTTTTTTACAAAATAAACAATAATTTAAAACTCCTGCTACTGACAATAAAAGATAAGAATATCCTATTTGTAAAACCGATACCAAAGAAGATGTTCGCCATTCCTCGTTTTAAGTTCTTCTGTGTTGGGAGTTCTCAGAAATGTATTACTTTATTCTCCTAACATTATCGCTTTATTCTCGTAATTGACAAAAAAAAAAAAAAGTACCGGTGGCCTAACCCTGATAACTCCGTCGTAGAGTTGACCTGAACTCAAAGTTCAGAAGCTGTAAAAGGCACTTGTCAAACAAGATGGTGGCTCTGGGCTTGATGACATCATCACCATGGAAACAAAAGGAGTGCATTGGTGGGGGAAAAAAGAAAAGGAAAGAAAAAAAAAAAATCCAGATTTTGGAAAAATATTAATTTAAAATTACCCTAAGTGGAAGATGCCACACTTTTCAAATACTAAAGAAAAAAAAAATAAAAAATGAAACGATGCATTGTTTTCACTCCGGTTCACAACATTCAGTGTTAAAAGTAGCGCATAAATACATTGAAGTTTGTTGCGCTGATGTGAAAAAGTTAACAGGTTGTGATCACTTTTGCTCAGACCTATGAAATTTTCTAGAACAGCAAAAGTGAAAAAGAAAAAAAAAAAAAAAAAAAAAAAAAAAAAAAGGTGCTGCAGCTCAAAGCGATTCATGTCTGATTACTCACTACTTCCACAGATGCAGGTTTCCTGCTCCCCCTGCAGTCATAAAGATGTCTCTGTTCTGGGGCAAATGCCTCACCTGCCAGATGGTTGCTTTGTGAGCCTAACGGGGAAAAAAAAAAAAAAAAAAGAAACATTGATTATTTTATTAGAAGAAAAAAAAAAAAAGAAAAGAAAAAGCTTTAAAAAAAATTGCTGAGAATCTCTGAACACAGTGATCGTGGTGGCGATGGTGTTTTATCACATTGGATGAAACAGTTTAAAATAACATCACCCATAAGATGTGTAGAATTGGAAATATCTCTGGCCTTTTAAAAAAAATATATATATCATGACCAAACTTTCTAATTTCTGACTCTATTTTTTTGGCCTGTCGCAGAGAGTCGCATGAAAAATGAACATGAGCTCAATCATTTCCATTCTGGCTTGAGAGGGTGAACTCGCGTTGTCATTTCATTATCAGCGCGTTACTTGAAAATAGTCTTAGAGCAACAATATTACTGTTCATCATGACAGTTACGGGGACATTTTATCGTCGCGCCGCCCTCTGTAGTCACCTTTTCGGAAACGGACGCGAAGCCCTTGGCGGGGTGCTGAGTCCTCGTGTCGAAGACGTGGAATTTTCCTTCCAGCGAGGTGGCCACCAGTTTGTTCATGTTGATGTCCTTCCTGTCAAACTCCACGCAGCACACCTGCTCAGAGTGGGGAGAAGAAAGGGAAAAATGTGGCGGGCTCCACGCCAAGAGAGCAATCGTCGGCGCATCTGGATTCGAGAGGGAGTGAACGATGGAAAGCAGCTGAGCAATCGAAGCAGCCCAGTCGATTTATATTTGTCATCACTCCTGATAGGAGCGTTCAGCCTGTCGTCCTAGTTTTTTGTTGTTTTTTTAAGTTGGGGCTTAAAATTTTTTTTTTAAATCTATCCACCATAATTCCTCATAAGGGATTTGGACACATGTTTTCACCTCACCCCGTTTTTAATGTTGGTTTCCCATCGGAGAGACATGTTCCGCAAGTCGAAGAGTTTGATGTCGCCGTTGTCGTAGCCGGCGCACACACATCGGTCCTGATCGTTGAAGGCGTGACCTGAAGACAGTTATTCTAGATCAGGGGTGGGCAGTTATCGCATCGCTTATTATGATAAATGTCTTATAATAATACTGATTGCTATTGTCCATTTAATGATGTTTAAAAGTCCCCCCCCACCCCCCCAAAAAAAAAAAAAACTGTCCACCTTGTTAGGTGGATTGTTAGGTGTAACGTCTTCCCCACTACTTGTTCAGTGAAAGCATCAATAAACACAAATTACGACTTCTTTACGTAACCGGTGTCCCGAAGAGGCGTGTTACAAACGGGAATATTTTTCCCAAGAGCCGTATTTTTGTTTTGTGGGGCTGTAATTACTGCAACACACAGTTCCAGCTATACGGTTACCTAAAAAAAAGATGTAATAACTAGCTTTTATCATTATTACAATACCATCGCAAAATATCGTCACCAAACTTTAAGTCCATATCGTCCACCCCTACGCTAGATATGCCTAAGATTTCCAGAAGATTGTTGAAAATAAAGATAAAGATCCAACATGGTTTCATACGTTTCTGATATTTTCAGAGTTTATCTGCTGCTTAATTTCAAGAGGCTTTTTATGCAAAAAAAAAAACAAACATAAATGACAGAAAACGGTGGCAAAATTGGACTTTTCCACCTTTTTGCACAAAGCACAAACTATTAGGTATATTTAATTGTTTTATAAAAACTCTTAAATTAAGCAATGGGTTTCAAAAGCACTCATAATGTCTTGAATTTGTTTTGTGAAATTACAACAACAAACATTTATATGAAATGAAGCAACACAAAGTAGGATTTTGTGATAATCTGAAAAGTGTCGGTGATTTCTGATTGCACTTGGTTGGACTACGTTTTTCTTTAGTGCGTCAGAGTAAATAAGGATACTTGCCACAGCTTTTTGATTGCTATTTTTTTTTAAAAAACAAGCAAGACACTAATTCAACTTTTCCTTCCACTTCACAACTATGCACTAGTTTACATTGGTTCACATGTAAATTCCCTATAAAATATATTGAAGTGTATGGCTATAACGTGACGAGATGAACACTTTTCAGAAAAGGTCCAGAAAAGACTAATTGAAAATCTTACAAATGATATTTGTATTTTGACTCCATGTGATATTTTAGTTACCGAAGGCAACAGTCCAGCAGTCTCTCTTGGTCTCTCCTTCCACAGGCTCCATGTTGGCCACAGGTAAATCCTTCTGCCTGGGATCCCACACCTTCACCGTCCCTGCAAAACCCAGCCACGTTTTGTGGTTTTCTCCTTTTCCGCGCAATCAAAACCTTTCGCGTGATAAGAACGGCGCCGAGCTTTTCCGTCCTCACCGTCTCTACTTCCCGTGACGATCTCAGGAGCACCGTCGCCAATCCCAAGGCCACCGACCCCGTCGATGCTGTTCACGATCTCTTTGTGGGCCTTTGTGGCGTACACCGGCACGTCGGGCGCTTCCAGATTCCTGTGGGTGAGAGAGACAAAGTAGCCTGCGTACGCCGACACTGTTACTTCTGCTGCCCATCTTTCCCGTCAACAACAAAAGAAACTCTTTAGAGTTTGAAAATCTTCAGATTAAAGGGGAATAACCACACTGAGCTTTACAAAAAAAAAAAAAAAAAAGGTTACAATTGTAAGTAAAGCTACAGTTTAGCGTAAACAGACAGTTGAAGTACCATATGTGGAGATTTCCATCAAAGTCTCCGGTTGCTATGTGTCTTTGTTGAAGAGAGGAGGCCCCAAACGTCCCACACTTTATGGGTTTAGCTTTCTCCACCTGAAACATGGGGGCGTAAAGAGATGCTTCAGCTCCAAGAAAGGGACAAATAGATTCAAATCAAATGTACTGCGCCTTGGAAAAATATTCATTCACCTCAAGCATTTTCTAGAATTAATATTATTAATGTTTGAGGCCAGGAGGGGCATAGAAAACATGCGGAAGACGGCTGGTGATCGGACCAAACTGTAACTTCTCGACCCAAATTAGAAGCGCTATCCATCCCCATGCTAATGCATGGCGGTGGAAGCATCATGCTTTGGGAATATTGTCCTGGGCGGGTACAATTCAGGGAAAACAGCTGGAGGTGGCGTTCACTTTCTAATCAACAAACATAGTACCAGACATAGTAGTGATGTACCACTGAAAATCCCAATAAAACACAAGAAAGTTTGCTGACATGACAAAATGTGAGTAAAAAATTCAAAGCATAGGAATAGTTCAGCAACACACTATAAATTCACCTCACACTTTATTATGTGCATGTTAACAAGCAAAGATAATTAATTACGTAACTGGGTTATTATTATCTCCTTTTTGCGGCACACAGCAGCCACACTGTGTCACCTGGTTTCTGCAGTTAACTGTCCACCTGTCTGCAAACTGCCTGGCTGACTGTAACCATGGTTACAAGCGAGCTGGAAGAAGGTTCCAGAACCCTCGCTTGGGATCTCTTGTGATAGGCCGTTCACGCGATGACTTTAAAACCCCCCAAAAGGCCCAACATAAGTGATGACGCTACCTCTTTTATAAGCAGAGCCTCGCCGTGTTGAACTTCATAAATTTGGAGCACCCCTGTCCCCCTGGCAAAGTTCCCCAAGCAGACGAACTTGGCGCTGCACGGAATCCATTTGCTGTCGAACACCGTGTAGTTCAGACTCTTCTGAATGTGTGCGATAATCTGAGGCTTTGACAGGGGCGAGGACATCTTCTGAAATACTTTCTAAAAGGGCCGAGAATCTGTTGGAAAACGGATATCTCCACGCCAAAACAAAATAAAAGCGAGGATCCTCCCACAGAGCTCGTTGCTGTCTGCAGATATGCCAGACTGTATATTTATATGTGCAGTAAATATCGTCTGCTTACGGGCATACATAATTCGGCCAATAGACATTGATAAACGAGACTGGATTATAGAAACGCGTTCTGAGTTGTATTTTAAATCATAAACGTGTTCAAGAATTTCTTAACTCCACAGGCGCTGATGACGCGGCCGTTTGGGTCCTTTCCATCGCACCTCATGCCTCTGTGGCCACAAGCCTTCCTCGGTTCTCTGCGCAAAGCAGGATTTTAAAACACCGTCTGTGGTAATGGACGCCGAAAAAGCTCCTGCTGTAGACGCTGAAGTGACCGGGGAGAGTAAAGATGGAGCAGAGGCGTTTACGAAGGTGAAGTCTAAAAAGAAGAGCCAGAAACGTAAACGTGAGCAAGACGGAGTGGACATGGACACAGAGGAGAGCGTGGCCATTAAACGGCCGCAGTTTCCACCGATTTCCGGAGACAAATTACGGGTAATTACCTCCATTTGCGTCCGTCACATGTATGTAAATAAAAAACAAAACAAAACAAAAACATTTTAGGCACTGTTGTGTTTTCAGTACTTTTAACAAGTTTTTTTTGTGTGCGTCCCCTTTAAAACGTGCGCATGCGCACATCGTTCTTCAGACCTATTTGGAGAAACTACTAATGGCGTATCCATCGCTAATGACGTGATGACGTCTCGAACAGAACCGAGACATTAAAACGATGAAAACAAGCCGGGCGACAAATAAACAAAACAACTAACCTATATCTAAATATGCATGGTAATGGTGTTACCATATACAACTATATAGACATAATGTAGTTATGCTAGTTGTTTTTATTGCAGGATTTTATTCACCATTCTGATAAATGTATTACTATTATCTCTTTAATATTTTTGATCATTTTATCTATGTTTTTTTTCTCCAACATATTGCATATTATCTCTTTCAGCCAGGTAAACAAACACCATTATCCATTTTGTGTCTTTAAGTTCAACTACTTTGACAGTGTATGCAAACAAAACTACCTATGGCAAATGTTTACCTAAAAGAAATCCATAAATCTGTTTGTGTCCTGAGATTAGAACGATTATGTTAGCGAGTTAATGAGTGATGGATTCAGCACAGATTCCTACTCACATTTTTAAGGTGACCTTATTTGGATGTAACGTTATCTGTGGTGTGTGTGATTCAGGGAGCAGATGAGATGCGTAAGATCGCCGTTCCGGCTCACAGATACACGCCGCTGAAGGAGAACTGGCTCAAGATCTTCACTCCCATCGTAGAGAACCTGCAGCTTCAAGTGCGTTTCAACCTCAAGAGCAGGCACGTAGAAATCAAAGTAAGTCCAGGCGTGGCGGCAGCACTGATTTGAAGTGACGTGACCTTCACTTGAGGTTTTCATTTAGTTTTCTTTGTCCGTTTTTGTGCATTTTGTGTTCTCAGACGTGCAAAGAGACGCAGGAAATCAGCGCCCTCACGAAAGCGGCGGATTTCGTCAAAGCGTTCATCCTCGGCTTCCAGGTTGAGGTGAGTGCACGGGTGCTTTACTTAAAGTCTGCAGTCGGTGCAAGAAATGCTACAACAAGCTCAGTATTGATCAGCTGGAGTTTAGCCGACAGTCGTCCCGTTTTGGAAGTCGAAACCTTTGAAGGTTGTGATTTCACGTTTGTAGGGCTCCTTGGAGTCTTTGACGTTGAACCCGCTGGATTTCTGCCAGTGATGTAACAGTCGCCCTTCCTCTTCCCAGGATGCCATGGCGCTCATCAGATTAGACGAGCTTTTCCTTGAAAGCTTTGATGTCACAGACGGTGAGATTGTGAAACCCGAGGCCGTCTGTCTGCTCTCCTACTCTGCACCTGTTTGCTCTCCAGTTCCTTTGCAACAGATTAACCTTTTTGTCGTTTTTCTTTTTCTTTTCGCAGTAAAACCTTTGAAAGGCGACCACTTATCCAGGGCCATCGGGAGAATAGCAGGGAAGGGAGGAAAAACGAAATTCACCATTGAGAATGTGACAAAGACGCGCATCGTTCTGGCAGAGACGTATGTGATCCAAGTTGTGATTTGCCCATCACAGTTAAACCTTTGTGATTTATTTTTTTATTTTTTTTCCCCCAATATGTGTGTATTTAGAGTTTTTCTGTGTGTCTCAACAGGAAAATCCACATTTTAGGTTCTTTTCAGAATATCAAGATGGCCCGAACAGCAATATGTAACCTGATTTTAGGTAAGCAGCCGATCATTTAACATTTAGATCAAAACTCTAAATGCTGGAAATGACCTTTAAACGCCACCCCCCCCCCCCACCTCTCAACAGGAAGTCCACCTTCAAAGGTTTACGGTAACATCAGAGCGGTGGCCAGCAGGACTGCGGAGAGATTCTGATTGCCTGCTACGCGCCTTCCTCTCCGCCCTTTCTGTAACTGCGATGAGTTGAGCTCACGGACTGGCGTTCGGGATGGGAAGCCGATACGTACATAAATTTTGACAAACCGTGTTGGTCTCTGGAAGTATGAGTTATGTAAATAAATATAAAAAAAAATAAAGGTTTATTTCTGTGACTGAATGTTTTTGGCAGATAAGCAGTTTTGAGGATGAGGATTTGATTAATGATTAGGTTTAGACTGAATAGTGACGCTTGCAGCATCATCTATCGGTGGTGTAGATCAATCATGACAGGACACAACATGTGGGTTATCCACCTCCTACAGCAGAATGTCAGCCTAACAACTGATGTGACATTTAACCTTTACTTTCCTCATTTGTTTACCGTTCTCGTGTGAACATTAATGAGAATGCAATTCATTTCAGGCTTTATTTTTTATTCAAACGCTTCTCATTTTAATAAATGTATGCAATTAAAATCCACACAAGGCTCAAATAATTACATACATTTTGGATCTTTTATTACCTTTTTATATGTAATATTTTCAACAGGGTTGAGGTTCGGGCTATTACAGAAGTTTAGCTTCGTTCTTCTAACAAATCAGTTTTGGATCATTGTTCTGTTGGAACACACAATTGTATGCTTGGAAACAAACCCTACCGGCGAGACATCCTGTCAGAATAATGAGAAACTTGGTGACGACGCAGTTTCACCAGTGACTTGCTAAACAATTTTTGCAAACTATTGTATTGGACAATGTTCAGCTCATAAGTTCACCATACATTTTGTCCTCTCGATTGCTTTTGTTAAAGGGCAATGAAGTCGTATGTTGCAGGAATGTATAGAGCAGTAAATCAAGAGCTTAACTCTTTGACTCAGCTCTCTCTTTACCATGAGGAAGTAGTACAGCTCTTGCATCAATGTGGACGTCGCACCAAACAGTTAATCACAGCTCACTTCCCCCCTCGTCTTCCTGATCTGACGAAGGCGCTTCACCGTTCTCCGGCTCAAGACCGTAGCCCCAGATTTGGAGGTACTGATCCTTAATCCGGCCGCGAACCGCTCCAGTGGAAGCTGGAGATCAAGACCTGATGAAGCCAATAGGACAAGATCGTCTGCAAAGAGCAGATCCTGTCCTGAAACTGTCTGTAAAAGTTATAAGCAGAATCTGGGGAGAGGTCAGCGTTGGTAGAGTCCAACTTGCACCGTAAATGACTTACCAGAAAAAAAAAAGACCCATGAATATTTCAACTAAGTCTTTCTTTAGAAGTCAGAATGAGGGGAGGAAAACATGTTACTTTCAACATTTCAAAGTTTATTTAAATTTTATTTCATTTTCATACAGTATCAAGTTTCCAACAGTCCCACAGCATAATATGCAGCATGCAGAAAAAGGAAAAAAAAAACAAACAAAAAAAGGTTCTCAAACTTAAAATCTTTTCAGATATTCCCACGCAAACTAAAAAGAACCCAATTCCCTCAGAGAAAAAAGTAGCACTTACAAACTAAAGCGCGGTCTGAACTATACAGAGAACAGAGAGCCAGAACTGCATTTAACAAATACTTATATACAAAAGAAAAAAAAAAAAAAAAAAAATTTTTTTAATCAAATTTCCCCTTTAAGCTGAGTACAGTGTGTGGCAGTTTGAGACAGGATCAGATATGCAACTTTTACTGGAATCGAAGCATCTTGCTGACCCGGGTAAAATACAAAAAAGTTACATGTAGTTCAGTTCATTTGGATTACCGCTCATAATATGTGTACATTTACCAAAGTTTGGCAACATCCATATTGTATACCGTAAAATTCTTAAATATATTAACATCACCATCCATGTGTAAACAAGAGTTTTATTTCAAAAAATTGATCTACATGCACAACAAAAAAAATAAAATATACTTCCATGTCATGCAAGCACAGGGAGGCCCAAAGCCGTGCAGAGCTCAGGGATGGGGAACAATAGAGCACTCCAGATCTGACTGAGAAGTCCTGTTAAAACTAGCAGTTGGCCTCCAAAGCAAAACGGACATCTATCCCAATGCTGTTAATAGTAGGAAGCATTTTTCCCCTTGGAAATAAAAAAAATAAAAATAAAAATACAAAAAAATAATTTGGTTGAATTTAAGGTTTTGTCTTTTGTGTTTTTGTTGTTTCCTATTCCTGCTTGAATCAGCAGGTTTGGAAAAAAAGAAAGATTGGGGGAGAGAAAAACAACATGATTGTGAGAGAAAATAATAGTAATAATAATAATAATAAAAAAAAAGTGGGAGTGGAAGCCAACTTTTGAAATGTACACGCTCCAGATAAAAACAGAAAATCCTAAAAACTAGTCTAGCGCCATTGCACACCGATCATGCTAATGTGTTAAAGTTTAAGTGTTTTTGCGTTGAAGGAAACTGACCCGTCCTGTGCTGCACCCAGACATTTCAGAGGCAAAGCCTTCCTCCTCCTCCTCCTCCTCCTCCTCCTCCTCCTCCTGCTGCTGCTGCCCTTCCTCCTCTTTCTGCGGTTCGATAAGATGATCACACATTGTTTACCTAATATACACATATCGGTTTTTTTTTTCCTTTAAAAAAAAAAAAAAAAAAAAAGACAACAAACGACAACTGCTGCCTGCAGGTAAGTCTCTTAAGTTGCTTTATCCTTGTACAAACAGCCTAAAAATCTCTCAACTGTTCTCTCTCGGTTCTTCGCCAAAACGTCATCCGGCATGTTCTGCTAGCGTCACGGAAAAAAAAAAAGAAAAAAAAAAAGCATGATTTCCACTACAGTTCGATAGCGAGTGCTTAACTATTCTTTGCATTGGAGATTGTCATTATGGATGCGCAATGCTTTCTTCACGAGTAAACCACGTTATCAGCTTGCAGCCATGACTGGTTTAAGTCTTTTTTTTTTTTTTTTTTTTTTTTTTTGTTTGTTTGGTTTTTTTTTTGGGGTTTTTTTTGTCCTTTTTCTTTATCTGGAAAGACATTTTCTTGGCATTAATTGAACCTAGCTAGAATCTCATGATCGGAAACAGGGATGATGTCCGACAATATAAACACATTCTTACGTATAAATAAAACTAGCAATCTTATTAGAAAAAAAAAAAAGAAAAAAAAAAGACGATGAGAAGCGTCGCCAAGATTGGAAGCTTTTACTGGTCGGTTCAAACTGAGCGCGGGAGCAAAGAAGAAAAAAAAAAAAAGTTCTGAAATTTTGTTTTGTATTTACGATGCCTCGCAGTCGTGCAGTTGGAAGGAAGCGTCCGGTTTTCCCCTCTGCGTGAATGAATGCAGTGATGATAGTCAATAACGAACTGGTTCTGGATATGTTCTGGTTGGCACTTCATACCCTGCTTTCTAGCTGTACTGCTGCAAGTGTAAATACACTACACATGTCCCCTCAAAAAACAAAAAAAAACAACAAAAAAAAAGAAAAATAAATGCAGATATATCGTTGTATTTTTTCTTTATAAAAGACACCAAAAATAAATATCAAAAATAACAATTACCAAAAAAAAAAAAGGATGAAATACGAACAAGCCAACCAGCCTCTTCACTGCACCCCTCCTCTATCCCCCTTTCCCTCCTTTTTTTTTTTTTTTTTTCTTCCACAACCAGAGATGCTCTTTGCAAATGACCAAATGGATGTCCTTCAGTCTCTTAAAGTGCTACGACCGGGTTATTGCGGATTTACAGTTCAATAACACTTCAAAGTTGGCTTCACGAGGCCCGTGGTTTTTCAAAAGCAAAAAAGAAAAAAAAAAGAGAAAGAGAGAGAGAGAAAAGAAAAAAGCGGCTTCACAGAGAGATTAGACATAAAGAGAGAGAATACTTCCATTGAGTTACACAGAGAGCGTTTTGCCAGACGTCTTTGAGCAGATCTTCGGAGATGGTGGAGAAAAGCGAGTGTTGAGGGCGAAGGAGGGGGATTCAGCGAGCGGAGGGCGCTCACACGTCCACCACCATCTTTTTGTGTATATCGAGGCCGCCGACCACCTGGGGTTGAAGGAAAGGAGGAAGAGACGGAACCGAGGTGAGACGACAAACATTTGAACACGGACGTCTCTGTGTTGGGGAGTTTTCACTCACGGATCGGTCATAAAACCCAAACGGTTTGAAGGCGGCACTGACCAAACAGAGAAACGTGCTCGTGTTTATGAAACAGACCGGCAGCGAGTTGGGCACCACTGCATGAAGGTTTTAATACGTTTTGAGGTCAAGGCCACAAAAATGCCAGAGTAAAAGCGGGGTGTCTGCAGGTTTCACCAACTCAAATTTCAGACTTTTTAAGACCATTATGAATGAAATTTAAGGCCTATGTCTCCACAGAAACCGTCCAGCCATCGGACGATAAATTTGCACTCACCCGTGATGAACGCAAAAAAAAAAAAGGTTCGGTAACTCGCTGTATGTTGGCACCTCCGCTGTCTTGAGCCACAGAACTCAAGAAAGACATGTGTGACTCAAACTTTTACCAAAAAGTCCCACAATACGTAGAATCAACGCAATTTAAATTTTGTAAATATGGTTAACATATTTAAGGACAACTTACTTTTTTTTTTTTTTAATTTAAGAGATCTTAAGGCCTTAATTTCACATAAACCTAAGACTTTTTATGGATGTGAGGACACCAGGCATCGTTGTTAAAAAGGCCGCACGGTTAGTTTCTAAAAATGTTTTAAGAGCTTTCCCATCCAACTTTAATTTCTTCTGATTAAATATTTAAGTGAAATATTTATCAGCTGAAGTTGGGGATTTCTTTTTAGCTTCAGCGTGCAAATCCTTTCATTTTACATCAAGACTGTGGAACTTTATTGACTTTTTATTGGGCTCGCTGTCGCACAAAGTGTCTCAAATTAAGATCTTGTATGGAGCTATGCAGGACTTTACGGCCTGAAACGAGAATTATTAAGTTTAACTCAACTTTTTTAAGACAGTTTAGAAAGTGCCTTGTCCATCAAGCAGCTGGCTAAATAGATCAACTGAATATGATATCCATTTGCTGTACTTTCAGGGTTAATCTAAGAAGCAACAAGCAATAATGTTGTCTGTGCACTAAGGAAATTTACCACTACAAATCTATTTGCTTTGGAAAATTTGAGTGTTTAATTTAAATGTTTGCACAAGTTCATGTTAAGTAAAGAACCATATAGCATGTCTAGCATTTTAACAGCTCTACTCGCTTGAGTAGGAATAATTGTTGCTCTATTGTTTGACACTGAATAGATAAAAAGTAGGAAGTGGTTTTAGTAAACCGTAACATTCTCATTTCAAGGTTAGCAGCTGATTCTCGACACCAAGCAGCTTCAAACAGACGATGAACGTTTTGGGTGAATACACCAGAAATGTACAAATCTACACACAAAGACCAGATTGGACTAGAAAACTTTGAACAACAAATCAAAGTTTAAATCACACCACTAGCAGGTTAAATTTACTCACAAATTTAAATGTGAGTAAAATCACTTGTGGAAAAAAAAAAAAAAAAGAAAAAGATGTAGATGCATTTGTTGCTTTTTGATGAGAATCGTCACTTCTGGTTAAACTGAAAACAGGTTATGAAGCTTTAGCGTAGTTTACGACCCAAACGTTAAAGGATATACTGAAGATAATGAAGTAGAGAAGTTCTGCTTTTATGTGTGTGCGTGTCTGTTAACGCACAAATCAAAAACTGATAAGTGAGGGTAAGAAAAACCCAAATATAAAAGGTCACATAAACACGAAGCAACACAAGCCCACCATTGCCACATCCGGGTTGTAAATACTCAAAACCTTGTTTTACTACCAACACCCTTCAAACTCGAGCTTTATCTATATACTTTTTTTAAACAGATTCCCTAACAGAACTGCTCAGACCAAAACAGTGATAAACTCTTTGAAGCGTGAAATGTTTGAGGTGCACTTCTTTTCCTGCACTGTTCCCAAAATACACCCTGAAAAGGACAGCGAGCCGTTTTAGTTCAAGGCTCTGGGGATCTAGCTGTCAAATACGGACCCTGAGTCTGTCAGAGCCAGATATGGAGCCTTTCATTTCAGAACCTGGCTCGGAGCGAAACCGGTTCCCTCTGGGGGCTGCCGAGAGACGAGCCGGTGGATGTGGCTTTTCAAAAAACGAGAACACCCACCGCGTTCAGACAGCTGTCTTTGCCCCTTTGATCTGAAATTGGATAGTAGAGTTTTAATTTCCAAAAGGCCGGATTATAAAGCAGAACGACAGGAGAAGTCGCTGGTTTTAAACAGCATCTTTCCAGTCTCCCCACAGCAGCAGCAGCTCCTCCGACATGAGCAGTGCTCGCTCGCTGAAACCCAGAGCCTGTTGAGCCCCAGCAAAACAACAACAATAAAAAATAAAACCCGGCAGTCTTTCCACAGATTTCTTTCCCCTTTGACCTTTTGCCGCCTCCGCAAATCGGCAGGATCAGCAGAAACGTCAACGCTCCCCTCTGAAAACCCCTCAGGAACGCTTCGACTTACTGCACAGAACTCTTCGAAGGATATCCTGCCGTCTCCGTCCTTGTCTGCGTTTATAATGGTCTTGTCCACGATCTGCTGGAGCTGCGTGTCCTTCAAGTTGTTGCCCACCATCATCTTCAGCACCTGGAAGAGCTCGCCGTTGGAGATGTAGCCGTCCTTGTCCATGTCGTAAATCCTGAAAGCGACTGCGGTTCGGAACGTGGCGCGAAAAGAAAAAGGGAAAGCGCAAGTTAGTCATGTACGTTTTACTTATCGTTTAGAAATGCGTCTTTGATGGTGGAGTAAAAGGTCCTGATTAGAAAGGATAAGCTAAACAGATAAAAAAAAGTCTCCTTTTGAGTAACAAAACAGACACATGGCTTTGTGATAAGATGGCCTGAATTGAGCAGATTTACTTACATCGGAGTTTCTGTTCTTTGTCTCCCTTGACGCTGAACTGTGAGACTCCTTCAATAAACTCTGAGAAGATTTAAAAAAAGAAGTACGTAAACTCAGGCTCCACCAGAACATCACAGACATCTTTTACCATTGCTCTACGAAATTCAAAGCTCAACCCAGACTCACATCTGGGAATAATTTCACACAAATAAGGCACAAACATAGGAAGGCAGTTTTACGTTTTTACAAATTGCTCATGTTTTTGATTTCCAAACTTTAAGGACTAATTTTTTCACCTAAGTTTCAATTATGGGACTAAATGCCAAAGGTTTAACAGAGAAATTTAATGGGAGTCATTTACTAACAGAATAAAATTCCCTTAGCTGTGTTTTGATATGACTTATTGATAATTTAGCCCACATGTTTCCAGTTAAAAACAAATATATTCTGCAGCTTCAAGGACTGGGTCATGCCCCACTGATTGTAAATGTTAACATCCATTGAGGCACTGCAGCCATGATTTGTGCTGTACTAAGGGTTTTTTTTTTACTGAAAGTAATTCCTCCTTGTATAAACAGAGAGAATAATAATAGTTTTTTCCTGTAGACGAATGATATGCATGACAATTTTGCCCTAAATCTTAAGAAAAAAAAAAAAAAAAACAGCACCAAAAGAAATACAGCTAACAAATGTAGTTGTGTTTAAAAATGTAAAAAATACACCCAACGTTTGGAAAAAATAGAAACTATGTTGTCCTTTCAACATGTGGAGTTTTTCCAGACTGATTCTACTTCATTTAGCATTCATTCACCTGAGACTCCTGAGATGTGCAGTTTGCATTCTAGGATCCTTTAGCCACAAAAACATGTTAGGCAAAGCTTTCTATTTAAACCAAAAACAAATCTTTCAGCCCCAGAAAGCCATATCTGATGATAGATGAAGCTCAAAACAAAGACCAGACCAACATTAGAGCTGAGAATTGGTCATCAAACCCTCCGGCCGGGTCTGTGGCTTACCTTTAAAGTCCACCTCTCCGTTCCCGTCCGTGTCGAATATGTCGATAACCCTCTGCACCAGCGGGTTCTGTTGCAGCTCCGGCAGAGACATGAATTCCTCCACGCTGAGCGAGCCCGAGTTATCTAGGTCGAGTTTCTTAAACCTCTTCCCTAGCCTCTTAATCTCATCAGCATCGACTGAACAAGGAGAAAAAGAAAAGAGACGGACAAAGGGTCTGGATGAGACATTGTCCTTGTGGGCATCTGACCAAAGTTCTAGATTATCACAGCGGTTTTGAGCCGCGATGTGTGAAAGCGTTGGATTGACATTGTGTTGACAGCCTGAACACAAGGAACAAAAAACTGGAGCACCGATCTGAAAACATTTCAAACAGAAACAAAACTGGATTTTTATGCAAATGATACCCTTGACAAAACCTGCATATCATGAATCTTACAAGTTTTACAAACGGGTCAATGACGACCCGACATAGACAGCCTCAAGCCACAGAACCGCACACACACCACAGCAGCTCGTGGTGCTCCTAGCAACTACTGAAAACCAATGTCTTGCTAGACTGCAAACATTACGGAAACCAAAAATGAGAAGTCCTGCTCTCAACCTAAATCAAGAGAACGTAAAAGGATAAAAAGAAAAAAAAAAAAAAAAAAAAAAAAAAGAATCAAGAAGGATTATGAAATTGTACCTGATTTCTGCAAACTTACAGCCTTTGTTGTCGGTTCATTTTTATTAGACGCCGTTTGGGTGTTTTTTTCTCCAGCCATGAGGGAAACGCCTCGCCTCTCAGGCCGCTATGCTGAGCAATAAGCCAGGAGTAATCCAGGAGCAATAACGCAGTCTGTTGTTAATTACTGTATAAGCTCATTCACACAGTCACATGATCACACGAGCCATATTACTTTATGTGCTGTTAAGCTGGGTTCCTAATGGCACAGATCTTCAAAAAGATAGGTGTGGCCATTTAGTGACGTCCATTTTATGACAACAAGGAGGATTGTTCAAAGCTGATATTTTGGCCTCAGCCTTTAGATGTGATTTGAACCAAACGGGAGAGGCTGTAATTGCATGACTCTGCTGTTTTCTGACATGATGCAAGGCAAGGGAGCAGGACGGCGGGTGTGCGTGGTGTCCTGCGTTTCAGCACTCCAGCTACATCAGCTCGATGACTAATCTGCATGTGTTGGAGGAAGGAGAGGAGGAACAAGAGAGGGTGAGAAAGACAGATTGAGAGGGAGAAACTTAGGATGGCCGAAATTGCAACAAACTCAGACTCGGGTGGAAATTTTTTTTAAAACCGGCACCCGGTCCACAGATTTTTTTGGGGTCTCGTTTTTTTTGTCTATGCGAATCGTTTTCCTCAATTTGCCTTTAGGTGCACGATGTTAGCAGAGCACTGTTGTATGAATGTTAGCAAAAGAAGAAGAAGAAAAAAAAAGGCTTTGCTTTAGGGTTGTGATGATTGGTAACAGTCAGTTTTAGCAGGAATCCAACAATACAAATCAACTTTAGCACATCATCCATCTAACATAAGAGAATAAATTGAAGGAAAAAAAAAATGTAAGTATGTGTTTATTTTAATACACCAGTAACGGTCACAAAAACACGGTGAGCATGGCACCATCCATTTCAAACCAATCAAAAGTTAAATTGATGCCACCAATATCTCTATTTTTATTAGGTTGTATTCTAATATTTTTTTAGTGTTCAATTCTGCAGCAATCTGGCTTTTATTTGAAAATCTTTTTTTATTATTATTTTTTTTTTTTAACCTGCGCTTCTCCAGCAGTCATGTTCACGAAACTCAGAACCGGACCCTAAGAAAACTCCTAAAGCGAGTTGTCACCAGGCCCAGAAAAATGCTTTCAGGACAATATTCTTTTATTTTTACGGTCGAGAGAAATAAACCTATCACACTGCTCAGTGGCCTGGAATGACCACTGAGCAGTGGCCTGAGCAGTGGTCATTCCAGTGCTCAGTGGAA
Organism: Poeciliopsis turrubarensis; assembly: GCA_010277015.1. Taxonomy (NCBI): domain Eukaryota; kingdom Metazoa; phylum Chordata; class Actinopteri; order Cyprinodontiformes; family Poeciliidae; genus Poeciliopsis; species Poeciliopsis turrubarensis. The sequence continues at coordinate 1,941,365 of VMRN01000067.1, forward strand.
TGACCACACTTTATTATCATTTCTCCTGAATGATAATAAAGTGTTAGATTATTTGGCAATACATTTTATTAAATGGCTCAAGAGTTTGATAAATATCATAAAGGAGCATTGAGTTCACTAAACTGGTAGAGAAGAGATAAGCTGAGGCCACTGATCCAACAACATAAATCCTTAAAGGACCAGACCTAAAATAAGAACTATTAAAGAGAGAGTTACTATTTCATCAAAAATAAGATCCATTAAGAACAGGAGCTCAAAAGACATTCTCAACATTTCCAATCAAACTATGGGAAATTTAAGCTGTAAAAACCTGATGAATTCAGTTGGTTATACAACAGCTATTTTAGCTCGTTTCAAATATTTCCTTTGTGCATTTGGTAGCAATTACTACGTGTCGCTCTGCATCTAATTTCCATTAAATTTACACATATAAAACATAACTATTAATAGGGAGAGGTCACCAAATTATTTTAATTCATTCGAGGGCATAAATCCACAAACAAGCACACGCTTTTAAAACGGGAAGCTCTTCCCCCCGGGGCTGGTTCTGTCCATTAGGCCCGGTTATCGGAGCTGAGCAAGCGGCTCTTCTTTTGACACAAAACACTTTCTTATCAGCAGCCTCCCGTTTCCTGTTCACAGCAGATGACACCAGCTTAGCTCACAACAGCTGAGCCCGTACATGGAGTATCAATGTTACAGATACAGATTTAGTATTGTACTGTAAATCAAAGCCATGTTCAGGAGAGCCTACTGCACAGCCAAACGTGTCCTTTTCCGACCCGAGGTGTGAGAGTCCATAAGCCTTTCAAGTCCTGGGCATTTAAGCTGAAAAGCACTTCTTACCAAATACGTACTGTGAGTCTGGGGAGTAAAACTTCAGTCAAACTCACTTTATATAATGTGATAAAGTGACATTATATAAAGTAAAACTGAAGTAAAACTTCAGTCAAACTCACTTTATATATAATATGTAGCGAAATTAACATGACTAGAGCTGAAGCTATAGATTATTTGAGTAATAGATTATTCTGACCATTTATCAGATAAATAAAACTGGCACACTTCAGATTATTCATTTAATTATTTAAAAATACTTGAACACAATTCAATTGCTTTTTTTAAAATAATAAACCAGTTATTGCCTAAAATAAAATTTTGCCCAGCCCTTTCTGCTCGACTTAATACAGTGTGATAATGATCTGATTATTTCTTGGGATTAACTGATTAAGAATTGATAGCAAAAGGTGCTTAAAAGCAGGTTTTATTCACAGAATTTGTACCAGGGAAAGCTAAAATTATGCCACTTGAGTTCTGGGTTGAACATTGGTTCAGAGATGACAACGGTTGTTTTTATTCTCTTAAATGAAAAGATTATATACTTACTAGGGTTGTATAATTATATTGATTCTACAATACTTATCGATTTTTTCCACCCTTGGAAGGTATCGATTTCTCATCCGTGAGTATCGATACGTTAAACCATAGGAGTCCACAGGCTTATACCGTCTTTTTAACATATCTGGTTTGTGACGGCGTAGCAGCAAGACTCCGCCTCCCCCAGTCTCACTTTCAACTTGTCGACAGGAGTCGATCACTACGGGGTGAGGCAGAGCCACTCCCCCAGCAGCTAGTAGTAAACAGCTTACGGCCACGGCTAACTCCGGTAGCCAAGGTAGAAAAGCCTTTTTCCCTATAGTCCAAAAGACTTTTTTTTACTTCAAAACACAGCCAAAGTATGTCAAAAAAAAAAAAAAAAAAAAAAAAAAAACATACGTGCAATCATTTGCATATTGAGAGTCTACAGAGGCCGATAATCTCCCCACTCAGCTCCTGGGTCATCGTTGAAACTTTGAGTTTTATGTCAAGTCCACATGAATTAAATGACAGAAAAATAATTTTCTCACTGCATCTTTGATTCATTTGTCCACCTATAGACTGTCAGACTCTGTCCAATCAGAGTCAGGTATTGTGTAGTTTATCAGTTTTCAATTAATTAAATCCAACTCTATGGAACACAAAATGTCACTAAAATCACTGTCCTTCTAAAATCTTTCAGAAAATCATAAAAGTGCATAGAATCGTATCAAATTGTATTGTTTGCCAAATATAATACATATCGTATCGTGATCAGAAAACTGTATATCGTATTGTGATATTATTGAGTCGCTACACTGCTTGTATTCACCTTTACTGTTTATGACGAACCCAATTCTACGAGTTCAGCCTGAGAAAATGTCATCACTCTGAGCCAAACCAATAGAAAGAGGTGAAAACAATAATCTATGTTTTCCACCTAGAAACAAGAAGTTCTTTGCCTAATCTATGAACAGAAGTCAGTTTTCATACATCAGAGTGATGTTCATCAATTCTGTCAGATAAACTCAATTCACATTACCGCCGTCACGCCTGTAAGCAATTCATAAATCGCCAAAGATGCTTGTTTTTGGATTGTGTAAAGAATTATACACACAGAGCCAACAGAATGCAGATGGACTTGAACTAACCTTCGAGTACAAATTGGAATATAAAACAACTTGTAACAGGAATCAGACAGAAGTTACTTCTGTGCATCACTGTTTAGATGCGTTAACTCTTGAACATTACGGCAGAGATGAAACGTCTTTTGGAAAAAAAGGAAAAAAATAAATATCCCACTATATTAAAACTCGGGCTCCAAGATAACAGAAAATACTGTGATATTTCAACAAGGGATACATAAATTTAGCGATTCCGACATAAAATTGTTGAAATGTTAACGAGATTGTTGACATGTTCTGACAAATATGTGAAATGCTATTTAGATGAGCAAACAAACTATGACTACAATACTTGGCTTCAATGAACAATTACAAATGATTCTGAGAAAATAAAAACTGTTCCCTCTCTCTTAAAATAACTTCAGTGTCTTGGCTACATAATACTAAAGCCTACCGCTATTTTGTTTTTAAAGTTAATGAATCAACAGTAACTAAAACCTTCAGGTCAGCTGGTACAATAAATCAATATGTAAATCAAATATAACCACAAAGTAGGTCTTTTAAATCTAACCTCTTTCTTTTAGTGCAACATCATCAGCTCGGAGATGCACAGAAGCAATGAAGAAAATATAAAGAGCTACAACATGTCTGATGCAAATTTTGATACAGCTATTGAGTGGAGAACATCTGAGCACAGCAGCCAGATCCCTTATTGATGTCAGAAGCTGCCAAGAGTGTAGGTACATGTATTATTCATGGCAGCAAGACGACTGCCTTCTCACAGCATGAGTCCCCTTCTCAGTCTCAATCCAACCAGCCTCATGTCTGCCAGCATCAGAGAACCACGTGGCAGCCAGCTCAGCCAAGAAAAACTCATCATTACAGCACTGGATGTGGTGCGTTTTACGACACCACTAAGTTTTCAGGAAGGGACGCTGGTTTCTTGTTTTGGTGTTAGTAGGACTGAAAATATCCCTCGAATGACCACTGCAAAAATGTGGAGGTAAACTCTGACTGTGACGATTATTTTAGTAATCGATTATTCTCCGTCAGGCGATTAATCAATCAAATAAAAAAATGGACCTGTTCTTCAGATCTTTGTATTTAACCACTTAATCACTAAATTTATTGACAATCATTTCAAGAATTCAGTAATCACAATGAATCGCTTCAGCCTTATGTCTGTCTGTGCTTGATTCATATTCTATAACTACATATTTCACCTGTCATGTTGCTGATTTTTGTGTACATGAATGTGATAGAGGACGACCAAAGACGTGGAAAATCTGATCACAATCTGGTGGGGGCCATGAATGTGGGACAAGATGAAATATGCTTTGTGCTAAACTGAGTTAGCTTAGCAAAATATTGAAACATCATAAAAAAAACTTTTTTGTTTTTGAAAAGGCTGCCTCTCCAGTGAACTTAGTATTTACTGTGTAACAATCATCATGTTAAAACTGACGTAGACATGAGGCACTAAAGAGTCAAATAAAAGATTTGGAGTCATGCAAACCACAGGTGGAGCAGCTCAAAGGCTCTGAGAAAAACAACAGCGATTGGAAGGAAATAAAGTCGTGATAACAGAGAAATCCAGGATTTATGATTTCGTGTCAAAGTCGTGAAGAATACAGGTGATTTATTAGGATTATTGACCGACATGCTGTTTCATTCAGGTACTACAAAACCAGCGTTTCAAGTCTTCAACACCTAATGAGAACAAAAACTCTTTACTACAAACACTCAGAAAAACTAGATCTCAGCTCTCTCTCTTTTTCACAAACTGTCCTTGAACCAGATCAATCAAGGTGAGAAACTACAACTGCCTGTAAATAGCCAGAATCTGCTAATACATGAGACGCCCTTTAAGAATGATTAAAACTGCTTATTTTAATAAACACCAAATAGCATAAAAAGCTTTAATATGCCCAGAGGAAATCGTCATAGCACTGCCAAAAAAGATCACATCGATTGCCTTCCTTATCTCTGCTCTTTTAGGTCCAGCTAATCAGCTCCAAGTAAAATAAATGGCCCTTGATTCAGCAGCCAATAGCATGTCCAATAGCACTTTTCTGAATTTTGTCTACCCAACCTGCATTTTTCAAAAGGAAATTCAGGTCTTTATTTTTTTTTTTTTGCTGTGAACCCTCTCTGTCAAAAACAAAAAAAAAAAAAAAAAAAAAAATGTCACGGAGAATAATTTACAATCTGGTCACCGACATCTTCAACAGGAAGCCAATTAGACTGAATACAAGTGTGCAAATGATCGCCATTATACGCCTTTATTTATTTTATTTTATTTTTTTATACAATTAATTTATTTTTCATCACTGGATCTCAATAAGTAGTTTTGTATTTGCATTTTAAATATTTAGGTCTTACATAAGCAAAATCCCTAATGGAGAAAAGCAGTGTTGAAATGCCCTGGATGTACAGCATTAGTTCATATTTCAGTCATCAATTCAACAATATACTATAAAAGGAAAAAGAAAGTGGCAAATATAACAGAACTGCATCATAGCTCATGGTTAAGAGAACAAATCATGAAAATGTCTGATTCGACAACAACCACATGATGCACTTATGCAAGTTCTTCCTACTGTGTGATCAACTAAGCTCAAAGTCTTTCTATTGTCAGGGTTAGAAGTAAGGCGGCACTCCTGCTGAATGCAGAGAAAATCCTACAAAAGCTATTTGAAGTCAAAGGTTTAAATAACTTCTAGTAACGAAAACAACGAAAAAAGTGCAGTCTGAATTTTACAGACAGCTGTGTTCCTGCAGAAAAGTCTGATGAAAAGGTGACAACTAAATGTGAGAGCCAAGAAAGGTAGGAGATGTTCTGTGATTTTTTTTTTTTTGTTGCAACACCTGCTACAGAAAAAAAAGAAAAAAGAAAATCAAAGCAGGAGGGGGTTAAGAAGAAAGTGACTAATACGGTAGTATGCATTTGTGGTCTGCTGTTGTCTCGTTTCCTTGGTTTTTACCGAGAAACAAGAGGCTCAATGATTCGAGACGCAAAATGGACCCCACCGTTAATCGCAAACCTCCTACATAAAGCTGAGGAGAAAGACGGATGTGATTTTCACCTCAGCGTAAGAATTCACACTTCAGCCACACACGACGGCAATATGATGCCTCAACATGTATAAACTGTCAAGTGTAGAAACGGAAAAAGACATGCATGTTCAGATATCTTGCATTATAAAGTGTCTGTTATAAAACAGGATGGAATGATGCGTTTAAAGCCTTGATTTCATTTCGTGCGAAGAGAAGAAATGGGAACGGTTTGCATCATCAGAGGCTCCTCACACCGCCATGCTAATGAGCAGCTCTGAGGGACACCCGATGTAACTGAGATGATTATGATAATCTCATATAGTCTAACACGGAGCGTGCGCGCACACACACACACGCTTTCATAAATGCTGTATGCACCCACAACAGTGTTACTAGGCAACGGGAACCCATTAGCCCCCAAGGTAGCCCACATCCACACGCAGACACACACTGAAAAGAAACACTTAAACAATTGTTCAGAAGGGGAATGCATGAAAACACGTATGTGTATATATATATATATATATATATATATATACAGAGAGAGAGAGAGAGAGCGAGCACCGGTCTCTGAGAATGAGTCGTTTTTCACAATTATTATATTATTATAAAAGCGACGGCAGTAACATGACGAAGACCCCTGCAAGTCGTCTGGCTGATAATTTACATCCTGATCAGCAAGATAACCCTGAAACAGCCGAGCAATTCGAGGCCCAACCGCTGCAAAGCAGAACCCAGAAAATCGATCCGTTTCCACTATCTGAGTAATTATATATATATATATATATAAAAAAAAACCTCATTGCTCCAAAAAGTGTCATTAATGATTGCGTCCTCCTAAGTATGCTAAGCCCTTAAACAGTTCACCCTGCACATTGATGGAGACATGTGACTCCATTAGCGGCCAGCCGGCCTGAATCGAGACGGGTGTTGGAAAGAGGAAGCAACATGGAAGCTGCAGTGTGACTGAAAATAACAGCCTTGTTCTGTGTGGCTTTCCAGGCAGCCAAGATGAGGCATGACGGTGGGTAAACATGAGAAGGTTACATGCACAGCCCAGTAATTACATGGGTTTGACACATGACACTGAGCCAATTAGCATAATGGGGTTGGGTTGAGTAAACGAGGGTGTAGCAATCATACTGAAGGACACAAAGGCAGGATGTAATATACACAACGTACTTGTCAAAATTGACCATGTTCAAATTACAGACTAGATTTTTTTTTTTTTTTTTTTTTACAACCCAAAATCTCCATTTAGTTGGGTTTTCTTACGTGTGTGTTTGTTTGAAAGTCAGATTTTAACTCAAACCGAATCTATAATAATAAATATGGACTAAATCGTCTATATACCTTGGTGTTGTTGGTAGAAGTTCACAAAAAATGGAGTTGGATGCTTTGTTTGACATCTAAACTTACAAATGTCAGATTGTAACTCATCTAAAAGGAATTAAGAGGCTGAAAAAGGACAAGAGAATGCCCTTTGACCTTCAAAACAGAGCAGTTGATCTCCAGGTTGGCAATTGACAGAATCTACACTTCTAATGTTGCATACACAAAACGACTCGTTTTTATACAAATCTTATTTGGACTTTGAAAATTATCCAAGCTTTTTTCTTACTCAAATGATGTCTCATAATTGTAAGATGCTGTCGAGTAAAAACATGTTTTTGTTTCGTTACCATGACTATGTTCTAATTATTAAAAAAAACAAAATAAACAATTATTGTCACCAGGACCTAATACTCCATTGTACAACTCAATAAGAAGACTTCACATTCAAACCAAACGACTGGCTTAAGTTGGCTTGAACTGAGCAGACCCTGGATTTCAGAATCAGGCCATTTCTGAGGCTAAATAAAGCAACTAACACACAAACACACACCCTGCCACATTAACTAAGTCTTATCTGACACAGGCCAGCGATGACACCAGGCTGTATAACCTGGATTGCATACTACAGCTCCGGCACTTTGTGCATTAGGCTGATTGTGCCGACTGCTCTGATAACATACAGTTTGCTTGCATGGGCCGAACTGAGGACACAGCAGGGCACAACATTGATGGTGTGTATTTATAGCAGTTCCATCACCAGAAAACCCCCAACTCTCCACCCCCCGCTCAGTCGGCGGCTCACCCCCACCCGCCCTCAGGGAAACCCCTAGCAACAAGGAACTCCAACACGCTGCCTGCTGTTTTATTTTTATTTTGGATGGCCGCAGCCCGAGCCGCAGTGGATCTGAAGCGCGCTGCTGCGTTTCTGTCAAAGCACCTTGCATTTGTGAGTGGGCATGCTTTTAAGCAAAGTGTGTGCTGAAAATGTGTGGATGTGCGTCTTTTATGCCAAAATATGCATGTTTTTACTAGTGGGCTATTAAATTCTGTCAGTAAGGGTACAAGTACTGCGCCGGCAAAAGCAGGCCTTCAAAGCTTCCCTCCTCCCACTTTTTACATAAATCAGTCAAATCGAGGTGAAGCGCAAAGAAAATATTCCCGTTTATGTGGTTGACATCAATACACAGAGCTGAGGAGGGAGTGACTGAAGGTGAGAATTTATTGGTGAACGTCATTTTAAGAGCGGTAACCTGCAGAAGGACGGATTTCTCCAACTTGTTGGAGTTCACAGTCAGGGCCCGCCTGTCTGCGCATTTGAGAAGTTGAATAGCTGTTGAGGCAACCAAGATGGGCAAAGACAAGGATATAGGGGTTATTGTATTGTTTATCATTTATCACAAGAAATTTTGATGCCACAAATTCCAATTAATGATGTGTTGAACCCCCAAAACTGTCCATATTATCATGATCAATAGTTTTTCTATTTTCTCCACCGTTTGCTCATTGAAAACCATCAGTAAAATACCAATAAATTTGAAAACACAGCTTCTTTGTGAAGCTTAATGACACAAATCACTTCTTCACGTGACTAGTAGGTATATTTTTCAAGATTAGTATTTGTGTTTATAGGGCTATAATTGCTGTGTCTTGCAGTCACACTTACCTAAAAAAGAAGTAACGTATAGTTATTGTCACTTAATGTTATCTCAATAGTACCACAAAATAAGTTCATTTCGCCCATCTCCATAAGAATTTTCAAAAAACATGAAAGATTAGAGAAAGATCCATACTAATATGTAAAAATGATGCAACGGACACCTTTAGTATTTACCCGTTTGGAACTCAAAGAGATCCATAATCACCCTCTAAATAGGAATATGTTAAAATTTGGTGTTTTTATTTTATTTGCTAAATTTGGAGTAGCTATTTCCAGGCTCATACAGAACACTTAAGAACAAGGTGTCATGGCGCACGGCTAGTTGCTGGAGTTACAGCAGAGCTCATGGAGAGAGAGAAGAACACGCATAATAAAAAAATAAAACTTGAAAGCAGAATGGTCAGAGATTTGATTGGTTGAGCGTTCAGTCAAGCCTCATTTGAATCCCCCCCTCCTCTCTGTGGCGCCCTAATCCGGAGGGATGCCTGGGAGGCCAGGCCGGCCAAGGTCCTGTCCCCCACTAAGTATGGACAAGCTAGAGTGTTGTCCTCTTCAAAGCCCTGCTCACTTTACCAAGACATATCACTCTCAAAAAGTTATGAAAACATTTGCACATTCTGCAATGTTAGCAGCACAAACTTTAACAGATTTTATTTGTAAATGCCGTGATGGACCAACACAAAGAGCATTGATGCGAAGCAGAAGGAAAGCAAAATGAATGGCTTTCAAATATGTCAAGTAAATGTTTGTGTGAATGTGCTTTTAGCTCCCGAAGCACACTCCATGTGCTGATGTTGCTAAGAGAGCATCTGCAGACTAAACATATTACTCGTTAAACTTTGAGACAGCAATGTGGAATTTATGACTAGACTTTGACTGGAACTTTCTTACACACTGATCCGGCTTGATCTCCACTGTAGCTCAGTTTGTGAGTTTTGTATCACTGTCCTGTGTTAAGGTAAACCCTTACCAACAAGTCTTTTATAGCTGCCAACAGGTTTTCTTTTAGGATTGTGGTTTCTGCAGGTTTTGCCAACTCAGATTTAAGACTTTTTTAACACCACTATGGATGGAATTCAAGACCTATAGATCTCAAAAGACATGTACAAAATTTGTCCAACCAATTGACGATAGATTTTTATCCAAGATAGACGCAGGAATCCTGGCTTGCTAGTTAGCTAGCAAGGGTATGTAAGCAGTGAGTCATGCACTGCAATGAAGATGTTTGCGTGACCAAAACATTCACTTGACAGAAAAGTTCCGCTTGAAAGGAATACATTGAATACACACAATTAAATAATCCTACTAGACCTGTTATTAATGTATTTAAGGCCAACCTACATTTTTCAATGATTTTAAGGCATTTCAAGGCCTTAATTTTGGATAGATTAATTTAAGACATATTTTAACTCAACTTTAGCTTCATCAATCTTCCCATCAACTCTGGCAGGTTGCCCCAATCTGCTGGGGAGATTGAGATAACCTGTCGGCGAGTGACAGACGCATCGCCAAGAAAGACGAAAAATGCTAAAAATGTGAGATTACTTAAAACTACATTTAAAAAAAACAGTTCATGGTGTGTAGTGCAAAACAGAATACAAGTTTCACAATAGCATGTCGTGAAACACCTCAGAAGGAAACATCCACTACAGTACATGCATTGAGCTCATCCTGGCTGCTCACAGCTGACATTTTCATTCTCTTTGGAAAAAAAAGAAATTAGCTTGCCAGAAGGAAACATATTTTGATTAACACTGCATGTTGTGTTCGAGAATAAAGAAGTGAAAAAAATTAAATGTGATTATCGGTTCTTCACATAGTATATTTTATTTTAAAAAAGTATTTTCATACATCAAATATGAGACTTCAAGTGAAGTGTAATAAAAAAGAAAGATTTGATTTTACTAATGCCTCAACTTAAATTAGCTTTTTAAGTTAACGTGAATCTTTTTTATTTCTCTTTTGTTTTTACATTTAAAAGAAGGTTTTTTTATACTTCAAACTAAAAATGATGTTTTTCTGGCATTGCATTTTAAGCAGTAAAATTCCTGTTAAAATAACCAAACAGTGTTTTTACTACCATTTTCACTTTCACATGTTTCCTTTACTAAGTTAAGTAGGTACGACACAGCAATTGTCAGAATAATCAATAGAATAATTTATTAATATCATAATTTGCGTTAAATTTCTCAACAGTTTTACATCAGACCTTTCTGTGTGTTGCTTGGGTCTTCATAATCGATCTTTGTTTAACAAATGTTCTCCAATACTCTGAAACTTTCAACGATAAAATGTAATTTTTAAAAAAGTGGTATGAATAATTCTGCACAGTATGTGGCATAAGTCTATAATGAAAGTTGAGCTGGTGTTTCATAAATCCCAAAGCAACAGGAACTAATAAAAAAAACAACTTTGAGTATAGAGAACCAAAAACTCCATCATAACAAAAAACAAATAAATAAATGAAACTTAGCTCCTTTGCTCTGATCAATAGCACAGCATAAGATTACCATTTGGGAGAATATAGGATGTTTTTCCACACTTCTGCCTCCTACATGCCTTTTAAAACTGTCTCTGCAGCTATGTTCAAAGCCCTGATGTAAAAATTACTGATGGTGTGAATGACTGATGAGGTCAATCTATATCGAGTCGCAGTCCCTAAAGACCACCTACACTGCATAGGCACCAGCCACCATCTGCATGCTCATTAAAATACATGCAGTGGTGGAGCCTTCAAGCTGGTTATTACCAATATTAAACTGTAAAGAGAGTATTCTGCAGCACAAAGAGGATGCTTCAATAAAAACAGATGTATAACAGAAATTATTCAAACCCATGTGCAAATTCAATAATGGGGAATAAGCAAATTACCCAAGGGAAAACAAAAAAGCAAATAGGATTTTATCCAAACGCAATACTAAATTGTATTTTCAACAGCTTCAAAATTATAAGATCAATTACAAATGAATTGTTTCAACAGTGCTTGAAGGAGGATCCCCTCAGATGCCTGGACTCTTGACTGCAACATTTCACTGCTTGTTAGGAATATGGTTTAAAAACAAAAAAAAGGCCTAAAAGTTCAGGATGCCATTAAATTGCCAAAACAAGGAAAATGATTCAAAAAGTCCCTGAAAATCCCCTAAAGAGTAACCTGGAAGTTGCAGGAAGAGGAAGAGGAGGAAACACTGACTGATTAGTTCTGTAGCAAGACTTAATGCCAGCAGTGAAGCACGGTGATGGCACAGTCATGCTCTGTGCCTGAATTCAAGGGAATGAAAGGTGTTTTGCTCATGGGTGAGGTGCAAAAACCCAGAACTAAACATTGTCATCATGAAGGGATTGAATAGTTTCAATTTAGAAAACTCTTCTTGATCGATTACAAACAATAATAAATCAATTAATGTTGATTTATTGCCAACTATACCAATTCTATAACCGGAAATCGGTATAATTGGTCAATTATAGACGTAGAAAGTAAAGGTTGTGCAAAAGAATAAATGTATTTAATTTTCTCAACTTTACTCAACAATTTTGTGCCTCAATATATTAAAAAACGCAAAAGTAAAACAACACCGTTTGCTTTCAACATGGTGGCAAAATGCACATCATCATCTGGATCCATGATGATCAACAATAAAACAATATTACATTAGCTTGTGCGCTCTGCAGATACTGAGCAAAGTGTCAGTCCGCTGTGTGAAGTTACATAACAACTGGAGTAGGCAAAGACAGGAAGGTTGCCTTCCATATCTAAACCAAAAGAGATTTAACATGATGGAAAATTTCAGTACTAATTCATATCTGACAGTTGTTTTGTTTTTGTTTTTTTTAAAAAACCATGATATTTTTGAAGAACTAAACATTTACTCAATAGACTATTCTAAAAGAAAACTAAGCTAATAAAATGCTACTAAAGTTAATCACAGTTACATAGATCATAAGATCGTTAAATATACACACAAAGAACTGCTTGTGCTGTAATGAACATCAGCTCATTCTTTAAACACCCTGCATTCAGGCTCCCTTTGCTAATAACACCCGAGGTGACACGGACGCATCGATATGAGCATTTGGGCAGATGTCAATATCTGATATTAATATTGTTATGTTGACCTTAATACAAATGTTGAAGTCAATCTGTCATGCAGAGGAACTGAAGGCATAAAAAGTAAAAAAGCGGTAAGTTGGTCAAGTTGAGAAAGAACTGTAATAAAACTAAATATATATGAATATCTTAAGTATTCTTCATAAAAAATTTTCACTTTGTTCCAGAAAAACCAAAATATTTATAATCTTGTCTGCTAGCCCTCCAGATAAAAACAATGGAAGCTGTAAATATTATAAATGATAAATAAAGACGAAGCAAAGAATAAAAGTACTTACAATGTGAGCACATCTCCAGGGGGTAACTGGCTTCATTTCCCTGAGAAATGAAGAAAGACAAAATTAGCCAAAATAATACTGAAAGTTAAACTCTTAGTTCAAACAATACACTTTCATTTTATACATTTTTTGCCCTCTTGGTGATTTAAATAAGGTGCATAGACTGGTTGATGCTGAAGCAACCACATGCACGGCTGATTTCACAGTTCATTTGGTAAGCCCTGGTACACTGAACCATGCAACAAAAGGGGAACCTTTGCTGCACACCAAAGATTGATGAACAGGCTGGTAACATTTCCTGTTAAAAAAAAAAAAAAGAATAATAAAAAAAAGATGGGGTATACAATTCAAAACATTTTATAGATTTGGACTCTATAATAGGGTACAAACTAAAGTCAAACAATGGAGAGCAAAGCTTTAGAAGGTGTGAATATAGTGTGAAACGTTATTGCTTCGGTTTCAGATAGTTTGCTTCTGCTCTAATTGGGTTCCCTGAGGGTACTTTTTCATCATCACTTCACTATAAAAACCACAGAAACATGAAACTCTAGTCTGAGTTAGTCACTTAGATAAAGAAACATACTTTTCTTTTTAATCAACGAATAATCACTACAGCTGCTTTATTGTTCCCTAGCGTCTGTGTATAGTATTCAACTTTTTTCTACATGGAAATGTACATTTTTGTGGCAACTGTGTGTCAGAAAAACATAATCACACTCAGTCGAGTTTGGTAAGAGTAGTACCAACAAGTCTGATAAGAATACAAATAATGCGTTTACCACACTATGTTATCTTTTCCCTGCAGTTTAATTAAATTATCTCAATGAATGTGCCACTATTAACACATCCTATAGATATACTACACCAAGGTTATTGTGCCAGCTCACTGCAACGTGAATTGGCAATGTCCCATGTCTGTAACAAAGCTACACGACTGCCATCTGCTTTGGAATATTTTGCATACAAGACAAGTGCTCAAACATTCAATTATTTTCTAACATCCATCTCATCATTATGGGATGGTTTAAGGCAAACTTTACAAGTCTTTTGTTTTCAGAAAATACAATTTTCAAATAGTCATTAAATTGTGCAAGTACAAAAAAAACCCATCTTTGCCATTTTACAACAAGTAGCAGTAAATGGATTTCCCCCACAGTTTTGTCTGGAAAAACCCAAAACGATATACGACTTCGAAACCACAGCCACGTGAAACTACACTCATTATTTTTTGAAAACTGTCAACGTTGATCATGTCTGCAATTTCTTATAAAACATTAAATTAAATAAAAAATAAATAAAAAACCTAATGGTTCTGAATACGTTTGTAAGATGGATACGGTACATTAATGCTAATAGCGTCTTTGTTAGAAAGCTCTACTGATAAGATTCTTTGTATTCAAACAGGTTCTAACAGGTTTGTTGTTGTGCTGAAAGGTGACGATCATTCCAGCCCTTTGGCATTTTGAAACCGTTAAGTTTTCTGCTATGCAGAGTTTGTTATCAAGTAATCTGAAGTGCCTTTATGCATCTTTCAATACATTTCAACAAATTCAACTGCTTAAAACCTCTCAGCTGTCATGAGAACACCAGCGTCCCCATGAACCCATTGACTTCCAGGTAGATGTATTCGGGGTTTCCGTTATGGGGTTATGTATTGATGGTTTTTCAAAGCCAAGTACTTATACTGAACCCAAGACCGAGGCTCTCGACAGAAATAACGTCTTTGTGAAATTCTGGCTCATGTTCAACCTCCACATCAGCAGCATTCCCATTACTTTCAACTGCAGTGTCAACTAAGGTGGTTGGATAATTGGCAGAGTGAGACCAAACACTTTTGTGGAAGCCAATGAGAAAAGCCTTTACTAAAGTGATAGAATTGATGGGATGCATTCCCGAAGCCAAGTAAAAGATCCAACAGGCCAAGGAGCAATCGATCGCTCCTCCAAGGAATGCCAAAGCAAATTTCTATTTGGCGAATCTGCAACAAAGTTGAACGTTTCTATCAGTCAAGTTTAAAGAATGACAACATTTTTGCTTCAAGACATCAGTGCCCCACTCCAGCTGAACAGTCTTTTGATCTGTTTTACTCAATGATACACAATCAAATCAAAGTTAGAACCAACGTAAATGCCAAAGCAGTTCAAATCAACACGAACAGAGTCAAAAAGTTGTCATGTCAGCTTAACTCTGTGCTGTAACAAAGAGGAAGGGCTTGCCACACATAAGTTGAGGTATTTTAAGAGCGACAAGGAGAACGAAGTGAGACGGGATTAACCAGGAGAGCGCCTTAGCATTTGACACCCTAAAGGGAGAGTGGAGTCAGCGCAGAGATCAATGGTTGATATGTACAGTTTTCCTCTGAAACTGCTTCACATTGGCTGAGCGCAGCCAATTCAAGAGAGGGAATTTTTGGAGTAGCTCGACCCGTGCAGCACAGCACAACTCGTATCGCATTTTGGTGTCTTTTTGTTGTTGCTGCCCTGTCATAGTGGCAATGTGATACTTTATTGAACTGAACAGGGAAAAGTCCTTAGGTTTGTTGTTTTTCTCCCTGATGTAGAGCTCAGTGAGCTACAATATGCTACATTTCTACAAGGACAACGGATGAACTCTTACGAGGGAAGAGCACCAAGAGTGATTCATTATACATCATCATGTAATTTTAATAAAGCTTTAATCATAACCTAAAAAAAAAACCCACAGAGGATAAACAAGCATTGGGTAGCTTGACTCTTAACTACAACCCAGACGTTCATTCTTGTTTAAATGCAAACTGCAGGGTCTCTGCAGGTAAAGAGACTTACGGCAAAGGAGATTTGGTTTGAGGGATTACAGGTTTATTGACCAAGGTGTTAGTTCCTTTCTGGGGCCATCAAGGAGTAACTCTTGCTATGTCTTCCTGTTACAAACCACTTCATTGCACTTGATGCACAGATGGGATAAAAGGCAAAATAATAATAAAAAAAACAATGGAAAAAGCATGAATTTCTTTCCTGCATACATAGACAGAAACAGAGGCAGGGAGGGATGGACTAGTTTGCTCATCAATAATGCATGCTTCATTCAGAATCAATTAGACCAATGCGCACAAAACACGTTTTGCATAATGAAGAGTCTGGCAAAGTGGCTGGTTCAGTAGCAACACTGCAGCCGACCCAAAAACCAGGCTAATTATAGACCTGCAGGACTCGTAACATGAAAGGCTATTACAGTGCATGCGGCTGCAGAGCTGAAGTAGTTTTCTGAACCTTTGTGTTCTCCTCTTTTTAAAAAAATTAAAATAGGCAAATCAAAATTGCAGGAAATAAGTGACTACCCGCAAGCCGTTTCATCCTTTTAATGGATTTGGCCATAAAGAAGCAGAAGCATTAGTCATCAAATATCCCAATACTGCCTGTCAAAGTAATCAAATTGTTTACCCCGACAGGGGTCACGGTAAAATGAACCAAAATACATACAACATGATCGGGGGGATGTTTGATTTTGACTTCTCAGCAATTTTATTTGCTTCCTCCTTATGGAACTGATTATGGGTTGCATAAAATTTGTTTCCCTCAAGTTGTTTGGCCTAATAGCTAAGACACATTTACTTTGAAAGTACATTTATCTAATATTTTGCTCCATTACTTGATGTCCCTGCAAAAATCTCCAGCTATAAATAGCACATAGACATGAATATTGTTGATCAAGTAGGATGGATGAATGTAATAACCTCAGGGTTCTCCACATCCTATCTTAGGACTAACACTTCCAGGTCCTTGTGTAATAAAAATGGTTAAAGTAGGGCTGTGGGAAGGTACTTTTTACTGTAAGTTAATGAAAAAAAAACATCTAGAAGTAAAAGAAAAAATTGTACTTGTCAAAAACTTGAATAAAATGCAGTAGATACACTAGCAAGAACTCTTAGAAATCATCGTACAATAAACAAGGAGAAAGACATCAATTAGTCTCCTAATCTAATTGTTGGTGCTCTGTTTATTGGTTTTAATGGAATAAGACACACTGGGCAAGACCATGCAATGCATCTTAACTGCATTGGGAAAATGTTCGACTCCTGTCTCAGAAATCCGCCTCATTTACCTTTCTAACGCGCTATTAAAGTACGATTACAATGCAGATGTGAGGGTTGCCAGTATACTTGTTTAGTCTGGCTCACAGTTTTCAAAGTTACTCAAATTAAGCATTTATGGTTGAGTACCAGTCTAATACAATTACAGCACTGCCAAGGAAAACAAACTCAGAGGCAATATGATTGAGGAAACTCAATTTTTTCATTTCTTTGTAATATTCCTGCACAATATTATGACGCAAAACTAAATGTTAAAGTTAGACAAATGTTTTTAAAACTCACTTTGGTGTTATATGTCTGCGAGGCTGACTAACAAGTATTTCAAGAATAAATGTAATAATTTAGATTTTTTAATTGTATAAACTAGTAGTACCATTTGATTAATACAATCTATTTTAAAACTGGTCCCAGTGATAGAAGTCAAAACTGTAGTTTTGGATATATATAATAGATAAAAAGGCAGTACATCAGAAAAGAAAATCAATTAAGAATTAATCTCAATTTGCTAAAAAAAAAATAGATAACAGGCAACTGAAAAGAAAAACGAGAGAAAATTTGAATACATCCGAAACATAAAAGCATTCAAACACCTTTTATAAAATCTTACTTAACTTCAAAATGGTCACAACTTTTTATCTACGGTTTTAATTTTTTTTTTTTGTAAGTAATTTAGTGTTTTCTTACCAGTCTATCAAAATAGGAATAATAGTAGTTTTCGATTATCTCTTCAAGACTTTACCATAACGTTGATGTATTAAAAGTTCCCAAGTAATAAAAACATATTACCATATTTACCAGGGCAGGCAATTTACAAAAAAAAATTGGGAGATTGTCAGTAAACAATCTCCCGTGTTTACTGACAAGTACGTACTGTAGGTCCTAATATGCAAGGTCGATATGTATACCGTCTGTTTTGTACGCAAGTGACGTAAATAAGTTCCAGCTTAAAACCACAACATTCATGAGATCTCAAATTGATTTGTTTAGAATTTTCTCCCATTTTTTTCCCCGGTTCACTTCTCTTGATCAGGGATTGCAGAACTACACTCCGCCCCCACACAACCATGTCTGAGAATATCAAGCTCACAGGAGAGCTTTGTGATAGACTGAACCAGTGAAACAGAGCAGATATGGGCTCTCTGCTTTTCTTTGAACAGAAGTTACTTTCACCGTTTTTCTTCTTTATACAGCTAGGGCGGGGAAAAAACAAAACAACAGGCAGAAGGGAATTATAGCTGTTAGCATGTCTGAATAAATGTTTTAATCTCACAGGTTAGCAACAAAAACCTTTTCAGGACGGTTTTTGGTTATGTAAATTCTCCCCTCCGGTTCAGTTTCTGACCCTGATGTGTGGATGTGTTTTCACTTTTACAGTCTCTCTGTTAGGGGATGTATGTGTGATTTCTCCGTGTCAAGCTAAAGCAGTTTTAGGAGAAAACAATAAAAAAATAATTAACACAATCTGAGCTGCCTGAAGGAAGCCCAGCTCTCAGCCATTACTTGGGCTGACTCAAGCCTTTGTATAAAGAACTTAAAGCCTCATAATGCTGTCAACCAAACAACCAGCTGTCTCAGTCAAGCTACGCATCAGAGTATCAGAGGGAAATTGTGTTTTTTATTATCAAGAACCAAGTTAGAAGACAAACTTTCTGATTAAAAGACAGAATTATTAGATACTTGAGCACATTTAGCTCCACTTATGCAAGCATTTTGTTTAAGGATCATTTGTAAGTTTCTGCTGTCCACATAATAGATAGCTAATGATTTTAGAACGGGACTCGTTTCATTTCCCATGCTAATAGTTTTGATAGGGATTTTTTTTTTTTTTTTTTTTATATATTTAAGAAGGTATATCAATTTAAAAGAAACCACATGTACAGTAATTCATCTACTTTTGGTTTTAAATGTTTATGTTGCACATCTTAATACAACAGGCAACATATTTAGCAAGAAGTGAACAATATAGCATTACTTTGCTTCAACAGATTGTCTAGGTAGTTTGTCCTCACCAGGGTCGGAGAGACGCAAATTTGATCCAGTTAAAACCCATCAACCTTCCATAAGTTCTGCTTTTTGCCATTAGGCCGGTCATCATACACAACAAATAACTTAATCGCATGACAAATTAATAACTCTCATTTTCATTTTCTATTGTTTTTATTTCTTTCTTTCTACCAAAAACTGGAAGACAAAAGTCTTCAATTTGATGATTTGGTCTCAACTAGCCCCATTTTTTTTTTGAAGGGTGCTAGTTCTGTTTACAGAGTCTTCATAACTCATTTTCTTTGTTGTTTTAATTTATTTTCAATGTCTTTCAATACTAGTTCTAAATGTTCATTAGAATTTAAAGATGATCTTTGAAAACATGCTCTTGCATTATTATGCCATTGTCGTTATATCACTTGAAAATTATGTCAAAGCAAGAATATTATGGGCTATTGTAAAAACTTCCGGGACAATTTACTGTTATTATGACAATTTATGTCACGACAACATATTTTATGAAATTTATTGTGACAGGCCTAGTTGCTGTCTGTAAAACCTGGGATGCGTCCTGCTGTAACCCAGACATAATGAAGACAGGCTAACCTCAACTAACCTGCTAACTGGCACTTGAAATATTTGCAAATAGTTGTTTACTGATGACGTAGAGCTTCAGGCCGTGCCAGTGACGGCTGGCTCCAGCGCTGAAGGCTGCAGATGCGGAGCGGTCAGCGAGGAGAGACAAATCCAGATTGAGTAGGCTGGCTGGGAAGTGCAGTGTGGATCACGTCGTGTTGATCATCACTTGTGCTGGTGCTTCTCTGTGGCTTTTATCTCTTTTACATTAGCTACAGCTAAATCCGTATGTGGGTGGTGCTTGATTGCTAGGCAGCATATGGTCCCCTTAGCATCAGATCATTCCACTACATGCTTTAGAAACTGCGAGGTTCTAGCTCCTGTCTAGCCTTGCAGCAGATAGATCCCTCCAAGACAAACAATAAGATGGCTGAAAGATATGCAAGCCTCAGCATCTACCTTTAAATATGAGTGCTATAGAGCTAATAGAAGGGAAGTTTACCTATTTTCATTGAACAATGACATTTTCAGTTCAATTAAGCTCAAAAAGCATTCATCACCGACTCCAGGTTTACATGTATTATTTGCATTATTTGATAAAAAAGGATCAAATTGAAATCTATTTGTTTGCCTTAGAAAGTGTTTGACTGGATTAAATTGAGTTTTTTTGTAAAGTGTTTCGAGAGGATATTTGTTGTGAATTGGTGCAACACTAAATGAACTGAATTGACTGAATAAATAAAATCTCCTTAAAAGGATTAAGTCAACAGCCATTTGAGTTTAGATTTAAATTTCTCCCAGTTTTTTTCTTTTTTTATAAACACTGGATCGGTGTCATTTACAATTTAGAGATAATAAAATATCTAAAATACCAATATTAAGATTTGGTAATAAAAATTCGAAACAAGACTGTACAAGGAGAGGAGGACAGTTTTAAATGTAGACACCTTGATTGTGCAATTCATGTAGATCCTACATGAATTTCTATTTTAACTCTGTTAGAATCAATTTATGTGTTGTACCTGTACCCATTCCTGTATATAGATAGTTGTTATTTTGCTCGACAACCTGCCTATCGCTTGTTGGTTGTACACTAATGTACATTTTGAAGTATATGCAAACTTCTGATTACATGTGTATGACAAGAGTTTCTTTAAAAACTCATAAGATCAGTACACTAAAAAATATTTACCAACCAATGACATCTCAACGTTTGCACAAAGTAATCCAATGACATGCGATGTAATTGCCAGCTCTCACCTGTAGGTGAAATTTCAGGTTCAGTGACCAATCCTCCAACAATATTATGTTGCCCTTTAAGATTTCAACATATAAAGGGCATTGTACGTAAAATATACTATTGTTATGTGACTAATGAAATAAAAAAAAAGGAGGGTGGAAATATTATTTAGATCACCTGCTGGCAAATACACCAGCTGGAATTCATTGCATTCAGCAGAATCACTTTTTAAATTATGTAGAACGACAATTTCTTCTCGTCAGACGAACAACTCTAATGTTTGCATTAGTCACACCGGCATCTGCCACTAGCATTGGTGGATCTTAACGGAGCATCCAGGGTGTTCCCCAGCTGATTCACCTCTGAAAATAGCCTGCAAACCACGCCTACTTGGCACAGCAGGGATGATGTCATCTACAAATAACTGTCGATGCAAAACCTTATCTACAAACGGCATAAAAAAAAACAAGTCTAGTTATTTATAACTGCGACATGCCACAGGAAGTTGGTGGAACCGTATTGTCTCAATCATCTGCCAGAGAGTAAAAATGCAGTCTGTCTGTCCTCAAACAGCGGAGCTCTTCATACACGGTAGAACTACTTCCATGCCCGAGCGCCTATAGATGCACTTTGGGGGCATGTGCCCACTTGAACACAGATATGATTCAGACAGAGTACGGTGACATTTTCTGTACCTTATTTCTCACCGTGAACAAACACTTAAAGAGTCGCCCTGAAGAGTCTGAAAGTCTTACCATGTTAGCTGTGGCTTACTGAAACCATTTTAGTTATACTGGCTAATACATTAGCAGCAATAGTAAACAAATAAAATCTAACTCAGCACTTACAAAAACAGACATTTTGGGGTTTTTTTGTTTTGTTTTTTTAAGAATCTGAGCTACCTTGGGAGATCTTTTGCTTAAAATGACCTAAAATCTCACAAACCCAACCTGAATTATTTTACACTAAACCGATATTCTATAAACACTATGATTTCTGAAATCTTTTCCTCTATTTGTGATAAAATAGTGTAAAAATAATCCACTTAAACTTCAGCATTTTTGTGGCTTCAATGTTTGACCCTGTGTAAAATAGTCAGCATGACCATTAAATGGAAAAATATATACATTTTTAAAAATAAAACTGTATAAATAAATTGTACTCGTCTATTTTTATTTTACTTAGCTGAGAGGTTGAAACTGTGTGGAATTATCCCAGTTCAACTTCAGTATTGTAAATGAGGAAAATTAAAGATTTTATCATTAAAGCCTTAAATAATACCTCCCTAACTTATTTGGTGTTTTTTTTATTAAATAGAAAAAATGCATACAAGTTAAAGTTTTTTTGACAGATTTACAGATATAGTTCTTAGTTTCCAGGGGGAAAAGAATATATGACTTTAGTATTTGGCATGCTGATCAGAACTCATTCATAGGTTAAAAAAAAAAAAAAAAAAAAAAAAGATTGACATGTTCCACAAAAGCAAAAAAAAAAAAAAAAAAAAAAAACGAAAGCTATTGTAATCCCTCAACTTGGAAAAATAAAACACGAGACCAGCAAGGCATTGAAATTTGTCGGCATGTTCTTCAGCCATTTAAAAAGGTACCTCAAAAGGTTACTGGCACAATTCCCTGCATCTCAGCTGAACATGTATGGATCGAGGCCTAGATCCTGTTGTCTCAGGTTCTGGATGGTTGGACCTGCTGACCAATACTTAGCCTGCATCCCACAGAACCATAGAGCCATCTCCACTGCCCTACATTACATTTTTTTAATAGTCAACCTGCTAAATTAGCCGTTCACACCACAAAGTCATTGTCGCGCTCTCTTTGGTATTTCACTGACTGCTTGTTGCATTGTTGTGCAGACATATATACATTTTTTGATGCAGTTCATGATTATAATGCATTTTAAAATGCTCTCAGGTATGCAGACTGATTGCCTGATGGCTACTACAGCAGGCGGTGTGTGGCAGTGTAGCAATCCTATGGCCTGCTATGTCAGCTTCCCTAAAAAAATAAAATAAAAATTGTTGTAAATTGATTCTAAAAAAAAAGAAGCCCCGACCTATTATTCAAAGCATGTACGGTAATATTATATAATGCAGCAGTTCCACATACAGCGTCGTGCTTCTTATATGACAATAAAATGCGCTTTCTATTTAATGCACAGCACTGCCGCTACATGACTAGTCGGTGCATTTTCCTGCTCGGTGGGTAAAAGTGTGCCACAATTAACCGCAAACCCGCATGCAATAAGCGGGTATTTCTGCCACTAAAACTAATTTGCGAGGCCCTGGTTGCTAATAAGAGTGCGGGCTATGTCGAGAAAGGATGAGAAATATCTGGGCCACAAGCTGCAGGCTACTGTCAGCAGAGCCCTGGGGTATTGGAGCCAAAAGTGGGGAAGAAAAGCGTTTCCTCCTCGCAAAGCTCGACGTTTCTCGACCGTTCACTCAAAGCCAAACACTCACGGCGGAAAAGAAGCTGTGAAAACGCCACATTATTCAACACATTAGAGCCCGGGCCTGCCAGCTGGTGTGTTTACCAGTCGGCGGAGGCTGAAAATAGGAGCCGTTGCTTCTGCTGCTTACCATCTTGCGGGTAGGATGATGAAATCCAGGCGATGAGAACGGAAAAGAGGTGAAACAGGAAGAGTCAGTGGGCCGCCGAGCTAAGCGGAACGATACAAAAAAAAAAACCCAACGCGGTAGTACTGCCTCTTCAGAGGTCTGGTCCTGGATTTGTACCCAGCTTTCAGACTCTCCTTGCCGTCTCTCTCAGTAACCGAGGCTTTCACTGCAGTGGCGAAGGGAGTGAGAGCCGCTGGGAGGGGACAGTAAGCGGAGGAGGAGGTTCGGTTTGACAAGCAGGCGGTGGCGGAGAGGCGGAGGGAGAATGAGGAGGGGGGAGGTGCGGCAGTACTGTACATCCGGGTACTACAAACTGCATGTTTTTTTTTTTTTTTTTTTTTTTTTTTTAATGTCTAACACACAAAGCAGCTTTGTGCATGGGCTCCTCCTGGTGGTGGAGTCTCAACATTGCAGGGAGGTGTTTTCCCTAAACTTTATTTTCACCTCATGTATTGTTGAAAATTTCCTGCAAGAGTTGTGTATTCTTCCAGGTGCTGAAAGTTTCATAGAAATAATATTTAAAGAGATTATTAGAGCAAGTAAACCATGTAAACCACTTAGTATGAATGACAACAACTGATGCAAAAATTATATATTTCCTTGTTTAATATAAGAACATTACAAACATCACTTTAACAACAGGAAAAGTTTTGTCTTAATATAAATCCCATCAGGACAACACATTGCACATGTCATTTTTTCGCCCTAATATTCTGCATAGATCAATTTAATTGAGAATTGAAAGTGTTTTCTGAAAAAATAAATAAGCAATTTGAAAAGAGTTCATGGTTCTCTGTACAAAAAAAGTATTTTCTTATATCATGTCACAAAAAATACAAAACAGTCAATAAACAGGTCACTAAAGGTTTTGGCTGGGAATATTCCAAATACAACATTTTTTTTCCACTCTCCCGAATGGAGAGGCAGCCAGGTCCTTTTAGAAGAGGTAGCAAACACAAACACTCTGGAGACAAGAACTGCAAACAAAGCTAAAACACCTACTTTTATAACTGGATTTAATGTTGAAATGACGGTATTCAACATAAGGAACTCCCACATAGGTAAACATAGAGTGCTTCAAACCAAGATGCTGTTTAAGTCGGTCAGATTGTACCAAATGTTTAATCATTTTAAAACTGTACTGATAAAACTTGATCAACAGGTCAGCAATCAAGAATGCATAAACATGGCTCCAAATATGGCAGTACCACCCTGAGGGTATTATAGATTAAACTTTTCATGAGGGGTCTGGTCATTGTCTCAAATGTTTGTCCATCGTCTTCCATTTCTTTAAGAACAAGGGTGTACAGGGGAATAAGGTTCAGTAGTAAAAACCTGATATTACTCTCACCAGAAACGTTCTCCAGTTTGTTCTGGCAACCTGGGGTCAATCCCAATCCAGGAAGGACAAATAGTCCCCTTAGTGGATCTTGGGTCTGCCTTGAAGTCTCCTGGGACATGACCAGATATCCTCCAAAAGAAGGGCCCTTGATCAGATCATCAAAATTCAGGGTCAGAATGTTGATGGACTCTAAATAAGGACCTTCATTTTTTGACTATTTTCTTCCTGGAACATCAATTGCATTATCCCAGATAAGGCCCCAATCTATTCATCTGTATCCTGCTCCCTCCTACTATAACTTATAAACAAGACTCCAAGACTCCATGATCCTAGAACTTCTCCTTTACACAGAGAGAGAACCTTGACCAAGAGCATCATTCCTCAACCCTGGTCCCTACAAACCACTGTCCTCCATGTTTTAGACGTTCCCCACAAGTGACCTAAACAAGTGAGTTGTTAACAGGCTTCTTCAATCATCTGAATCATGTGGAGCAGATGCACATCTAAAAGATGAAGGGCAGTGACCTGTAGGGACCAGGGTTAAGAAGCACTGACCAACAGTAAGCAGTTCATCATTTTCCAATCAAGAACCAGGGTCTCAAGCAAAACAAAACCGATTCTCATCCTGTCTACGTCACACTAAGCTCTGATACACTCAAGTGAATGCCGAAAGTCATTGTTCGAAGACACCAAAAGAACCACGTCATCTGTGAAAGCCAAAGATGAAACCCTGAAGTTTACAAACCATACTCGTCCCTGCATCCGGATTCTAGATAAGCGGCGGATCCGTCAAAATCCAACTACCACTGGGATATTTACGCAGTTCTTGATTTGGCATACTGTACCATCCCCCTCCACACAAAGAGACAAAGTTATAAGTCTCAAGATCCACAAAGCACATGTGAACTGGACAATAAACTCCTAATAGCCCCACAGCCATGAACCATGACCAGAACATAAGCCATGCCAAACAGTTGATCGGAGTATCCAGTAAACTTTCTCAGGGAGACTTAGAGGTTGGATCCCTCTGAAATCAGGAAATACTTTCAGGTCCTCATTCCAAAAAAAAAAAAATAAAAAATACTAAAACCACTCAGTTTGCCAAAGCCACACGCCCATTTTGAACCATTAGAAGAGGCATCTTATTTACATAACATGTACAGCCTTCAGTTTATTGGTACAAATCTCCTAGACTCTATAGCACCCTGCTGCCAAAGAACCTTTTACATGCCAACCACTGCTGCCATACTGTTAGTCTCCCCCACCCCCCACCTGAGTTCTCACACATATTTTATGGCAGTGCTTTGCGGACAGATGGGGGATGATCACTTGGGTGCCAATTAAACAAAACCTAGCAAATACAGCAGACATAAGGAATGTGTGTGAAATTATGGATTTTAACAGTGCAGTTGCTTGACTTTTATGCTGGCTTTTGTTGCTTACAAGGAACAACATGAATATTTCATAGCTAACAACGGATATAAAAAATGGGTACAAACAGCAATGTATGCCATTTTAAGCTGCCCCAAATAAGGTATGCCTTCGATTGGAAGCAGCCAGACTTTTTTTTTTTTTTTTTTGCAAACTTTTCAATAAAATCTCCATCAGTTTCTCCTTCTTAGGGTTTTTCAAAAAGCTCGTGCTGATCTTAAGCACTAGCGCTATGCTAATAGATCCTTGGGAATCATCTTATTGGTGCTTAAATACTAGATTGTTTTTCCTGTCTGTGACTAACTGTGTTATCTTTGGTGTCGGAGATTGAACTCAGCTTATAAATGGCTCTTTGTCAAGTTTCCTGTTGGATGCACAACACTGAATCAGTGGAGACTTTGTGACCAAATCTCATTACTCAGCGCGAAGTAACTTAAACAAATCAAGTAAAATCTCAAGAAATAAGAGACAGCTCAAGACTTTTCCACAGTACTGCGTGTAGCTTACAAATACACACGTATCCACATAACCACATCAGTAGCACCATCTGTAAAACGCATACTCATCGGAAACAGATAATCGTTCACAACTACAGTACTGTTACACAAAACAATTTTTTCCACACTTGAGGGACAGAATACCAGAGTGTAAATGGAAAAAACAAAAAACTTGCCAAGGAAGTTTATGCAGTCTTTGACATAAAATAGCAGGGTATCGCATTTTCTGACACTGACAGAAGGTTGAAGGAGGGAGGCCTCGTTGAAGCACACCTCCACGTCTCTCGCGCCGCCTCTGGTCGTCAGACGAACATCTCCTTGTTGATCCACATGAGTGTGCGCGTGTCGTTGGGCTTGCATTCGTACTCGATGCTGTTAAAGCTGTTGCCCCACTGGCAGTGGTCCCTCTTGTTGTAGTTGTAGAACTTCACCTGCCACACGGTTTCAAACGATCCCGCCTCCGTGAACTGAAATGCACGGACACAAGTACGAGACATGCACACCTTAAGGTTCGAGCATCATCGAATCGCTTGCTGTGAATACGGGATTATTAATAAAGGAAACACCCCATGTACGTCCAATTTTAAAGTTTGTGGAAAAGCCTTTAAAGGTGAAAGGCAGAGGAACATATTGCTTTGCAGAGCTCATGATACCACAGGATGAAGGTTAATTTGGATTGCTTTAGCGTAACCAAAGAAGTCATTTCAAAACTGCATCTTTGTCTTCATCTAGCATTTCTTTGTTCAATATAACAAATGTTTGATGGTCTGAAACACTTTAATCTGAACAAAAAAAAACAACAAATTGTGTTTTCACAGCTCTGCACACTTTAAACATGCTTACAATTTAATTTGAATGAATTGTTCAAGATTAAAATACTTGTTTAAATAAGTGGAAGGCCGAATTTTTCTAATTCTTTCGGTGCAATGAAAGCTCGATTTATTTAAAACATTGTGCAACAAACTGAAAATAAACCCGGAAGCCGTTGAAAATAAGCATAACATTTAAAATGGACCAGATGTTGTTACACATCAGAAATGAAGTTTTTAAACACTGATTAAAATGTTGTTATAGTAGGGGTTTGCTGCAGGAACTCATACTTCCCAAGAATTATTGTTTTTTTTATGATTCAACTTTGACCCCAAGATTAGACAGCGACAAAGTTTCACAGACAGACATGATCGCATCTCTTTCCAGTGAGCAATGAAAAATAAAAAGTATTATTTTTTTAGTAGCAGAGCATTTTCACATCGTATTTATAGTAATAATAGCAATAATAATTTTAATCCCACCAGGCATTCATAAACTCATAAAATAATATGTGAGGATTACTGTTACATCTTTGCAGAAAGACTGACGTGGACTGCAAGGTTCCACGTCAGGGTCAAGGTCATT
This sequence comes from Poeciliopsis turrubarensis, assembly GCA_010277015.1. Lineage (NCBI taxonomy): Eukaryota > Metazoa > Chordata > Actinopteri > Cyprinodontiformes > Poeciliidae > Poeciliopsis > Poeciliopsis turrubarensis. Next base: position 1,969,442 of record VMRN01000067.1, read on the forward strand.
TATGTTGTATTCTTTCTCTGCTCTAATTTGAATTTTGAAGAGATACAAATACTGGATCAGCTGCATCATTGACGACAGTGGAAAACGCCTTTCGACGCACACACTGGGTTCATACTCGTCGAACGTGTGCAGTACACCCATACCTGTATGTTGATTTGAACTGGCTGCCTTTCTCCACTCTTTGTGTGTGCCACCCCCTCAGTGTCATACTGACCGGTGTAAACCACAGACTGGGGGTCTTTGGATTGCTGCTCCAAGGGAAAGGTCACTCCACCCACACTCATGGAGCTGCAGGCGCAAACACGGAAAAACATTCTGATGACATATACAGAACCTCGCAAAAAAAATGTTCACTTTGTCACGTTGCTGCTACAAGTATTTTTGTGACTGACCAGCACCAGGTGGAACAATTCTTCTTAAACAGCTCAAACACGGCCAAATTGGATAGAGAGCATCTTTGAGCATCAACTTTCCTTTTTATTTATTTATTATTAAAAAAAAATTCTCAATTCCATGTTTTGACTTCGCCATTCTCAGACATTAATATATCCTTTTTATTTAAGCCAGCCGTGCCCACCTCCTGCTCAAGAGCTGCTATCTTGGGACTTTTAGATGCATGTTATGATGCAAAAACACAAACTCTTACCAAGTACATTTGGTCTAATTTCTCGTGGAAATATCTTAGGATATTTGAAATAAGACATAACTAACTTTAAAGAAATACACAGGAGATTATTTTAAGTGAATAATTACTTAATATTGGTAATAAAGTGCTAGTTC